>NQVE01000114.1:2547500-2992170 GCA_003260385.1 Cuscuta australis
CTTATTTGGAGTGAATTTGTGGACATCTGCTCGTCCATTCAACTGTTTTTTGTTTAATATTTGATCTAAACTCTTCTCATTTTAACTTTTTAGTCAAATAGGACTATTCTTTAATCACAAATTAAACATAATATAAATAACTAAATGTTACAAAATTTTGATATATCAAAACTATATCTTAAGTTGAACCCGATTTTATTAAATTTATATTACAATTCAATATACTTTTCACATAATTTGTGGTTAAATAGTGTCATTGTTTGACTAAAAAAGTCAAAACATGAACAGTTTTTACGAACAGAGAGAGTATTTATTTTTATTAAAATTAAATTGGATTGGATAAGAAATAACTTTAAATATAACTACAATGATATCAAATTGAATTATATTGGATTTAATCGAATCTAATCATATCAGAAGAAATTCAATCAGATAAGACCAGGCTAGATCTTCAAAAAAATCTACTCAAATCAAATCATATCAAATTAGGCGAAGAGAACATAACGTTATACTCCCTTCTCTTTCTCTCTCCCTCAAAAAAACTACCACATTATGACTTTTTTTTATGTAGGTCTATGGTAAATGTTTGGTCCACTAAAAAAAATTCGAAATAAAAAGACAAGGCCCATGTTAAATAATTTTTATGCCGGAGTACAAATAATCAGATGACTGAAAATAGATGGGTCTTAGACTCTTAGCCGCTTTAGGGCGCATTCCATTTGCCTAATCTGAGAGAGAAATATATTATATTCTAGGAGGAATTGAATGAATCAGATATGATTTGATTTGATCTAATTAAATTTAATGTGAATAGATCTACAAAATAATATGAAATTTATTATAGTAGCTTTTGATCAAAACTTATTTATTTTATAGAAAAGGAATTTATTAGATAATCAGCTGAAGATATAGAAGAATAAAATTGCTAGCAATAATCAACTATTGGAAAATATGGATGTTTTGTGACAAAAGTGAAATTTTTTGTACATTTCATGCTAATCTTGTTTGAAATGTAGATTTCACGTTAATCAGGTTAGTAACCTTATATTTGAATTACACTATTTTCTTTCTCTGTCTTGACTCATTGTCATGAAAAGCTCACATAAATCCAATGTGATCATTTGCACGTGTCTTCAAATAAATCTTCAAAACTTTTAACGAATAAGATTTATTCATGTATGAGTTCTTTTTATACAAACACATATGTATGACGTTGAATTTCAAGGTCAAAAGACCGTTTTATTGTTAGTTTTGACTTTTTTGTGATTTAATACTTTCAACATTTTATATATAATTAAATAAAATCTATAAAGTATATTGATTTGATAAAATTAAAATTTTAAAAATAATCTATAAAACATACTCTCTCTGTCCCGGAGTATTCGTCCGATTTTGACTTTTAGAACTGTTCATCTAAGCACTTTGACTCATCAAATTCTCTCAATGTGTAAGCTTAAATATAGTCATGTGTGATCTTGTTTGATTTGTATTAACATATAGATTATTAATATATAATTTCTATAATTTTTTAATATACAAATTACAAGACAAATTGGATTAAAGAAGTATATTGGATGATGTGTAAAAATGAAAGTGGACAAATACTCTGGAACGGAGGTAGTATCTAATAAAATGATTATTGGAACAATATCTAGTATCAATTATTTTAATTAATGGTCAAAGTTTATTAATTTTGACAGCAAAACTCGTCAAGGTCGGAGTGAGTATTAAATTAGGACATAATTTAGAAATACATGAGTAAATCGCATTTCATACACTTGCAATGTGCATTCTTAAAACACACCTAACAAATAGTTTTTCTTTCATGTAACGATATTGCATGACAAATTAAATTGAACAAAAGTTATAATTTATGGAAAATTGAAATGTAATCCAATTGATTATTTCTATTATCTTTCAATCCTTGTTAATTTGTCGTACGCAAGACATCCATTAAAAGTTAATCATGATTAAAGATTGAGTTTTCAACATTAAGCAATCATACGATGGAGGTTGTTAATGATATTTGAAATAAAAATAATATTTCAAAATTCATATAATTACAAAAAAATCAGTATTACACGATTAAAATTTTATCTTTTTTTTTGCTTCATTTCATTACGCGTTTCATAAAATAAAATAATATTGTCATCTCTTATTTTGTAGGACTATTTAAATTCTTTTCAAATACACAAATTTTATTTTACATTTTATATAAATTATATAGAATATAAATTTTGGTTCCAGTTCGACCGACCATCCGGTCCGGTCTGATTCTAATAATCGAGATTAAAACTGGCAAAAAAGACTTAAAAAGGCTTTGGTTTCAAGTGTGCCATCATACATTACTGATCTATGTTTTCAACTCTAGAATGTCTCCATACAAAAGCTTAAATTTTCCTCACCATCATACATCAGATTTCTCTCTGTTTCACATGAGAGCAAAGTACCCAGCAGCCAGCCAAAAAACAAGAACAAGACGGTTACTCACTTCGGCTTCATTTGTCCCATTCGGACGCGGGAAATCTTGCCACATTTCCCGAAGGCATCTGATCCGTGCTTGTTTGTTGCGCATCAGTATAGTGGTTCCATCCCAGGATATATGGCAAAGCAAACTGCATTTGAAAAATGACAACATATAGGGAATGAATTTTGGCATGCTTACCCTAGAAAGGCATGAGAAATATTAAATGTTCATGCAACTAACTACGTGTAAAAGACAACATTGAATTGCAGCAGAAGAATAAATCACAGTTCATCATCCAAATTTCCCCACAAAGCCACGAATTCATGAGGTAATGTGTAACACCACTACGTGTTTGGTTACCGAAAACAAAAGTTCTTAAGTTTACATGTTTCGTGACAAAAGAAACGACCATAAAACATACTCATATCAATCTATGTTCATTCATTTAGGTAGTATTTCATTCAACGGAGGGGAAAGGAAGGGTGTAAAATAATTTCTCTATTGGAGTTGAGCATGAGGGGGGAGGGGTGGAATAAGCTTTCCCTTGTTTGGTATTGCAAAGAAAGGGAGGGGGAGAAACCAAAATGAATGTCGGAATTTATTACCACGCGTTGAATTGCAATGTGTATAGATTTCATAGTTTTAAAAATGTGTGCATAATGGAATAAAAGTAATTTACAGAATGATATTGTCCTCACCCCCCCCCCCTCTCCCCCAAACCATTTCCCTCAAACAAAATGGATCCTTGTAGGCGACATTCAGATGAAATTTAAGAAGCTATAGATGCATTTGATGTTCAGGAAACCACATTTACCTATTTGCCTTACGTTGATTTAGCAAAGGGTGTATATATCAATAAGTTTCCCATCATTTTCTTTTTTGTCAGCATATAGATCCAGAGAAAAAAGAAATTGAAAATACTGTAGCCATACAAAAATGTTTTATCTATATTACGGAGTATATAAAAAAGTATTACAGAGTATATCTCTTTAAAACATATGAAAAAACAAGTGGCTAATTTTCAGAAAACTTCATTAAACAGAAGAAATGCACCAAAAATATAGTGAAAGAGCATACACTGAAAGCAGTCCGCATAACAGCAAACTCAGCACTCGTAACTGGCACAGTTAGGCGATCATTTGTCTTGAGGACATTGTTGACAACATCTGCAGAAGAAGAGAAAATAAAAAATCAAAGGTAATTTGGAATCAATAAACAGTATTTTGTAAAAATGCTATGTGGGACTTGAATTGAAGGGAGAGGACAACGACTACTTGTTTTAGACAATAAAGGTACAAACTGAATAGATGGCATTGCAAAGTGATGCAAAAACTGTAACTACAACATTTTTAGTTGAATATCTCACCAAGAGACATGAAATAACCACACTTGAAAACTTACTAAGAGACATGAAATAACCACTGTTGTCACTATGTGCCTTGATTGACATGCTTTTTCTAACTTCACCGGCATTGCTGAAAATATCAGCGTAGTTAGGATGACAAGACTATGGCCCATCACATGTACTCACCATCATTATGAAAGGCGATGCCAAAGTACCTTTGTTTCATGGAAGGATCATGGAAGAATTCACAGGATTCATCAGGACCTAAATTCAGGAGAGCTCCAACCTCAGTTGCTGACAGTGCAAACATCTATGTGAAGATCAAATCAGTCAGTCCGGCAAGATTAGGAAAAGGGGTCCTTTCTGAAATTTTAGACATTGCATAGTATCATAGGAATATATGGAGGATGTTCATTAGAATAGAAAAGCTTTCTCTTCAGAAACTGTCTCACGCGACTCCTACTGTTCTAGAAACGCTTTTTTTTGTGTATAAGATAAGACTGAAAGGGGGGAAAATGCTGCTGTATTTAAGAAAATGCAAGCATTACTTGCTTCTTTTCCCAGTCATACTTGCGCTCACCAACAGCAGGAGAGAATGTCAACAATATAACACCTTTGCGATCAACCACTAGATTTCCCAACTATGAAACAAAGCATACATAAATAAATACAATATGGTATGTAAACAATTTTCAATATAATTTGAAAAAAATTAGAGGAACATATACATTTGATTTAGTGAATGTTGGAGGTATGGGTGAGGCAGACAGGGCAGCTTTGCCCTTGAAAATTGTATAAGGAGCATATACTTTGCGTCTCAATGACCCTAATGGAAAACAACAAAAAACATAGTATGTAAGGAACTTCTTCATCGTTGTATATTTAAAATGAAATAGCTATGTTCTTTTTCATATAATTTGGTACCATTAGCCCCATATGATATAGCTGCAGTAGCCATTCCAGCCTGATGGGATAAACCACGCAAGCTGCAGTGCACAAAGTCAAAGTAAAAAATGTCAGCCCAGTCCTCAAACCGCGAGGGATTGTTGAGGAAAGGGTCCCTTCGTGAGGGGATGCTGGCAAAATGAAATATAAATGCAAGTTCCCACTTCAGCCAAGCAACACCATATAAATGTAGCAACAAAATTAGAGCAAACTAAAGGGTAAGAACTAAGAACACTGATGTCAGGGAGAACACTAGAATCTGTCAATGTACCAAATCATCATACTGCAGTTCCGCTATGCAGCCATATGAAGAATGTAATGTGAGGTCTCAAATGACCTTCCACTAGAAACGGCCATAGAACATTACAAATCCCTCGTCAACAATGTTATAGTTCAGAAAAGGTTTTTATATTCCAACACGTCCCCTGACGTGCAGACATGACCACTTGAGCCTTGAACACGAAACTTTAATTTTTTATAATACTGGGTGGCAATGAAATTCATCTACCATTTCAAAGAAACCAAACGCTCAAACTTGTAGTTGTAGACCAAAGGGTTTTCAAATTCGAACGTTTAAATATGAAGTCTGAACAGAGCAATTGAATGAAATGTGGAAGTATGAAAGGAAACAAATACCAGAGACTCAAATCCCACATGCAGACGAACCTAAACGAGTCATTCTATCCTCCCAATTCGATTTCCCTTGGGTGAAATTCTTCAATTCGGTTCAAGATTTTGGGAGAACAACAGAATTGTCAATGTTTCGGGTCAGGTTTAAAATCGACGCACAAGCACTGTGCGAGAAATGGCGGTTTCCGTAGAGGGAGAGATGGGCGTGGCGGAATAGGGTTTAAGAACAGATTTGAGTAATTGGGAAGAAGATTTGAAGATTACCTGGAGCCGAGGTGCTTTGAAATCTTCAACATCCTCAAGTTGAGACTTTGAGGTGAGAATGGGAGATGGAGTATATATTAGAGCCGTGCACGAAATCCGTTCCCGTTGGACCGTTTCGAAAAATTTTGAATCCGTTTTGTAAATGTACCGAATAATTGGGACACAACTTTTTTATCCCGAACTCGTTCCGTCCCGTTATCAAATGGGACATGAGCGGGACAACTTAAATTTATACCGATCCGTCCCGTTTGTCCCGTTTTATGTATTTTATTAATATATAATTCTAATTCTATACACTCATTCTTTAATTAATTAAGTTAACTTCAAGTTTCAACCCAAAATTTATTAAATTTATTTGGCCCAATTGATTAAGTCCATACTTCAAAGCCCAATTCCGTCCTATTATTAACCTAATTCACTTTTGTCCAATTCATCGCCCTACACTAATTCATTATTCATTGCCATTGCCAGTTCACCACTGCCAATCGCCACTTTTGTCAAATTCATCGCCCTACACCAATTCAGAGTTGCTGCCGGCGAGACTCGAGAGTTCAAATTAATTCAAAGCATTTTGTTGCAGTTATAACGCATGGATAGAAGCAAACCCAAGCACTCTCAACGGGTTCAACTTAGCCCTAAAAGACCTGAACATGAAGCTGCTCAAACAGATACACCAGATTCTGATGCTTTTGAGGTGGCATCAAACATGCCCATAGGTGAAGGAATTCTGTACGAACCTCCTCCAAGTATAAAAGTTATAGCATATAGGTCAAAAGTTTGGGAGCACTTTACTAGTTATTGGGTTAGAACAGTCAGAAAAGTAAAAAATGAACAAAGTGCTATGAAGATGTTGAGGAGTACAAAGAAAGGGCAAAATGTAAGTATTGTCCAAAGAACTGTGGTGATTTTGTTGCTGATAGCGGGCCTAGTGGAACTAGTGGTTTACTAAAGCACATTTTAAAAAGGTGTAGTTGGTATCCAGCAAATGCAGCATTGAATAAATAGAAAGTATTAAAAGTGGAAAAAGGTAATTACAATAAGCTTCTTGCTAAGGGATTTAACCAGAATGATACCATGAATGCTTGTGTTGAAATGGTTGTTGATGAGCTACCTTTTTCATTTGTGGAAAAGAAAGGATTCAGAAAATTTTGTTCCATTGGAATGCCTTTGTTTAAGGTTCCATCTAGAAGAACTCTAGTACGTGCATTTCTTGAGATGTATGCTGCTAAAAAAGAGAAACTAATCAAAGAGTTGAGTTCTCATAGAGTTTGTCTCACCACAGATACCTGGACTAGTTTACAAAATTATAACTACATGGTCGTGACAGCGCACTTCATCGATTCTGATTGGAATATGCATAAAAGAGTGTTAAAATTTTGTGTTAGTCCCAATCATCAAGGTCAAACAATTGCCCAACTTTTAGAAGATTGCTTGAATGAATGGGGAATTAAAAAGATTCTTACAGTAACTGTTGATAATGCCTCTGCTAATAAAACAGCTTTAGATTTGCTGAGAATAAGTCTGAATGAATGGGATGATACACCTACTGTATTGGGTGGTAAGTGTATGCATGTTCGTTGTGTTGCACACATTACAAATCTCATTGTAAGTTGTGGGTTGAAGAAGTTAAACCAGAGCATAACAGCCCTTAGGAATGCTGTTAGATTTGTTAGAAGCTCTCCAAATAGGCTTGAGTACTTCAAAAAGGTTGTTCAACGAGAGAGACTACCTTTTAAGGGTCTGTGTTGTTTAAATGTGCCCACACGGTGGAACTCAACCTACATAATGTTAGATTCTGCCAATAGGTTGAAGAAAGCCTTCAAAAGGGTAGAACAAGATCCTGATAGTCCTTATGTAGCCTATTTTAAAGAACCTGATGAAGCTTTTGATGAGGACGGAAATGTTATTGTGCAAAAGAAGGGGAAAAGACATGGACCACCTAACGATGCAGATTGGGAAGCAAGTAATGCATTTGTAGAGTTTTTGAATGTTTTTTACGATATAACTCTTAGGGTTAGTGCTTCTCTCCACCCTACAATCCACACTATATTTCATGATATTGTTCAAATGGAAGAAACAATGAATACAGGGGTTGATGGACTAAGTACAAACAATAATAGTTTACTGGCTGAGGTGAGTTCTTTAATGATATCAAAATACAAGTATTTTGGTAAACTTAGTGATGTGAATCCTCTCATTTATCTTGGACTTGTTTTGGATCCAAGGTTTAAACTAAACCATGTGAAGGAGATCTTGCAAGAAGATTTGAAATGGGGAACTCTTGAGGTGAACCAGAAAGTTGATGAGATTACCCAGATTTTGTTTGATCTCCATGGGGAGTATTCACAAAAGAATACAAAGAAGAGAAATTTTAGAGAGAGTACCAATGCATCACATTTAAAAAGACAAAAGGTGCAAGAAGGAAATCTTACTATGAAGGGCAGTTCATCTACAACAGCGAGTAAATATGTGTTGAGGTTGACTAAACGACTAGTGGAAACTGAAGATGTTGAGGATCATGAGATTGATCGGTATTTGAAAGATAAAGTTGTTTCCTTTACGAAAAGTGTTGATGAAGGGTCAATTGAAAAAGAGGGATCAACTGAACTTTCAAATACTGATTTGCTCAATAAATATAGATCTTTTGACGTCTTAAGGTGGTGGAAGCTTAATGTTAACCAATATCCCATATTGGCTTTAATTGCCAAAGATGTACTTGTTGTTCAAGTGTCTACTGTGGCATCTGAGAGTGCTTTTAGCACTGGTGGCAGAGTCATAGATGCTTTTACAAGCTCATTAAGCCCTCAATCTGTTGAAGCATTGATATGCATGCAAAATTGGTTGAGGGGTGATGACATCATTTCTGATTTTGAAGATGAGCCTTGTGCTGAAGAGTTAGAATTTTATGAAGACATTGAAGAGGGTAAACTCATACTCCATAGTAATTTATATAAGCTGCAATTGATATTGCTATAATTTTATTAATTTTCCATAATTATTATATTAGCTCTTTGTAGAAGTCATATGCATGTTCTTTTGAGTTATAATTTGCATATTAATATAGTGTTAATATTCTTTGATGTAGAATTGAGGTTTACAACATGCAAGGTTCCTTTTGAAGACAAAGATGAACATATTCTTGAACTTGGTGATGATGTTGGAGATTCACGAAATAAAAGTGAAGAAGAAGATCATGATAACTACCATGATTCTCACTGATCATCTAAATGCTGATTTTTGGTTTTTGCTGGATGGCTACTACCTACTGTCTTTTTTTTTGCTGGATGGCTACTGCAATACTACCTACTGCTTTTGTTTTTTTGAATGACAGTAGCTAATTGCTTGGTGTATATGAACACAACTAGTTTTTGGATGTCTTAGGAAGTTAATGACTTTTATCTATGACATTTTGTGACTTTTGGATTGAGTATCCTCCTCCCCTTATATTTGGGATTAGAACAAAGTAGTACGACCTGAATCCGTCCCGGTTTGTTTCGATCTCGAATTTTATGGGACAAACCGGGATAAGATTGTAATCCGGACCGTTTATATATAACGGGACAAGACCGGAACAACCTAAAATCCGGACCGTCCCGATCCGTGCCTACCCCTAGTATATATATATATATATTTCAGATTTTCAGCTTTAAAACTTGTTGATTTGAATTTGAAATTTTTGCTGGAGCAAGTCCAATATCATGTTCATTTTGTTGTATACAATATGAATATCTAAATCAAAAAAATCAATCTATGTAGCATTTTAAGTTCCTCAATATTATGCACTTCTTAATCTTTTATACAAATTTAGTTATTTATAGTGTCAATATCTTCCATACATACCCTCTGTAACACCCCAATCCGTATAACCCGGAATTATACAAATTAAGGTGAAACGAGAGATAAATAAAAATTTCACTTGACATTTGGAAATGACAATTTCTGATAAATATTAAATTTACAGACTCTGGATCGCGACCCATTTAAAAATATTTTCAGAGTAATGCGGAAGTAAAATATTAATCAAATCATGACACATTTTAAAATCTGTTGACCAAACATTGCATGCCATCCTTGCATCTCCTCTGACTCAATGCCCTCCATGAAAAAGGTTCCATCATTGTCTTCTTGTTACCTACGTGTAGTCAACGAAAAATACAAACTACACGCTCAGCGAAACCGCTGAGTGGTACCACGCTAGAATTGTAGGATGATTCACAGACATACACACACACACACACACACACACACACACACACATATATGTCCATAAAATGTATAATAATATTTATGATATGGCACATTATATCATATGGACAATTTTATGAATCATGATGATAAATATTTAATGATAATTACATGATGGCACATTTAATCAATTTGCTTGTGAGGATGATTACATGATACCTATGTAATCAATATACTTGTTATTGATGATGACTTCATGCTGTAGGATTCTAGTCAACAAGGAATGACCTTGCAACTATGAGATTCGCCCATTTGGTACGACGAACTCATGTCCTTCTTAGTCTCACGAGGGAGACTAGAAAAATAGGGGTGGTACTCGAAAGTCTGAATACCATGTACGTACACTAAGCCCGATCAGGGTTGTCGGACTACTAAGTCCTGCACAACCACGCTATAAGAGACGCAATTACGCATGATCTCTTACGCATGCACATAATGTGATATGCTTCAATATAAATGATGAAATGAATGACATGTTGTGAACAATTTGCAAACAATATGAATATATAATCATGCATTAGTTTATAATCATGCATTAGTTTATGTGAATATATAATCATGCATTAGTTTATTTGGATGAAACATGATTAAAATATTATTTAATCAAGCTACTTAGCTCGGAACGGTCGACCGTTTGGCACGGCGGTCGACCTTCATCTTCACTTCGTTGGAACAGCGGATCACTGTGACGGTCGACCGTGGTTGACCGGCGGTCGACCGTTGTTGACTGGCTGCAGATGGCGGACTTCGGCTGGTTGGCGGCGGTCGACCGTTTGCCGACGGCGGTCAACCGTTCTGCTGACAGTCGTGGTCCGTTTCGAAGTATAATACGACGGTCGACCGTTTGCGTCGACCGTTTGGGTCTGTGAATCTTTCTCTTGATATTTGGAGTGTTCAAAATACTTCTTTAAGTCTTTTAAACACCTTTGATTAACATATACATGTTGTTGGATTGATTTCAAATGTTTATATATACTTATGTATATATATTAACTTTATGGATTTGGTGTATTTTGGTCTTAACACATAGATGACTTATATATGCATCACATATATATTTTGGGATGATTTCAACATATGGATTAATATATATGTTCATGTATGTATGTGATGAATGATTCGACAAGTCTAACGCAAGGGTACAGACTTGGAAATCATAGGCCGAAACCTTACGGATGAGCGGGAGTGGAAACAACATCGTAATTTGCCAACTTTGTCATTTCCGTCACAACTGGACAACCTGCGGTAATTTGGGCATATCTCCATCGTTTCTTCACCAAATTGCAAACCGTTTGATTCTGTGGATTCCTAAGATGTAAGGCGAGAACTTTCGTATAGAAAGTATTTCGTTTTAACATATGTAAGATAGCGTAAATCGGACCTGAAGTCAATAGAAAGTTGCTGTCCAGAATTTCGGGTATGTCGATAAACATGATTCCGACGATTAACTCACTAACTTCAACATTCCAACGCCGAACTTTCTTTGCAATACCTTCTGGATGTTCCTAATAATTGTTAGAGAGTTTATGGTAAGTATTTGGGATGAAATAATATGAACTTTGGTGAAGAAAAACATGCCAACCCGAGGAGCTCGCCACCACTGGCGCAGTCCCGGTATTTTGGCCATATCTTCTTCGTTACTTAACGAAATCGCGAGCCGTTTGTTGGGTTGGATTCGTACGGGGCTACAACTTTGGTATAATAAACATTTTGAGAAAATGAACGGAAAATTTCAGAATTGACTCACAAGTGGACTGATTGTCTTATGCTCAGGATTTTGGACACTTGAATGGTTTTCTTGCTCCTTCTTCTTCTTTCTTAACATACTACCATGGAGTTGGAGTTTTCTTTTCTTCTTCTTGTTGCTGCCGACAGAGAGAGAGAGAGATGGAGAGGAGAAGATGAATGTTGATGATGGTGGTGGAACATGATGATAATGATGATAATAGTGGTGGTGAAGTATTATAAAGAAAAATTTGGATTATTGTGGTGTAGTGGGTGGCTTGTAGCCTTTAAGGGATTTCACAAGGTGGCTTACGTGATTGAGAGGAGGTTTTGGAGATTTTAATATATTCTCCTACTCCGTAATTGATAAACTGGCTAAAACGGTACGCGCTTTTTCGCCCAAACTGCTCTGAATTGAAAACGGGTTGTGTTTTTGGAATCAGACTGTCAAAATTAGAATTTCGACGTAATCAAAATATTTTTCTGAGAACTTTTATTTTTTACTCAGTGTTCGGGTCTGTCTCAATCATAAATTAATATAATAATATAAATGATATAAAAATATATGAATTAAATCCAAATGATTAATATGATGTTGTCAAGTGTCAAAAATTAAGATTTCTAATCTTATAAAATCACTTTTGAATTGAGTTTACTTTATGGGTCAAAGTTACAAATTTTAATATTTTAAAATTGACATAACTTGAAATCTATAAATCAGATTGGTTTATAAAATGTACCGTTGGATTCGTCTCTTCGAGACATATCCATAAATATAACTTTTTAACAAAAAGTCATTATTTTGAAAATCCATTTATTTTTTTGGTCAAACGTATAAATATTTCTTATTGGACAAAAATTACTTTTGTTTTATAATAAATTTTAGGCCATATTTTGTGGCGTTACACCCTCTACTTTTTATCATATTCTACTATTTTTAATTACTTTTAATTATTTAATTAAACTTAAGTTACTCGATCACATAGCCACTCCTCCTCATTCGTGTGTCTCATACGTGCGAGAACATCATCCTACGTTGTTTACCATAGCTCTGCGAGATCCTCCTCCTACGCAGTTTAACAATGTATAGTGCCTAAACAAGTTTGTACATATTAAATTAAGTTCCATATTTAACGTTGATGATGTAAATTATCGACCGGTATATCATTTTTAGCCAGGCAAAAACGATAGACTAGTCTAAAAATTTACCAAAATATAAACACGGAGATTTTGACGTGGAAACCCAAATCGGGAGAAAACCGCGTGCCTTTTTTGGCAGTACCTTGCCAACGAGGGATTTTTATTAATATCGAGGGTATGTTTACGATACATGATTTAAGCTAGGAAGCCATTAATGGAGCTTTTGAGCTCTTGAAGAAGAAGAAAGATACACACTATTCTAAAGAGAGAAAAGAAGTGGGCAGGGGAGAGTGTAAAATTGGCATCCTCTTTGATGAAGGAGAGCCCTCCTTTTGTAGGAGTAGTAGGAACATCTACGGGAGAATATTCTCTTATTCCTCCATTTTATTAAACATGCCCGGTTTGACTGTCCTTCGTAAATAATTGGGAAATGTGGACCGAGCCACATATTATTTTCCATCAATAAGTCCTCCACTTTTTTAAGTTGTGATAATCATCAACTTGAAAAAGTAAACAAGTCCTCCGAGTGCTATCTTCAGTCTTCTTACTTTCCATTCTTGACCATTTGATATTGTTAGTCCTCCGAGTCTTCATTATTTTCTCCAATTTTTGAATTAGATGTTTTTCCTGCAAAAATAATATGTACAACATTCTTTTTTTTGACCGGTCTATGCCATGCTCAAAAAATTATTATCTTTACCGAGGAGCTCGGTGTTAGGGTGATTAAAATTCACGCGAATAATATTGTAACAAGAGCTATGTCAGTTCGATAAAGCAACGATGCTTCGAGTAGTTATACGACACCGGAGTTAGTACGATGAAGCGGCGGTGCTTCAAGTAGTTATTTCGTCGAGACCGATGTTAGTACGAATTAAGTAAGCGATGCATAGCGAAATTAGTATATCGAAGTGATCGATGTTACTTAATACGAATTAAGTACGCTGCATCAGCTTTGTCGAAGATCGATGTTAGCTCGGCTAACTGATGCAAATATATCCATGTCATGCAAAGACCACTTCCAGAGTGCTTTATCCAAAAGGCTTAAAGAATCGGGCGTCCCCGATAAAAGCTCAGCTAAGACACCGGTGTACCCAATTTGATTGGGTCCAGACTTACGAGAAAATATGTGCAAGACCGGTGTGTATATCATTCTTGGCCTGTCTCGCGCACAAGAATGATATTTACCAGCGTGCCAGGATGGGCCTGTGTCACATATTTTAATATTTTTTTATTATATTGAGCAAGACCAGTGTAGTAACCAGCATGTCAAGCTTGTGTCTCAGTCTTCCTTTTTTTTAATACTGAGCAAGACCGGTGTCGTAACCAGCGTACCAAGCTCGGCTTCTGTCTCAGTCTTCCTTCTTTTCTTTGTAAAGTATTGAGCAAGACCGGTGTAGTAACCAGTGCTAGACCCAGTGAGTGCCTTCTGTCTACAATTGCCCAAAGAACCATAGCCACTTTTTCAAATGTGAGGAGCATTGTTTTTTTGAAATGGCAGTAATGCCTTGGTGCATTATCTTCATCTCAATCCCTGAAGCTCCTGGAAATATATGGGTGGGCCACCTCACATTTGTTTAATACAAAGTTTCCTCCCATGTTTTGTCTCCACAAATTATTGCTATCTTTTATCAAGTGTGTGTGTGTGTGTATATCAATCCACCATTTATTTTATATTGTTATTTTACCAAATAACTATATTTTACTAACTATATATTTACTAACCATATACTTTATTTTATTTCAAAATGTTTTATTTGTAACATTATTTAATTAACTATATATCATTTCAAAAAATTAAATTAAATTAATTTGTTTTTCTTAAAGTATAACACACGGCATATAGGCCATATACCGCATATGTATTTTTCAATGATTTATGATTACCTAAATTTATTTTATTTTTTCATTAGTTAAATCAATTTTTATTAGTATATCAGTTAATAACAATTTGATATTTTTGGTCAAAATGCTCTATACTTTGACCGCAAAGTGTGTAAATTTATAAAAATTGTGTCCATTTAAAATATTGTTTTCATATATCAAAAAATCTAAACATGATAATCTTAATTAATAGACACGTGAACACATCCACAGCCCGTGCGAAGCACGGAGTAGAAAACTAGTAAATTCAATTAAACATCGTAACGCGCAACGAGAAAATAATTTTTTGAGACAGAGAATTTAAAGTAAAACCTTTGATGTATTATTAAAATATAAAAATTATACGTTTTCTTTTTATTCTAATTTATAAATGCAGATGGTGACTTGGTTGCTAATGAAGGGAAGGCTGCAAACGAAAGCGAGAATAGGCAAATATCTTGATATTGACCAGAATTGTACATTGTGTAGACAATAGAAGGAAACAGACACACACTTATTTTTGGTAGTGCAGTGTGGCTAAAGAGATTATCAGCTCGTGCTTGTCTCAGTTCAATTTCCAGGCGGGGGTGACCAGCTTTCGTACACTAGAGGAGAGAGTTCAACAGATGGGGTTGAAGAGGAGCAGGCAAGAATTTAGAGCAGTTTGGGCAGGTAGTGTGTACATCATTTGGAGGATGAGGAACATGATATGCCACCAGAAGAAAATCACAGTAGAAGAGGCCATTGAATTTGCTTGTTTCTACCTTATTCCCTATGTCCCTAAATGGATTGCAATTTTTTTTCTCCTCTCGATAACTTTTGTTTATTTACACAATTTTATTAAGTATTTGATAAAATAAAATATTCTTGTCACCTCTTGTTTTGTAGAAATTTTGACGTAGTTTTTTTAATATGTAATTTTTATATCTTATTGATATACCAATTTGTAAATAAAATGATTTCAAAAAATATGAAATTTTACTCCGTAACCCGCAATTTGTAATCAAATTAGAGACGGAGTGTTGGGATTTTAAGCGTGTAAGACTATTAAAATATCAAGAACGAGAAAAATAAATAACACACTACACAAGAAGAAAATATGAGAGAAAAATTATATCTTCACTATTTCAGAACGATACACAAAAAACTTTCCCTATTTACAAGTGCTAAATACCAAACACTTATAAACAGACTTTTCACACCCTACACCCGGATGTATTTTTTCAAGTAACTAAAATCAGTTACTCCCTACACTCACTCACACAATGTTAGTGATATCTTGTGTAGACCTCTCTCTTAACCTTCCTCTTTTTTCCTTCTCTCCTTACGGTATTGTTGCATGGCTTTTAAATAGCCAAATACACAATAGTGGGGAATAATCTAGCTCACACCTCCAAGAGAAGGAAAACAAAAACTCAAAAAAAGGCTCTCCATCATTGCAGCTCCTCTTGGTTGTTTCCACGCAGCAACATCTCCTTTTTTTATTCCTTTTTTTCTTTTTAATTAATCAATCCCAACAAACTCCACCTTGATTAATTAATCAAATCATGGTCCGGCTCCACCTTTCTCATTTCGGCGAGGTCTCGGTATCCACCAATCCGAGAAGCTTCAAACATCACCCGCTTCTTCCATGCAAATGCTCTGCTTGTTGCACTTGTAATTCTTCCTTCTGACAGCTTCCGTGTCAAATCTTTTTCAACAAGTTTATACAAGCCTTTTGACAAAACTCCTTTTGCTACCACCATTGCTCCCCTAGAAATTTTTAACACTCCACCTTGAGCAAAAATTCGGTAGCCTTCTAAGTCTAAAGCCCCCAATGAAATCAAATTTCCTTTTAGACCCGGTACATGTTTCGCTCCAGTTAATGTTCTCACCACGCCATCAAACATGCGAACTTGCACTGTTCCAACCCCTGCAATTTTGCTCCGTGCACCATTTGCCATCTTCACAACACCCCCATCACAAGTTTGATACGTATCAAACTTTTCCTTAACTGAACACATGTGAAACGAACAACCCGAATCTAATATCCAATCCGATTTACCTAGATTCTTTGTGGTTGCCAAAAACAAGTCTTCTTCACTTTCTTGGTTCGAACTTTCTGCAACCGCAGTCACGGGTGTTTTCCCGTCCTTCTTTTCCTTCCTCCTCTTTGGACAATCCCTTTTGAAATGACCCTCTTCATCACAGTAGTAACACCGAAAGCTTTTACTACTCGATTTGAAGCGTTGGGACGCGCCGCCCCTCTCTTTAGACCGTCCTCGTTCCCGACTAGCTCCTTTTGCTACCAAAGCTTGACCGTCGTTTGATACCCCGTTGCCACCCCGCCGAGTCTCGTTCATCAACAACGCAGCAACTACTTCATCAAATTTCAAGGTCTCTTTTCCAAACAAAAGCGTGGTCACGATATTGTCAAAAGATGAAAGCAATGAAGCCAACAAAAGCAGTGCCATGTCCTCCTCTTCAATCTTCACATCAATGGATTCCAACTCTGTTGTAATCTTGTTGAATTCATCCAAGTGCCCATTAAAGTTAGCTTCCTCCGCCATTTGGAGACCAAATAATCGTTTCTTCAAGTATAGCCTACTTGTCAACGATTTCGACTTGTACCGGCTCTCCAGCTTGTCCCAAATATCCACCGGGTCCGTCAAACCGAGAACCTCCCGAAAAGTATTCTTTGCAAGGCATAGGCATATTGTACTTGTTGCCATATCCTTCAAATCCTCCCACTCTTCTTCTGACAATTTTTTCGGTTTGTCGTTCTTCCGGTGTTTGGCCCACTCAGCATCCGTCATTTTTTCTGTCCTCTGAACATTCACCTTCAGAGCTTTGATTGTCCCTTCCCGAGTAAGAACACTTTTTACTCGTTGTTGCCACAGAGTAAAATTGCCACATCCATCGAAAGTTTCGACGGAAACATTCAAACTTTTTACCGATGCCATTTTTCAAGTTCTCGACTTTCTTCTCTTACCGCTTAGAAATCCCTCCGCCCCAAATGTAACTTGGCTCTGATACCAATTGTTGGGATTTTAAGCGTGTAAGACTATTAAAATATCAAGAACGTGAAAAATAAATAACACACTATAGAAGAAGAAAATATGAGAGAAAAATTATATCTTAACTATTTCAGAACGATACACAAAAAACTCTCCCTGTTTACAAGTGCTAAATACCAGACACTTATAAACAGACTTTTCACACCCTACACCCGGATGTATTTTTTCGAGTAACTAAAACCAGTTACTCCCTACACTCACTCACACAATATTGGTGATATCTTGTGTAGAACTCTCTCTTAATCTTCCTCTTTTTTCCTTCCCTCCTTACTGTATTGTTGCATGGCTTTTAAATAGCCAAATACACAATAGTGGGGAATAATCTAGCTCACACCTCCAAGAGAAAAAAACAAAAACTCAAAAAAAAGGGCTCTCCATCATTGCAGCTCCTCTTGGTTGTTTCCACGCAACAACATCTCTTTTTTTTATTCCTTTTTTTTCTTTTTAATTAATCAATCCCAACACGGAGGGAGTATTTTAATTATAAGAGGATGAGTTAAGTGTTGGTGTATAAACCTCTTGTACTATGCTTGATGTGGAAATTTGTTTTAAAATAAAAGAGAAAGTAAAATTTTGCATTTAGTTCAAACTTGAGAGTGAGGAGTTTAATTGGATCTGTTTGCAATTAAATAGTGTGGGGCCTCCGGGTAGATATATCTGCTCCGCATTTACGTTGAAAATGGGTTTTGTGCATGATTTGATTTGCTTCCCCCTTTTTCTCTGAGAACGAATCTTTTCTTCTTCATCTGATCGCCGGTGGCGGCTTTCTTCCGCCGCCGTCGCATTGGGTTCTGCTTGCAGACCTTGGAATTGCAGATCATAGCTTGCATTCCTTTGACCATATCTTTCATCATAAATTAGACAGGAATGCTACACTATTAAGCTATGTGTACCCCAACATTTATACCCCAATTTGTACTCCGTAGGTTTGCATTAACATTTTGTGTTTGTGTAAAACTAATTTTTGTTAACGCACCAACATTTGTGTTTGTGTAAATTTTTGTTAACACACCAACACTTCTGTCGGTGTAAACCATCAAAATGTTTGTGCAAAACTGTGATGTATAAGTGGGGTACATTTTTTGGTGTAAGTGTAGCATGGTCATTTGGTGTACCCCATTTGTACACCAACATTCATAGCCATAGATTTTCTTTTATAATTTTAATTTTTTTTCTTTTTTTGCTTTTGTATGGTGGAGACTGGAGATTGAGGGATACAAAAATTGTTATACCCCTAGCATTTTGTAAATTAGATCCTTCATCCATCTTAAAACTAGTGTTTTAACCCGTGCCATGCACGGGCGGAACGAATTTTTAATTTTTTTTTGCTACAACATTTTTAAAAAATCGTATGTACCAAATAAAACATCAACATTAAAAGTTAGAATAATGATAAAATATACTTCCTCCATCTCACAAAATTTTTCTTGTTTTGACTTTTAAATGATTTATTTTGATGTTGATCTTTCAAAAATGTTTTTCGATAAGATGGATAAAAGTAAGATGTGATGGGAAGATTAATAGTGAAAAAATATGATGTGATAGACAGGTTAAGAATTGGTAAGGATAAAAGTAAGTTTTTAATAGTAATGAGAAAAGTTTTTTTGGGGCAGATGAAAAAAGAAAGGAGACAAGTTTTGTGGGATAGAGGAAATATATTATTTTCTAATAAAAATTATACTATATATATTTGAAAATTAGCATGTCAGACTCTTATTTAAATTAGAACATTTTGAAAAATTAAGATATAACATTTTTGTGTGATGTTATAAAAGACTACCAAAAATATCTAAAACAAATACTTTCAACCCAACATTTACTCTCACTCACTAAATCATAATATTAGTGGAATTATTAAGAGCATCAACCACTTCGTTGCAATCTATTTCCACAAAGATATGCCTCCAATCTTGTCCTTGATAAAGGTTCAAGCCTCATTTACATAAATTACCTCCACTCCTCTACCATTAAAGCCCCTTGATAATTTCAAGCAATAAAATGAGCACCGACACTCTATCAGCCAACCCCGTTAAAGTATCCACATCAATCTTGACGTAGCCATTATACAACCATCATTGATGGACAAAAAAATGATTTTCCACATATTAGTTTAGATTATCGAATACAATTAATTCATCTCCCCACATTAATATTATTCTCCTTCCTCATATTGATTAAAAAATATTTTTTTTCTTTCCACAATTTAATTAAAAAAAATATTGGTGATTCTATTATTATTCTCCTTGCATTAGTTATGATTCAAAGAAAATGATGCTTCTATCCTGCGTCACTGCTTTAATTTTGAATATCAAAACAAATATTATTCATCTCTCACGTATTATCATGATTTTCCTCTCTCGCATTGATTAAAAAATATCGAAATGATTCTTCTCTCCCTGCATAAGCCAAAAAATAAAATCTTAGATTAGCAATCCTATAATTCAAAAAATAAAAATAAAAAATAATTAAAAATCTAATGATTCTATTCATTAGCATTAATTAAAGAAATTAATAGAATCAAAACTAACTTTGTTTTAATATATCATAAACAAAAAATTGTATCAAATTGATTTAGAGGTTAAAAACCATCTTATCTATTGATTGAAATTTTATTATAAAAAAAGAGAGTAAATATTTTTGCATTGGGAAAGGATATTATCATTAAAACGAATGTTTCATTTGCATACTTAAATTTATTCAAAGATTTCATACTAAAATATTGATTTCACATTTTTTTATATTTTTAATTAAGTGGCATATTAGACTATTAGCTGTCAAAATAAATATTAAAGTTGTTTATTGGTGAAGAAAGCAATTTATTTATTAGGTGTCAATATTTAAATAAATTTAATCTAAAAACTAATTTCGAGTAAAGGTATAATAAATATTTATAAAATTTATTTGTAGGGGAAGAGAGTATTTTATATTTTATTCTAAAAAATTGTTATAAATAAAGAGAAAAAATATAGAATTTAGAAAGAATATTATTATAAAAAGGAGTGTTTTCCCCATATTTATATTTAATCAAATATTTCTTACCAAAATTTTATTTTATATTTTCCATATGAAAATTTATGTGACATATTGTTAGAAATGGCTACATAAAAATAATTTATTTTCTTTTTATTCAGTTCATAAATTGGGTTGCATAAAAAAGTCACATAAGTAATGACAAATGTCAGCTCTTAGTAATGCCACATGTCAGTTCCTAGCAATGCCACATGTCATCTCCTTAGAGCTTGGAGTCTCATTTATATATATAAAGGATTAAATTTTCATTTGATTTTTCACAATTTCCGATGGAATAAAATTATTTCAAAACACTAGTAGTGTAATGTTAAAGTTTATATTTTAATGATATGAATAGATAATTATAATATTTTAATTAGTTATATGATTATTTAGTATTTATTTATTATTATTTATTAATGGTTTAGGGTTTTAGTATGGGCCCGAGCCCATTAGGTCAATTAGGTTATCTACGTTCTTTATATATTGTAACCCTTCGCTATTATTATTCAATCAACAATCAAGAATTTTTTTAATCTCTCGTCTTTCTTTTCTTGGAACTTGGAAACGCTCGAAGTTTTCCTTCTCTATTTGCCTCCCCTTCCTTGGAGCCCGAAGACGTTCGAAGTTCTTCCCTATCCGATACGATATTCGTATCATAAAGTTCAATTAGCCAATCTCGGCTACCCTGCCCATCTCTTCCACTATCAGGTCAGTTTTACATCTTTCTTTTTATTTGACTTTTCATGATTTTTATAATAATATATTGACTATTGATATCTCTATTTTTTTATAAAATATATTGTGAAAATATGATATTTCAATACTTCCTTTTAAAATTATTCTATTAATATTATATTTTATTATTTTTTTCATAATTTGTGATCAAAATTTAAAAATATTACCTACAAAAATCATAACGAAAAAACATATGGGAATCAGTTGAATTAAAAAAAAATTCAGTCAATCAACATAATTCAGGACAATTAATTTGGGACCAATAGATTAACTAATTAGAAAAATTCAAACCCAAAAATAAAATAAAAATGTAACTAGAAATGCCTCTTTGTTTTTGTACTGCAGGAACTATACGAACATAGTGGAATTGGTGTGAATGTATGATGACAAGTCAGAGAGCATTAAATAAAAGGAACATGCTAGGTGCCACCACATGGGTGCTATCATGCGTGCACTCATGCTTCGCACAGACGATAATTGTCTATGTCGCACAGACAATTATTATCTGTGTTTGTCTGTGCAAATCATGAGTGCACCCATGATAACACCCATGTGGTGGCACCCTAGTATTTTCCTAAATAAAATGGGGCGTGAAAATGAGATGTAAATCGCACGGAAAATCTGAGGCTGTTGGGGTCAACAATGAATTTCATTTCCTCAAAAAGGAGGTACAAATCCAAGAGAAGATCTCAAAAGTGTGACCAAAGCCTCATTGGTAATAATTAAAAAATAAATGACAAAGTGATGAGATAATGCGCCTTAGATTTCCACAAGATTCTCAAATATTAGTCCCGTACTATTTGTCCAGTTTTAATTTTAAATAATTTTTCTGGATAGGATTAAAAGAACATGAAAAATACCAAAATAGGATTCTTATGTTTTTAAATACTAAAATATGACTTGTGAGTATAATGACAGTGTGTTGTAAAAATACGTGTCGACAGTTTGATGAAAAACACATGATAGTGTAATATGTTAGTTTGATGAGAGCGACGACACTGTAATAGACAGCGACGACGGATGAAAGTGTGGTAGTTATGATATACCAGTAACATTTAGTGAGTGTGACAGTTTAACAATGACAGTTTGAACTCTTATTTTGATCTTAAAATACTTATGACTTATACTTTGGTATTTTCATAATTTTTATTCATATTTAGGGAGTTCTTTCATTAATATTTTTACTTAAAATTGATCATGTTTTTATCATTGATTAAATTAAATTGATAATAGATATCAATAAAAAAAATAAATTATTAGATTTATCTAATATGAGTATATATATCATATGATTTTTATTTAATTAAATATCAAAGATCGATGGTTGTTCCAACTCCCAAAAAGAAATTTATTTTTCACTTTTGACCATGTTTTCGTGATTCATATAATTTTTTTCTTTTTTTTACACCAATTTTCAATCATACAATGTACTTTTTTTAGTAAGGGAAAATGACTAAAATATGAGTAAAACATTAAAAATATACCAAGATATAAGGTTTCATGTTTTTATTCCCAAAATAAGAGTTAAAATACATATACAATGTCAATCATGCCAATATATAACACCAAAAAATATTATGAAATATTTATATACACTATACAGTGACATATTATCACAATGCAACCTTCAATTTTTATTACAAAAACACGGAACATCTATTTTAGTATTTTTTTCTTCGTGTTACTTTTATCTAGGATAATGTCTTCTTGATTACTGTATAAAATCAAACATAATATTTTTTTGAAAACTATTAACAAATCAAACATAATACTTTCGTGTACTAAAATTAATTTCTCATTTATTTTTTTCAGTCTCTAATTCAACACTTTTGTCATTAATATCTCTATTTATATATGAAAAAATATTATAAAAATAAAATATTTTAAAATTATGTTTCAAACCGAATCTATAGATATCAAATTTATATGAAACTCAACGTATTTTTTGTTATATGCACTCAAGGTTCAAAAAATTTGATCACAACAAGCAAGCTAAGAAATTATTTTAGGAGAACGAATGGATAAAATGAAGTGCCCAAAGAAAAAGTCTGATAATGCGCCTTAGATTTCCACAAGATTTTAGAAGAAAGAAAAAAGTTAAAGATTCTCTTACGATGGCGACCACTTGAGAAATAGCACTAGATGAAGATTTGGATCACAAAAAGGAAAACAAACATGTTATATTTCAAAGATTGTATTAAAGTATACACTAAAGCTACATGTTAGCCCTGATTTGTTAAATCTCGTGTTTTAATATTAACAAATAATATATGAGTCAAATTTGTTTGAGTATATTTCAATTACAACAAGAATTTATGGAGTTATGATTCTCAAGAATGAAGTTGAAACACCAAATTAATTACCATATATATAGAATTTAATGTAAAGATATGATTTTATGTGTCTATATTCACAAACTCAAATGCACTTAGAAGATGTGTTTAAAACATTCTTATAATAATTTTCAAACATCCAAAAAGTTTTTAAACAAAATGAGAAGGGATTCTGCCAAAAATAAAAAGACTATACATTGGTCCAAGACAGTGTGGTAGTTACAATTTAACAATTGGCGAGTGTGACAATGTAGTAATGACAGCATGAACTATTATTTCGATCTTAAAATACTTATGACTTATATTTTGGTATTTTCGTAGTTTTTACTCATATCTAAAGAGTTATTCCATTAATACTCCCTCCATCCACAAATAAAGTTCTCATTGCGCATTACGATGTTTGACTGAAATTATTTTCAAATCATTTTATATGAAAAATGGTATGGAATTAAAAAATTAAAATTACATATTTAAAAACTACATGAAAAGATCTACAAAACTAGTGGTGACATGACTATATTATTTTATCAAACAAGACACAAAAATAGGCCAACAAAGTGAATAAAGTTTGACCATGTGAATAGTGAACGGAAACTTTATTGTTGGACGGATGGAGTATTTTTACTTTAAATTGATAATTTTTTTATCGTTAATTAAATCAAATTGATAATAGATAGCAATACAAAAAAATAAGTTACGGAGTATCTTATATAATATTTTTAAAATAATATCTTATCAAATTAATAGGGAGTATATCATATAATTTTTCATTTAATTAAAACTCAAAAATTGATCTTGATTGACTGTAAAAGTCAAAATGGACAAATACTTTAAAACAAAGAGAGTATGTTAGAAGTCATTTTGCTTGACACTACAGATGAGAATCATATATCATATATATATTTCGTACACATGTGATAATAATACGGAGTATGTGGATATTGTGTGTTCGCAAATAATATCATTGTATGTGCATAAACTTAAAAATGATTGTCATATGTGGTGTCAACGATGATAAGTTTCTATTATGATTCCAAGATTTTACTCCTTTCGCTCTATAAAAAAAATTATATTTTCTTTTTTTGCTTGTTCCAAAAAAAAAAATTATTTTTCACTTTTGAACATGTTTTCGTGATTCACATAATTTTTTTCTTTTTTCAACATCATTTTTCAATCATACAATTTACTTTTTTTATTAAGGGAAAAAGATTAAAATGTGAGTAAAACATTAAAAATATGCCAAGATATAAGTTTTCATATTTTTATTCCCAAAATAAGAGTTAAAATGCATATAAAATGTCAATCATGCCAACATATAACACTAAAAAATATTGTGAAATATTTATATACATTATTCATTGACATATTATCTCAATACAACCTTCAATTTTTTATAAAAAAATACGGAACATCTATTTTAGTATTTTTCTTTTTGTTAAACTTCTATTTAGGATAATTTCTTTTTGATTAATGTATCAAATCAAACATAATACCTTTTTTTTTGAAAACTATTAGCCAATCAAACATAATACTATGTCGTTCTAAAATTAATTTCTCATTTTACTTTTCACGGTCTCTACTGCAACACTTTGACATTAATACCCTATTTATATATGAAAAATAATAATATATTTATAATTGTGTTTCAAAATGAATCTATAGATATCAAATTTATATGAGAATTAATGTATTTTCTGTTATATGCACTCAAGGTTCAAAAATACAATGTGACAGCCAACTCATCAAGGGACTTCATAACAAAAATACTATGTATATATAATTAGAGGAAGTGAAATAAGAGGGAAGGGGCAAGGTGTTACATCCAAAATGCCATTTTTTTCACCTTATGTAGTATTTATATTTTATACTATCTAATTTTGGACAATAAGAAGTAGGACAATCAAAATACGAGTTATTTTTTCACAATCCCAAATATTGAAGGGTAAAGAGGGATAGACTTATGGTCTAAATTATTCCAAATTGGTTGAAAAAAACGGGACAAGACGCACGATGGTAGAAAACTCGAGCCGTGCCCACCCCTAGGGAGCGCCATGGGTTCCATGGGCACTCAAAACACCCATTACACGTAAGTACCCTGACACAAAACATCTAATATATCAAGTAGAAATAAATTTGAGATATTAATTAAGTTGGTAAATAATTGTTCTGGCTTCTGTACTTTTTATTAAAATTCTTGTAGATTGAGACATAGTTTCCGCTTTCTATATATGCCAGTGAACTTCTCTTTATTTTTCAGTGTTGGAAGTCCAACACGACACCTCAAGTGGTAATTAGCCTAACCTAGTTAGCACTTAGACAAATGGATCTAACATCTTAATGTTTTTTAGAAAGCCTAGACTTCACATTTCTATATATACTAGTAATACTTATTTTTATTTTTGAATGCGAAAACTTTAACAGTGATGGTGTAAATTAACAAGTGAAATTTGCACTAAATAGGATTAAAACATAATGACTTTTCCCAATGTAGGACTTAAACTTTTTTATTCCCTAAATAGGACTTGATAATGGTCTAGTAGAAAGAATAATGTCCAGTAATGATGGACATTTACTTGAATAATGACTACTTTATAATGACCAAAGGTCCTACATTGGGAAAATAAAAACATATGGTCCTATATTGGAAAAGTCATTATGTTTTAGTCCTATTTAGATAAATTTCTCTTAAAACAATTGGGTAAATAGTTCTAGACCAGGTCTATGATTGTCTACTGGATTCAAGAAAGTAAAGAGTTGTAAACACAAATGTTAACCGAGAGGGATGTAGGTAGAACACCTGTAGCCCAATTGTTATTAGAATATAGTGAAGTGCACGGAAGCTTTTACACAAGGGTTTTAGAGAGAAGAATTCAGATCTCTTCCTTTGAGATTTATACAAGTATTTATAAGAAGCTATGGGGGACAGGGCTCCGCGCATCCATGTCAAGCCACGTTTCTGGGTGGCACGAGGTGATTGCCTCTGTTTTTATTGACTTGTCTCTTCCATTTATTCATTGTCATCTTGCTATGAAGGTGACTTCTTTGTCACGTAGCGTATTGGATAGAGTGTGCGAGTATCTTTGGTGATCCTTTGTTGAATTTGGCCGTTATCGTCCAACTTTCCTTGGATCCTTTCGTGACGACACTTCCGAGTCATAGAAAGTATACCGATTAGGTTTATCTCTGTAAGATTTTATGGAGATTGGAGGCGATCATGAGAAGTCTAATTGTTTGACCGGTAGGATAATCGAAGTGTATCAGTCGACTTTACGACATCGACCGGTATAAACCTTTGTAATTAATTAAGGCTTCCTATTTCAATAATTCGTGTGACCGGTCAGACGTTGTGGACCCAATCATAAGCCAGTCCTAGTAGAATACACCCATCAAACAGTTTCGTATTTTGTTTAACCTTAAAAAAACAAGTGAAACAAATGGCATGTTTGGGTTTTGACATTTGGGTTAGCTTTTGGCGGTTTTGACCCATTTTAGCGGATTTGACTGGTCAAATCGCCAAAAAAAGTGTTTGGTAGTTGGATACAAGGGTTGGCTGTTTGAGTCCAAAAAGTCAAAATTTAAAAAGCTACAGGGAGTAGCATTTTGGTTTGGCTCTTGGAAAATATTTTTTTTATTTGTTACTATATATAATTTTATGAATAAATAAAAAATTATTATTTATTGCATAATTAAATCAAAAAATTGGTATTCAAATAAATATATAAATAAAAAATTGATAAATAAATAAGTAAATAAAATAATAACTAAGAAAATAAATAAGTAAATAATATGTATATAAATAAATAAATAATAAATAATCTTTCCCCATGTAAATTTCATGAAGCGATTTGCGAGAAAAAAAATCTGACTTTTTTTAATATTTTGGTGTAGAAAATAAAAAAATTATAAATTTAAGAACTACATCAAAAAAATTGAAACAAAATATGATACTTCGTATAATTATATTATTCTATCAATTGATTGATAAAAGCAAATAAATAAATCATAATGACTTTATAATAATATATAACATAAAATTTTATTTGAGGAAAGAAAAAATATATATTCCAAAGTATGTTATACCATATAATTATATACGTAAAGATTTCATTAAATTAAACTCAATTTATAAAAGCTATTATGAAGAAATTAAGTTTGCCAAACATTTTTTATCAATGGCCAACATAATCGATTAGTCAAAGCAACCAACTCAACCAGTCATTCAAACCAACCAACACGAATAGCTATCAGCCAACCGCCAATAGCTAAATTCTAAACAAGGCCAAAAACAATTAAAATTGGAATATTTCCATTAAAAAAAACATCCCATCATCTATATATCTATTTTTAATTTCCTTCAATGTCTCACTCTACTCTCTCGGTATCTTCCTCCCTTTCAATGCCCGTTGCTACCGCGTTTCCAACCCCAGTACCCCACCACTCTCTCTCTCTCTCTCTCTCTCTCTACTCCGTACTATAAAAATATACGCATTGCAACATTTGATTCTTCGCAGAGTCCCATTTTCTTGATTTTTTTTGGTTTGAAACGAAATAAAAAGACCCCCTTTTTATTATAAGTGCGTGGTCCCAAGAATTGGGAAAGATGCAGGAATCCGGCGCCGGAGACAACGGTTGCTCCGGCGGCGTCGTGCCGGAGATGCACGTTCTTGCGGTGGACGACAGCCTCGTCGATCGGAAGGTCATCGAGAGGCTTCTCCAGATCTCTTCCTGCAAAGGTCCAATCTTTCAATCTCCATTTTATTTATTTATTTATTTATTTATTTATTTATTTATTTATTTATTTATTTATTTATTTATTTATTTATTTATTTATTTATTTATTTATTTATTTATTGTGGGTGTTTTACAGTGACCGCAGTAGAGAGTGGGAGCAGAGCTCTTCAATATCTGGGGTTGGATGGAGACAAAAGCTCCGCTGCTATTGATGTAAGATTCTAAGGCCTCGTTTGGATCCAAATATTATTTCTAACAGAAAGTAAAAAAAAATTGGGAAGAAATT
Organism: Cuscuta australis; assembly: GCA_003260385.1. Lineage (NCBI taxonomy): Eukaryota > Viridiplantae > Streptophyta > Magnoliopsida > Solanales > Convolvulaceae > Cuscuta > Cuscuta australis. The sequence continues at coordinate 2,576,275 of NQVE01000114.1, forward strand.
AAATTAGAGGAGTTTCTTTGTTTGCAGATTGGTGAGAGTAATTTTTTTTTAAATATATGAATTTCAAAGAGCCAAACATGCCCTAAAGTGTTCAATGTTCTTGTCTTCAAAATTCCTTACCTTTGTTGCTTTCCTTCTCTTGTTCTGTTTTAGTTTTTCAGAGGGCCAAAATGGGTATTTTTGAATTTTTATCTGCTTGCTTGAGATCTGATTTTAATTTGTTTTTGGAATTTGTTTTTTTTAATATGGGTTAATGTTTAATCTCAGGGTGTGAAGGTAAACTTGATAATTACAGACTATTCAATGCCTGGGATGACTGGATATGAACTGCTAAAAAAGATTAAGGTCTGTAATACTTCTATATTAATAACACTTTATTTATTTATTGGACGGTAATTTGATTTTGTTAAAATTAATTAATCTTTGTCTATTCTTAATTAAACAGGGCTGTTCAGCATTGAGGGAAATCCCAGTTGTGATAATGTCATCTGAGAATGTTTTAGCTAGGATTAATAGGTATTTAAATTTATTCTCTTTTTTAAGATTTGACTTTCAAAAGTAGTCAACTTTAGAATCCCCTAATGCTTATGGGGCCGATTTTCTATGTTGCACGGATTCTTCAACAAGCTGCTCTTAGGAGGTATTGTTTGGAAAAAAATTGTTTTTTTCAACTTTGAAAAACGCAAAGGCCAAACGCCCAAACGCTACCATTACAATATTACATAGCTTTTCCAAAAACGTTATAGCCAAATGGTGAATAGTTTGCCGAACGACCCTTTACTCGATATAACTCATTTTAGGGTCCGTTTGGCCGATTCTTTATGTTGCACAGTTTCTTCAAATATGTGCCGCTGTATGGAGATGCATTGCTTGTAAAATTATTTGTAAAATTTGATAAAAATGGTGTTCTCATTGGTCCTAGTGTTTGGAAATAGTTTCTTCAACAACTTTAAAAACGAAAGCCCGAATGCCCAAACACTACCATTAGATAGCTTTTCCAAAACGTTATAGCTAAACGCTGAATCGTTTGCCAAACGACCGACTCTTTACTTGATACCGTATCAATCATTTTAAGAACCGTTTGGCTTGCTTCATTATGTTCTTGACAATGTTCTTGTGATTGCAGATGTTTGGAGGAAGGGGCAGAAGAGTTTCTAATGAAACCGGTTAAGCTATCCGACGTGAAGCGTATTAAAGATTCATTGTTGAGCTGTGAAAACAAAGAAAACCCATCTTCTTCGTTGTCGTCCCGGAAGAGAAAACTAACAGAAGAGTCATTTCCTTCATCACCATTTGCTCCCACTAGGTGTTCATCCACTGCACTGCCCGTTCCACACCCGAAACGCCCGAGGTTGGATCAGGATGCGGATTGAATCTCCGAGATGTGATCGAATCCCGGTTTCGGTTTTTGCTGTTTGGGATTCTTCGCCCGATTCAAACCCGGTTGTCGGACGAACGCGTTCCTCATAGTTATCTGGTCAACAAAGTGGTTTAATGAAGGCCTGATTTTGGTTTTTTTCCTTTGTTATAGACTACTTGTACATGCTTTGTTACATCACTTACATGTAGAAGCACAAATTTTTTTTTTGCAACATGTTTTGACCTGATTTTGTTCACATTTTTTGAGGCCATATCTATTCCAACTTAGCTTTTGAGGAACAAAGAAAATTTTAGATCAAATCAAATTGGAAATAACTTTAATTAGAATCAGACTAGAAAGACTTCGATAAATTCAGATTAGAATTAATCAGATCAAACGAAGAAGGGGTGCCGAAATTTGATTGAGAATTACCATTTTAAGTAATGAGAAGAAAGGCATAAAATGATCCAAAAAAGAAACAATCCCATTGAATCCACGAGATTATGATCTTGGAGATTCACAAAAGAAACCTAAAAGATAGAGAGCACTTACATGAATTAACAAAGATAAATACTCTCTTTGATCTTAAATAAATTGCATGAAAATTAAAATGATGAAAAATCCTAATTTTTTAAAAATTTATTTTATTTAAAAATTGTTGTAGAAATAAAAACATTTGTATATTTAATAATCGTGTCAAATTTTACAGAACAAGAAATTTGACAAGGATTTTTATTTGATCAAATAAATAATGAAAACACACAAATAATAATAAACTACTCCGTAGTTTTTAAGCCAGAGATTTGACAAAGAATTTTTTTAAAACACACAATTTTGAGAAAAAGTTGATACCTTTGTTTCTAAATTACAAATCGTCCTAAATAGGACTAGAAAATAGAGAAAAATATAAATTTTCATATTTTTTTTCCTGAAATAGAGAAAAATTCTTTTTTGATTAAAAAATTCAAAATGAGTATTCATGCGTCTCAAAATTTGTGCCAGATTACGAACTACTCGTATTCAACGATCTCTCCAAACTAGTAGCTCCATAGCCGCCGGAAAATCACCATTAACACCGCCATTGCCGACCGGTTTTTGTAATCTCGATCGAGATACCTCATTTTCACTTCCCACCCCACCGTCGATTGCCGCCACGACATTCCCCATTTCCGCAGCAGAGAAAAGGATCGCGTCATTGCAGGTTCTTATGTCGCTTCTCCATGGACTCATTTCGACCAGTGCGAATACATTGTTTGCTTGTTTGTTTGTTTTCATTTCTATACCTATTGCATTTCTGTTAGTTCTGTCTCTCCCTAAAACACCTTTCCTGAGCGATCTCTAATTTTTTAGGGTTGACTTTTAAGAAATCGCTCATAAGGGCTACACAGATTGCGATTTTGTTGTGAATTCATAAAGTATTATAGTTTACTATACTTTACGATAAGTGCAGTTTGAGTTCAATGTGGTTGGCAACTTGGAAGTTTGTTTTGATTGGCTTTCTTTGAGCTTATCTTTTGATTGAATTATAATGTGATCTGACCTTTTTACTTCCTAATTAGTTATCATGGCTTGGCAGATTTGTTTGGAACTGTAATGTTTGTTGTAGTTTTTTTTTAAATTTTGTGGATGAATCATGAATGTGATGGGTGGATGTTTTAGTACTTGTACAGGAAGTTGGCATTTTGATTTTTGACTATTTTTGAGATTTACTTCATGATTGAATTATAGAAGTTGAAATATAAGGCTATGTGGTATGGTAGAAGAAAAGTGTGAAAGTGAGTGATGTGGAGTGATAGAAAAATGTATGGTATGGTGGGTGTAAAAGTGAGTGATGAGGTGTGAAGGTGTAAATTAATTTGGTTGGTTAAAAACAAAAAAAACAAAATTTTAGTAAAAAAAAAACAAAAATCCCCCTTCACCTGGTGATTTCCGTCACCCTGAGGGGTTGCGCCTCTCCGGCGCGGTGTCGCGCCCAGTCACCCCGCCACATCAGCGGTCACGCCCCCCCATCACCCCTCATACCCCATGGTCTAAAAAGTAGAAATCTGGTAACTGTACTTGAAATGAGTACTGAGCAGTGAAATTTTTTGATGACTTAACTAAGCATGAATTTCAGGTCGGTGCAATCCATTACAAAATTCGAATTTTCCTACGGTTTTTCATTGACACCTTGATTTAGTACTCACACAACATTACAAACTGAATAACAGAAACAGTGAAGACTACTAGTGATACATTTGATACAACCTCAACCCGTACCTGGATTAAACCTCATGATGCTTTTTTCTTCTTTCCAAGTAGTGCTCTCAGTTTGAAGGTTGGGCTAAGCATGTGGATTAAGTACCAACACGGCAATGCATAGAGTCCATCGGCTCAATCCATGGAAACAGTGTAAAACCAGATGTAAGTTTGTGCAACTATGCCTTCCCTACACCTTAAAGGTAAATTTGCACGTTTCCTTCTTCTCAAGCTGCACTGATATATGAGCATTGCAGTGTGGTCAAATTTACCCTGGATACTTTATCATGTGCCATTGTCAGTTGTAGAGTCTGCAACTCCGTATTTACTTGAATGAATGCTTTGTATACGATTATATGAACACTAAACAGTGATCTAGTGGCATTAAGGGGCTGTTTGTTTCAGCCTCTTAATGGTTCAGATGTCTGAATGATTCAGCACTTAATGATTCAGACTGTTTGTTTCAGCCTCTTAATGGTTCAGATGTCTGAATGGTTAAGAGATTTGCCTCTGAATGGTTAAGTATTATACAGAGTCTGAATGGTTAAGAGCTGTTATCTGAATTGATCAGACATTTGCCTCTGAATAGTTAAGCAATATACTAGCTCTTAATGGTTCAGACCTCTTACTGGTTCAGCACTTAATGATTCAGACCTCTTACTGGTTCAGCACTTACCCATTCAGAAGTTGCCAAACAGCCCCTAAATATCTAGTCCCTTAGAAATGAAACATCCCAAGTGGGAGGAGTGCATAATCTTATATCTACCATTAGCAACAATATCTTAATTTTTTTTAAAGTTATTGCTTCGTTGACAATGTATAGCTGGTCTTAGCAGAGTTAAACCAGCAAACGGATGCCTCAACTATTGACGTCATATAACCCTAAACCACATACACAATATGCCACAACAATCGATGTTGAGGGCTGCACATGAAATTGCCATTTATGTTCACAGATTTCACAATCTTGATCTATTCCAGCAGGGGTTTGTACCTATTACCACACCCTTCTGTGACTGTAGTATACCCAATATCCTTGATGTGAATGTCGTTTTCCTAACCTTTTTTATTATTTCTGTTGCGTGTATAGATGGTATCAAATAAAGATAACATCGAAATGGGAAGATGGCGATTATGGAACTCCATCAAGAGTTTTTCAGTATGAAGGTAATTGTCACCAAAGCCTATTGCTAGCTGCATGATGTCTTCAGATGGAATTTTGTAGTATGGACTTTGAAGTAAGCAATTTCGTGTTTGCTTGAATTGTAATAAGAAACTAGCAGATACTTATCATAGAACTGAGAAAGCAACTGAGAAAATCAGGTGGATTTTGTGGATACAAGACACTATATGCATTGGTTCTGAAGCAGATTGGGTTCTCTAGGGAATAATTCTTTTAAGCAACTAACATTCTCAATAATATTTTTCACGAAATGTATGTTCCAGATGCCATTTACATTCTAGACCTCTTATATTTGCATTAATCTGTACTCCGTAGTTATCACTAATTATGAGCTTTCTGCAGTTTTTTTGTGTGTTTGTGTATTGTTGTGCACTGAAAATCCTTTCCCTGGACATATCTTTCAGATATACATATTCTAACGAAATGATATCATTTGAAATCAACCATAAGATTTCATCATAACATCTTTGCTCGCTTGGGGTGCAGCTCCTGAGTTGGGTTCCGAATATATATGTGGAATGTGGAGGGTTGATGAAACTGATTTCTTCACACAGCCTTTTCGGATCAGATATGCAAGGCAGGATGTATTTCTATCAGTGATGGTCTGTTTCAATTTACCCATCACCAAACATGTGGTAAATTTTCTGCTTTCCTGTTGTAGTCCTATTCCTGGCCATGTCTCCCATTAGCTATAAGTCTATAACCCACTATAGGCATCTAGAACTATGTATGCTTGCTCTATTAAAGATCAATAACATGTCTTGGATGAAGAAGCATCTTGATGGAAAGAGTGTACATACTACACATGATATTTTAAATTCTTTGCCACAACTATAACATTATAATATGCAAATTTACGGTGTGCATTAATATGGATTCCGCATGTAATTTTTCTTTGAGGTCTACTTAACAATTTGATGCTGCATCTTGTCATCTTGCCAACTGACAACTTTTTTAAATAGCAGGGTCCATCCTCACCGCCTGTTATTTTGAAATTTGAGCTTTTTTATGCCCCTATTTTGGAGAAGGGGTTAGTTTTCTTTATTTAATATTTCCTTCGCGTTTCCTCTCAAAGATGGGTTTTGAATATACTTTTGGTTGTTAAGACCACACTTCAAACAACATAAACTTGAACCAAATTTGGTTTGGTTTTTCACAGTTTAATAACTTCATCACAACACAGGTTTAACTTGCAGGACTCATTTGACACATGCCCTGCTGCAGTTCATGAATTTCGGCTTCCCCCAGAGGCTCTTTTGGGGCTGCATTCTTTTTGCCCAGTTCACTTTGACACTTTTCATGCTATACTTCTTGATGTAAGCGTACACATCAGCCTGTTGCAAGGTAGTGCTGGATCCTCAGGAAATGTTCCAAGGTTTGTCACATTTGATATTTCTATGTTAATTGATACCATTAATTGCATTCTTATTGTTTTATGTATATCTAGTGCCAACTAAATTTGTGAGAGAGAACTTTTTGAAATAATTTCTGGTTTTTGGCCTTTGTAGTGATTCTTTCGTTGAAGATGTTTTTATTGAAGATCATGATAATTCCACAAAAGTATGTTCTATGCATCTTTAACTATCCTTTATGTTTTTCTTCCGTTGCAGGCATATGCAAATTTGATAATTTTTGGAAGTAACATGATTTGATCAATGCTTTGAAATATAATGCACTTGTTCTTGTGGCTACTGCAAAACATTTCAAACAGTAATATGGTTAATATTTAAGTGCTAACCTTGAAAGCATGTTTTAAACATAATCTGAATAATACAAAGTACTGAGTATTTATTTTGACAAGTGGAAAATTTGGTTGAAAGGGTACCAAGAAGTAGGACAATACGAAGTAACCAAAGATACTGCAGAAGTATTAAATCTGTTTACACATTCTACCAAACAAGTAGGATAATAATGCTACCCTGTACAAAAATATGTTCCAAATTAGCCAAAGCTAGTAAATACTCCCTCCATCCCAAAATGATTTCTCACTTTCCTTTTATGAATGTCCTAAAATGATCTTCTAACTCCTATTAAGGAGAAAATTGTGTGGTTCATATTATCTCTCCCCTTTGCATAAACTTCAACTGCACAATTTTCCTTTTCTTGAACTCCGTGCCATTTTCTCATGACCACATGAGAAGATGAATTTGGGACAAAGGGAGTACTAAAGAGCCGTCCATTACCAGTGGAGGTAAAAGATTCATTATTGACAGTGTTTTAGCTTCAAGCAAACAATGGGAAAATAGAACATTAAACTTCCATTGCCTCTTATTTTTTATGACGTTTTGGGTAGCAAAGAAAGCAATGCACCAGGGGCATAACAGAAACAGCCTCTTTGTTTTTTTACATGGGTAGGATGGCGTACTTCTTTACCTCCATACCCCAATAGAATTGGCGTTATTTTGGGTTTGTTGTTGCTGCTGCAGCAGTAAGTACTAAAGAGTGCCCAAAGAAGCTGTAAACTATTGAATCTAGTGCAATTGCATCCATTAGATTGAAAACTTTAGTTTAGCTTTGATTTTATAAAATGTAGATTGATAGTGGAAGTGAAATAAGAATAGTTTTGGTAGATATGGGTTTCAAGGATGTAGCTGTTGAGCAAATGATTAGGTGATAAATATGTGCTCTCAATATGGCTTGCATAAGATAAGATTATACCCTATAAATGCAATAAGAGATGCCTGCTCTTAGTCTACTTGCATTTTTTGTCTTGATCATTTTGTTTAAGAACTTCACACAGTATTTCATTGAAGTTGTACTTGGTTCATTTTTATAAGTAGGCACTGCTGAAAGGACTTTTGACTGCATGCAGTAGACTTCTTGCAGAAGTACAAAAAATGAGCAATGCGATCTATCAAGATATTGATATAAATGATTTTCACTGGGCCCTTGAGGATAACGAACCTAGTGTAGGTTCCGCCTCAGATAATCTTGACGTTTCAGTAGAAATGCCTATCAACAAACAAAGTGATCCTGAGGTTATTTCTTCATTTTGTAACTTCAAGTTATCTTCTTTTCTGACAATCTTGCCTTATTTTGCATCTCTTTACTTACGTTTACTGCTAATGTGCTAATCTATTGGTAACAGAAATGCGTCGGTGTATCTAATCTTCGAGATGAAGTTCTTGATTCTCTATCCAAGGACGAGCTACTTTCTTTGTTTCATTCATTTGGCAACCGGGTACTTTACTTATGGGGTATATTTCAGAAATTTCACAGGCATGTTTTCACTTGACATATCTCTCATAAGTCTCATCTTTAAATAACCTTGTGTTTGTACTTGATTCTTTAGATATATGAAATTTGAAGAATATGACTTTGAGTTTTGAAAAACTGGCATATCATGTGACTTGGCCCCTAGGCTAATTATGCTGCACATCTTCCAATGAGGATTAGACTGAGAATTGCTTCCTTTTAAAAGTTCTACTGCTATGTATATCTTTGTTTAATGAATTCAGTTATGGATTTACATGATAATTAGGAACCAAGACTATGAAAGTATGAATTAAGAATAAAAATTAGTGGATTCTCCATCCTGACTTGACCTAGAACAGCTCAATTGTGGAAGGCCTACTTTGTCCACTTGATGTGCGAAAGGAAAAAACAAATATGATATCTGATTGGTGAAATGACTCTGGCAGAAATACACTTGTAAACTTTCATATTACTTAGAATTTAACTAGGGTGACCCAATGCGATCCCAACTCCTTTGCGGTCTGGGGTTCAAGATGTACGTAGTCTTACCCTGTAAAAAGAGAAACTGTTTCTGCATCGCTGTATCTACTGCCCAACAGTTCATGGAAAGAAAGAAGCAAGAGAAGTTTAATGTGTCATTTTGATTTAGTCCATTATGTGCTCGACCCTTGTGGTAGGACCATTCCTCAGACCCTTGCTAAACAAGGAAGTTCTATGCACTGGGTTGCCCTTTTTTGTTCTTACACTTTTTCTATTATTTCTGCGCAGAGATCACAAAACATTAATTCTGGATTTTCTTAGAGAACAATGGGCTCTTGATCGAAGATCTGAATGGTCAATATGGATGTTGTATTCTGAATTTGAAAAGCCTCACCAATATATATCTAGTGAAGTTGACAGTTCATCCTATCATGGAACCTTTGGGAGATCACCTGTTCTGCAAATGCTAACTGAGGATGTAATTGGATTGTAACTGTATTCTTATTATACATTTATAGCTATGGTTAGGGATAATTCATTTGGATCCCTTGAGGATCTTTTGATCAACAAATTAACAATGTTATTATGGGACCCTTCAGTTTCCTTAACCATTTTCTCATAGTCCATCATATTAAAAATGCCTTGGATGCATGTCATATTTCCTAAAGAGCAGAGTAGGTAATACAACTCTCTGTTTTGTCTGAGGATATGTGATTGTGTTTCTTAAAATAAGGTGTTCCAAGTGGTATTATCCCTTTTTATATCGGCTGTAATTTTTCTTCTTGCATCTACCCTGAACAGCCTGTCCAAACTGCCACAAAGCGTGCCGAGCTTCACAGGCAAAGTATTTCCCAAATGAGGGTAAGTTCTGTACTTTTTATATATAAGGTACTCCGTATAAGTTATAACATACTGTATTGTCATCTTCTTCATGCAAGATATGCCTAAGCAAGTATTGCGTATTCCAGATTACTAGTTGCTCCATTCAAGATATGCAAATATTTGGAGACCTGTTACGCACCCCAATTGTGATTGTAGAACGTTATCTGATATTGCCATTTCCCTCAAGTAGTGGAAATTCTTACTCCAGCAATCCGGACCCGAAACAAACTGATATCAAGCTTTCTCAGGTTGGCTCCAAACCCATTAAGAAGATTGGAAGCCTTGGTCGAAGTGGTCATGTTCTAAAAATTGTCGTGTTTGTCCATGGATTCCAGGCAAGCAACGTCATCCCATTACCTGTTTGCTGCAATTCATTTATCATCTCAGACTATCAAGCAGTGGTGTCTTTTTGCTGTATAATTTCCTTTTGTGTTTTAAAATGTAAGAATTTTTTCCACTCTTGACCCCGTGCCTATTATTCGATTTCCACTTTTGGTCCTCAACATTCACAATTTTCCAGGCTTGATGCACCACTATGGATTTCTTGCAACTCTTGGTCTTTTCCAATCATATCTGTCTGGTAATACAACAACTGAACAACAACAATAAAGCCTTATCCCATTAGGTGGGGTAATCATATGTCTGGCACTAATCAACCAAAAGTTTTATGGATTTTGGTCTATAAGTGATCAAAAGGATCAAGAAAAGGCATGAAATCCCTAGCGGTTTGTCAAGAGTGGAACAAATAAATGTGCGGGGCCGGGGCGGGGGGGGGGTGAGGTCAAAAATAGAAATGGCCTAATGATCGTGGGGCCAGAAGTGGGAAATTTTCTAAAATGTAAGTGTTATAGTTCTATAGTGTCTTTTGAGCAATCAACTTTTTCTTAAACATCTTTCCTTAGAGTTGTTGCTTTCAAGGATCAGTTAATTCAGTATTTAGTATTTACTGCTGCAATATAAATATGTGTGTGTGTGTGTGTGAATGATTGAAGACGTCTCTTACATGATCCTGCAGGGGCATCATTTGGACTTGAGGCTTATTAGAAATCAATGGCTTTTGATAGAACCTAAGATACACTTTCTTATGTCGGAGGCTAATGAAGAAAAAACTTCTGGAGACTTCAGGGAAATGGGATTAAGGCTGGCTCAAGAAGTAACTTCTTACCTTAAAAAGAAGATGGACAAGGTGACAAGATCTGGGGATTTAGAAAGCATTAAGCTTAGCTTTGTTGGGCATTCCCTTGGAAATATCATAATAAGAGCCGCATTAACTGGTATGCATGTCTACGCAACTCTTTTATGCCTCCTTCAATCAACCCAGAGAATCGTACTAATTTTTGCGATCACTTTTACAGAGAGCATTATGGAACCGTATCTCAGATATCTGTATACATATGTTTCTGTTTCGGGCCCGCACCTTGGTTATCTATACAGTTCTAATTCTTTGTTCAACTCTGGGTTGTGGGTTTTGAAGAAGCTCAAAGGAACACAGTGTATCCACCAGCTTACCTTTTCAGACGATCCCGATATAAAAAACACATTTCTGTATAAGCTCTGTCAGGTACTACCGGCGATCATTTAGTTTATACACTTTAACCAAACAGACAGTAATTTATGAAGTTCTAATTACGCACTGCACTTTTGGTTGTCTTTTCCAGCAAAAGACGCTGGAAAGCTTCAGGAATATTATTCTGTTAGCATCTCCTCAGGTAATATTTTTCAACCTTATTTTTCACGACGCATTTAACGCAACGCTGTTTGGTTTCCATGTCAACGTATGCATGTTGATGATGATGTATCAGGATGGTTATGTTCCATACCATTCTGCTAGGATTGAGATGTGCCAAGCATCATCAATCGACAATACGAGGAAGGGAATACTATTTATAGATATGCTAAATAATTGCCTCGACCAAATGTATGCTCCCCCATCATCACCATCACCATCATCATCATCATCATCACGCGAGCAGCATTGTCGGGTTGTCATGCGATGCGATGTTTGTTTTGATATGTCATTGCAAGGCCGGAACTTGGATACCGTTATAGGAAGGGCTGCACATATTGAGTTTTTGGAGTCTGATATCTATGCCAAGTTCATAATGTGGTCATTTCCCGAGTTGTTCCGTTGATCATCTGATGTTCGGGCATCGGGGGGGGGGGGGGGGGGGGGGTGGTCTTTTATGACTGGAACTACCTTACCCTTGATTGGACTGATAAACAAGAGATGGATTATTCATTTTCAAAGCTTGTACGTAGTACTTCGTATATATGACAGTAGCCTTTTTTGAATAAAAAAGGAAAAAAATAGTTATTTCGTGTACTCCCTCCGTCCCCTCTTTGATTTTCCCATTATGTGTTATGAGGTTTGACCGTTTTTTTAATTTAATCCATATGATATTAGGTCTAAAATTTTAAAATAATTTTTTATAGTAACAAATAAAACTACATAAAAAGTTTCGAATACAAAATAAGTGGTGACAAGACTATTATTTTATGAAATAAAATGGATAATTAGAGTAAGCAAACAAAATGAATAGCATACGAGAAGATCTATGAGAGACAGATAGAGTATTTGATTTCATATTGGTCAGTTATTTGTAAACAAAAAACTTTCTTAACTGACAAGTAACAAAGAGCAACGGGTACTACACAAAAGAAAGAACGGTGGGAGTATTGAAGTATTGTTTTTTGAAAAGTGCAATACAGTGGCAATGTGACAGTACTAGTATAGTGGCGCGGGCTCATTCCCTTCCATTTCTTCTACGCCTCGAACTCATTTAATGTGTTCTTTTTTGTGTTTTAGAGCTTGATTAAAATTTCTGAGACGTTCCTCTGCATTGTCCCCACACGATTTTCGCATGAGATTCTCGACAACATCCGCATGTATGATTCTAGTCTGTGTCATCAATAACTCTATCGATCCAAGCTTGGATGATCCTCCAATTCTAGTAGTTTCTTGCTAACACTTTGAACCCCTCAAAAGTTCAATAAGACAATTCGATGTGCTTGTCCATCCCCCCGTTAAAGCGGGATCCAACTTCTCAACATGGTTGGTGGTGAACACAATTAGTCTTTCTTCGTAGACCATAAATCGTCTTTGATGTTCAACAATCCAGAGAGAGTGACTTTGCTTACCCCTTCCCCCACGAGCTTTCGAGGGAGGAGATTCTTCGTTGTTTTTTTGAGGAAAAGACATTCTTCGTTATTATTCTCAATGTTGACTTTGAGATTTTCCATCGAGTTTTTTTTTCTATTTTCGGTGATATCAAGGGAGCAATTAATGTCATCGATCACAATGATCAATTTACTCGTTGTTCGTGCCAAGAGTTGTTTGATCTTGGCGTTGTCAGTAACCGAAGCCAACTCGAGATCATAAATATCGTAATTGAGGAAGTTCACCATTGCTGTGATGACAATCTATTTCCCTATACGAGGGGGGGAGGGCTCGTAGAGTAAATACCCGTGCCTCAAAAGAAGTCCCTACCCTCTTCGAATGCAATCAAATCATCCACGACCCCTTTCTTCTTGTTCGTGAGTCATGTCCAACACGAGTTTCTTGAATCTAACAGGATGATCAAAGACGACATGGCTCCACAACGTCTTTCCCAAGACATTATTTGAGTTAATCTTTAGTGTTTTGGATCGTTCAAGAATCTCCTTCTCCGTCCTCACACTACAAAATTTCGCTAAATCTACGACGGAAAGTTTCTATCGCAAATCCTCTGGTTTGGTCGCAGAGTTCGAAATTGCGACAAGTCAGCGACGGAATTAATCCGTCGCAAAAAAATTCTCGCATTTTAGATATTTGCGACGGAATTTCTAATCCGTCGCAAATGCACCAGATATCAGCAACCTGTTCTGCACCAGATTTTAGCAACCCAACAGTATAATAACATTGCAACAATACAGCATATAAACAACGCATTGAAACATCACAGTATTATTCAAATTCCTTGTGAAACACAAATTAATTCTCAATTCATTGTCAATCACAACACAATATTCATTAAAACATAATTCAATCAAATTCATTTTCAATCACAACACAATGTTCAATAAAACACATAATTGTCATAAGTTATTGATGCGACACAACCAGTTCCTGAGCCTCCCATCTCATCATCAGGGTCTCGAGGTGTCGGAAGATTTCCACCACACATCATTCGAATTTGTTCAGCAACTGTTAACTCAATCTTATCTAACCTTGCCTTCATGACTTCGTTCTCTGCTCTCAACCGCTCAATCTCGGAAATATCACTAGTGCTCTTTCTTCTACATTGATATCTAGGTTTAAGGGGTTTCATTTCTTCGGCAAGATCTCCGACTCCCTTAATCCTATTCTTTTGATCAAAGCCACCAACTAGTTCAAACCAAATCTCTTGATCCGTGACTTGAAGGCTTGATTCCTTAGCCATTTGTTTCAATTGTACAAAATCAGCCTGTATAATGAAATATATAATCAATATATAATAAAGACATAGACTATATGTAATTATCACATTGTGGCATTGTATTTAAATTTTAGTAATAAGAAGTGTGCATAATTCATATTTACCTCAAGTTGTGCATTTTCTGGATCTATCCATGTTTTTCCATCATGTTTCTTCGTCTTGGTGTGCTTGAAAGCATCCACCAGTGTTACTGGAGCTTCAGACTTTTGAGCCTACAATATAAAAAGCATTGTAAGTTCATCAAAAAAATGTGTTCATATTTTTAATTAACATATAAATTTAGGAGTGAAAAAATATTAATATGCATTCATTGATTCATTCATTCATTACTTACCAATCGGGCAAGGTGTTCAGAGAAAGGAACCGACCCTCCAGTATAGGTCCCTATAGCTACGCCTTCATTCCTTCCCTTTCTTCTATTCTTTTTCTTCACTTCAGATTCTTGCTTAAATTCTTTGGAATTCCAAAACTATACATATGTATAAGATGAGGATTATTAGAAGAAGTTATACATATAGATACATATAGCCCGTATGTTTTAGATAGGAAATGCTATTATAATATGAATATTAAGAATATAACTCATATGTATAGAAAAATTGTAATACATTCAAAACTAAATCACCTTGTCCCAACGACCAATAAGCTCAGCAGGGGGCTTCTTGTGAACCACTCTCGCATTACGTTGATTATATGTAAAGCGACTATACAATCTCTCAGCTCGACGCATAAAAGCATTCCTGACCGTATCACAAGGAATGCAACGATCCCAACTGCAGTGTTTCTATATTCAAAGAAACCAAAGTTTATGTAGCTATACTTATTTTTAATATAGAATATTGAAAAGTTATAAGTGTAAATACGTATGAAAACCATGCTTGGAACTCTCGCCAGTAAAAATCTCGCGTCTCTGGCCCAACATTCTTTCACTTTGTCCCTTCAGGATCCCCCCTCAGATAAAATGAGGGTGTGATTAGGTGGCACGCAGCAGTAGTGATCTTAACCATTATATTATTTCATAGTGATCTTAACCCTTATATTATTTCTTAACCCTTTCAGAATGCAAAGGTGTGTGTGATGTGGTCGGAGGTGATGCTGATGCATCCATCTCAGGGGTGGACGTATTAGCCGAGGGGTTGCTACAACCTGCTTCGGCATCGTCTCTGGATCGAGTCATGAAACTCTATCGTAGAAGTCTCAAGCTATCCCTCGTCGAACTAACAAAAGATGACATCTTCGAGCTCTTTTGCTTCTTACCCTTGCCTTTATCTGTCATCGTAGGGGTAAAATAGCCTTTTTAATAAAAATATATTTTGAGAAGATTACAAATTGAAAGTAAAATTGTTTTGTGGAACAGAGAAATATTATGAATGATAATAAACAAACTAATTAAATAAAGTTTTACTCCTGAAATAGTAGGATATTCTTGTAACTATTCTAAATCCAAATGTTAAAATTTCGAAATAATGTCTGAATTAGAATTTTATTGTGTAGCTCCCAAATCTATTAACATAGTTTTTGTTCAATCATATACTAAGTAATTTTGAGGAAAAATTATCCAAAATAATCCCAACTTTACCCGGTCTTTCAAAAATAATCTCATCTTTCACTGTGATGCATAATAATCCGAACTTTACTGAATTTTGCGAGTTTTGGGTCGCCGTTAAGTTTCTAACGGAGGGTTAACGGAAATGCCTATTTTGAGCAACAAAATGAAAGTTGGGATTATTTTTGATGAATTTTCATTTTTTTTTTTGAATTTTTCATTTAAATTTTTAAAATTACTTTCTACCTCCATCATCATTTCTTTTTCCTTTTTTCAAGATTAGTCTTAGTTTAAAAAAATAAAAATAATAGATATAAAAAAATAAAAAATGAGAAATGTAACTAAAATTATACAAAAATAATAAAATAAATAAGGTAATCAACAGAAACTAACTTGAAATTGGTAATAAATAAAATAAAACTATACGGGTGGGTTTTAATATTTTACGCACTATACAAAGTATTAACGTATCACTTCTTATTTTTTAGAAAAAATTATCTACAATAATTCCAACTTTACCGGAAGGCTTGTTTTTTTAAAAAATTAGTACATTAAGACTCCGTATAGTGTGTAAAATGTTAAAACTCACCACTCCGTATATATTTATTTTATTTCTTACCAGTTTCTGTTTAATTTCTATTGATTACATTATTTATTTCATTAATTTTGTATGGTTTTAGTGATTTTTCTCATTTTCATTGTTTTTTATATCTATTTTTTTATTTTTTCTAAGGTAAGAATAATCTTTAAAAAAGAAAAAGAAATGGAGGTTGAAAGTAATTCCAAAATTTAAATAAAAATTACAAAAAAAAATTAAAAAACAAAAATTCATAAAAAATAATCCCAACTTTCATTTTGTTGCCTAAAACAGGCATTTCCGTTAACCCTCCGTTAGAAACTTAACGGCGACCCAAAACTCGCAAATTTCAATAAAGTTGTGATTATTATGCATCACAGTGAAAGGTTGGATTATTTTTGAAAGATCGGGTAAAGTTGAGATTATTTTGGGTAATTTTTCCTAATTTTAATCTCTTAAGCGCAAAAATGAGGCTTAAGCACTAGATTTAGAGAAGCTTGAGGTGACTTTCCTACAACTACGCCAACATCATTCCATCTCTGAATTAGTATTTTGATCACTCAAAAATATGCCAAAATAACAAAATAGAGAGTACCCTATTTTTAAAGAAAAATTATAAAATCATCTCGATCATTATCTCATGATGATCTCATCTTTCACTTCAACTTCACAAGTTCACAGACACTAAGGGGGTGTTTGTTTTTCTGCCAGAAGACCTTCTGGCGTTTTTTGTCTGCTCCGCGCAGACGCGCGCAGACGATGGACTTTGCAGATTGTTTGTTTTTTGGAAGACATTTCACTCAAAAAGGTCTTCCTGGCATCTTCTTGGAGAAGAAATTAACCAATGTCTTCTAAAATCTTCTAACATCTTCTCCTTTTTTTTCTACTTCTCTTCACCACCACAACCGTCCACCGCCACCGTCCACCACTACCACCGTCCACCATCACCGTCACCGTCCATCACCATCGTCGTCCACCACCACTGCCACCATCTACCGCCACCACCACCACCGTCCACCACCACCTCCGTCAACGTCCACCACCACCACAATCGTCCATACACCACCACCATACACTACCACCATTAATTTATATAGCAGTCTACAGACATTAAAAAAACAAACAGTCTTCTTCTTGCAGACCGCAGACCTTCGGTCCACCACTTCTCCTGCAGATGTCTACAGTAGTGGTCCGCAGACCGCAGACCTTTTCCTGCAGAAAAAACAAACACCCCCTAATTAGCAATAGGTTTATGTACACATTCTCCCTTATTCCCAAAATATTTTACACTATATGCAAAACGAAGCAGATTTTCAAGTTTTAAAATTCTTTTTGATTAAAAATTGGTATAACAATTAAAAGCAAAACTTACATATTTTAAAAAGTACGTCAAAAGTTTTACAAAATAAAAGGTGACAAAAATATTTTATTTTATCAAATAATGAATCAAAACTGTTGGCGTGAGATATTAGAAGAAAAAACCGAATTAGTATCTATCCTAGTTTGTTTAGTTCTTGTTTTATTAGTAGGAATAAAATTAGAGAAATTTACCTAAATAAGATTAAAACATGATGACTTTCCCAATATAGAATTATATGTTTTTATTTCCCAATGTAAGACTTTTGGTCATTATGAATTAGTCATTATTCAACTAAATGTCTAGTATCACTTGGACATTATTCTTCTCACTAGTCATTATTAAATCCTATTTAGGAAATAAAAAAGTTTAAGTCCTACATTGAGAAATGACTTATGTTTTAGTCCTATTTAGTACAAATGTCACATAAAATTATGGTAGAAATAGAAGTTTACTCATTTGCTTTACTCTCTTCCTTTGTTATGGTTATACCTTTGTAATCTCCAAAATAATTCAATACATAAATATATTTTCCCTTTATTATTTTTTTCAAAAACGTACAAATAAATAAAAGTATATGTGACTTTTGATTTTTGAATGGTAAAAAATGTATTTATTTATTTTTTTGAGAAAGGAGAAAGTATATGCATGCCTATATGGGACAAGGCAGAAGGTGAGAAAAAAACATTTGGTGAGAAATGGCTTCCACTATGATGATCTTTTTTCTTCTTCTTTGTTTTTATACCAAAACCTCCACATTAACCCCATAACATTATCTTCTACTATATGACACGTTTATTTTCCAAAAGAAAAAATCACATCACATATATATTCCCCACGGCCTTTTGGATATGACAAGCTAGGTAGGCAAGAGGTTAAGTAACTAAGATGCTTGCTTTAATTATAGTAAAAGAGGATCAAATATCACATGGCAACAATTTATCCAATTGATTCAAGTGGAAAAACCATTTATTTGATGGATGGCCGGAGATATAAACGTGCTCCAACCACTTGTGGACCTATGGGGACCCCTTCAATTAAGGTAATGGATATTTCATTAACTTTAATCTACGTCGGTGGGCGTTGCGCAGTTAGAAAATACTAGGAGTAGCAAGGCAGAAAGACCTGAATTCGATTCCTGGCAACTGTGCTCGGAGGCAACTATGCTATGCTAAGACTCTCTGTAAGTACCAGGTGCATGCTCCACTGCCTTCACTCTTTGTCAGCAATCTGCGATCAAAGTCTAATTTACCTCTTTTCTGTGACCAGGTTTGGGAAGTGTCTCGGGGATAGGGCTCATCATTTTTTATATGAACTTTAATCTATCAAAAATATTGTGATGAGAAGACACCATATTAGATCTAATCAGATCAGATTTAATTGGATCTGACTTTTTATATTAAATTAAATACTCCGTAATATTTTTTCTATTATTAAATACTCCCTCTGTCCCGTAGTATTTATCACTTTTGATTTTTTCCTATCAAAATTGGTAAACTTTGACCCCAAATTAAATAAAAAAATAATATTAGATATTGTTACAAAAATAGTTTTATTAGATTTATTATATAAAATATTTTCAAAATATTATTTTATATAATTACTAATTAAAATAAATTTTATTTAATTATAAGTCAAAAGTTGAAAGCGGTTGACTGAAAAATGCCAAAACTAGACAAATAATTAGTATTACATTATTTAATGTTACATACAATTTACTAATAGTTACTATTATAATTTTATATATAATTTACTAATAATAATAATCTTACATATTATTAAATGATACTTAGTATTCTTATTATTAATTAAGTAATTATAATACTTTATTTGTTACTAAATCATTGTCCTCTTTCCAAAAAATGTATAAAGTTGCATATCTTTTAAAATAATTTTATTTATAAAATTATAAAAAAAGGGTACAATTTACATGTTCAAAAATTTTTACAAAACAAGTAGTGACATATGCAGAGTATATTTTAGGGAAATTTACGTAAATGAGACTTAAACATATCACTTTTCCCCAAATATGACCAATCTTATCTACTCTAATGTTTGACAATGGAAAGTTCTAAAATGTCCCGTCTCTATAAAAAATGACCAATTACATACACAATTCAAGTAGAATAAGACATTATTAAAAACGATTTGAATAGTCATTGAAATAATCAGTCATCATCCAACACTTGTTGCTAATGAAGTCATTTGTATAATCAGTCATTATCCAACACGTGTTGCTAATGAGGGTATATATGGCAGATCATATGAAAGTATGTGTCATAAAGAGAAAAACACTAACATACTTGGTCTTATTCAGAGAAACATACTACCTTTTAGTCTTATATGAGACAAATTTTTTCTGTATTTAATTTTATCCTATAATTAATAAAAACACACATGCAAAAAGAATTAATCAAAGGCATGTAATATGATATATGATGATATTTTAAAGGTAAAAAGAGAATTAATTTTAATAATTACTCTCATCCGGTCATATAAAAAGGAAATCATCCTAAATAGGAGAAAAATATAGAAAAACTACCCAAATAAGAACTTCATGTTTTAATCCTTAAAATAGGAGTTTGTACTATGACAATGTGGCAGCGTATGTGGATAATTCACAATACTTTTTAATAATATACATGATCATGATTGACAATGCATATGAATTTTAACTCTTATTTCAAGAATAAAAACATGGAACTCCTATTTTGATATATTTTCAATATTTTACTACTACTTTAGTTTTTTCTTGATTTTTTTATTTAAAAAAATATAAAAAGTATGAAAATGATAAGAATATTAAAAAAGTACGTGGTTATATTCTTTTTTAATAGAAGCAAAATATATTAGATTATGCATATTTCAAAAAAAAGTAAGATAAACCGTAAATTTTTTAAAAACTTTTACAAATAGAATATTATTTTAGCACGATTTCTAACACGATTATTGTGATATATACATATTTACAACATGATGAGCATGAGATATGCAAAACTTATCATTATGTAACATAGTATCCATATTTTCTAATTATTGGTTATTTTCAATGATTTTCTTTATCTTAATCTTTAGTATATTTCTCAATTTTTGTTTCATATAACACATCAATCTATAATAATAATAATAATAGTAATAATAATAATAATAATAATAACAACAACAACAATGTTAATGATAATAACGACAAATCTAATTAGACCAGATTAGATCAAATAAGATCTTCAAAAATTATAGATCAGATCGAATCAAATTGGGCAGACGGAACAAAGCCTATAAAATGGAATAACACATGCGTGCTAATATGCCCTTATTCAAAAAATTAAAAACAACCCAGCCAGAGAATGATACGTGAGTGGTGTGACATATCTTGTAGTGGCAAACCATTGTTTGGCGGATTAAAATTGATAAATACTTCAGATTAGTTTAATTATCAGAAAAATAGAAAAAAAGATTTAAAATGATAATTATAATTGAAGCCCAAGTCCAGCTTACATGGGAATTTTCTAGGCCCGAGTTTGGCCTGGCTCGTATAGTGGGTCTAACAATTGAAGCCCAAGCCCAGCTTGCATGGGTAGTCGCAGGCTTTAGGCCAGCCCGATCCTAATGGACAACAACTTCAAAATAATTAAAAAAAAAATAATTTTTTAAATAAAGTTGTGCGTTAATATAATAACTATAATGAGTATATCAAAGAATGACTAATATAAAAATGTATTTTGATTGATAATGTTACAAAGTAAATTATAATAAAGATGTATTTATTTTATTAAATATACTTAAAATTTCTTTTTTTCTCCAAATAATTAGTATGTTGTGTATTTGTAATAAACTGAAATACTACTTTTGTTATTATTATTATTATTAGTGTTTTATATTATTATTTTATTATAATTATAGTAATAATAAATATTATTATTCATTGGGACCGGACTGGCAGTGGGCTGGAGCAAAAAACCCGAGCCCAACCCTAAAGTACACAGGCCTCCGTTTATAAATCTTGAGCCTGGCCCGTACCCTAGAATGTCAAGCTCAAGTCTGCTATTTTGCGGGCTGGCCGGGTACTCAGGCCTGTGATCGGATATAGTCTCCTCTAATGTTTATGACAAAATATACCTTTTCTTATTAGTTCTAACTCAAACCTTGTTTGAGTCTCTTTAATGACTTCTTATAATTTCTTTAAGACCTTTTCTAGGGACGTGCTTGTAGTCTTTTCGAGATCAGCAAAGTATTAAACTTCCGGACATGATGACGAACATGAACATCACATGTTGTGAACGAGTTCATCGGGAAGATTCGAGGTTTAACTTATGTGATGAAACCGAGCTTCAAACATCAAGGTGAAATATGGTTAATGACGTGATCTCTCTGTGCGATGAACTCTTTGGACAAGATGCCTTTCGAATTTTCTCTCTTCTTTTCGGCTCGCTAATCTGTGAGGCAAGACACAACATATATAGGAAATAAGAAAGAGAAATTTACCTAAATAGAACTAAAACATAATGACTTTCTCAATATAGGACTATATTTTTTTATTTCTCAATGTAGGACTTTTGGTCATTATCAAGTAGTCATTATTCAAGTAAATGTCTAGCATTACTGGAAATTATTTCTCTCACTAGGTCATTATTAAGTCATATTTAAGGAATGAAGAACTTTAAGTCCTACATTAGGAAAGTCATTATGTTTTAGTCCTTTTTAGTATAAATTTCACAATAAGAAATCCTAGAAGAAATTAAATATTTTTATGGTGGAGGGAATAATTTATTGATTAAAAGATTAGGGATTTGATCATATATATTGTGCAATAATGTCTCCCATTTACAACCACCTTTAGACTTTAGTTGGCAGATAAAGAATATTCCAATAGTTAATTGCAAGTTTGAAATAATAAAAGCACTTATTATATGAAAAGCATAATCTTGAAAGGCCACTTATAATTATCAAAATCAAGTGTTTGCAAAAAAATTCTAGATTGGGACAGGATAGGGCAAGATATATATAGGATAAAAAAAAGTGCGACAAATGGAGATGCTTTCCAAATACTTTAATATGGTGTTTCTCTCTAATTACTCGTGTTAATATGTGTAATTAAAATTAAATATATTAAAAATGCATGTTTCTAAAATATTTTAGGTCCGGGTCCGGGCACAGGAAAAAGTAAGTTCTTACAAGAATTATTTGAAATTTAAATATTTTTTGCGATTTGAAACCCAACAAATAAAAAAGTACATGTATAAAAAGATACTAGAAAAGTTTATCTTTAATTCTATTAGAAATTTTTATAAAATATACTCCGTATATGTATAAATACCAATATTATTAAAGGTCAAAATATAATATTAGAAATCGTGAAAAATTAAATAAAGAGATTAAATCTAGACGATGACTATAATATAGTGTTATAAAATTTAAATTGTAGTCTATGATTTAGGAATAGAGCTGGTAAATCGGCCGGCCAGATCGAGTTCGGATTTGATCACTTCGAATTATTTCGAGTTCAAGTTTGATCAAATTTGATCCAATTTTAGCGAGTCATTTTAAATACAATCAGTAAAACTTTTGTTCAAAATCGAGTCTTTTTAACTGATTTCAAGTTGAAAACTAGATTAGGCCTTATTTTTCTCAAGGCCCGACATGGAGGGATTTGAGGCAAGTGGGCCCCATACGACACTATTTTCTTCTTTTTTACTCCCTCCGTCTCGGAGTATTCGTCCAGTTTTGACTTTTGGAACTGTTCATCTAAGCACTTTGAATCATCAAATTCTCTCAATGTGTAAGCTTAAATATAGTCATGTGTGATCTTGTTTGATTTGTCTTAACATATAGATTATTAATATATAATTTCTATAATTTTTTAATATACAAATTACCAGATAAAATGGATTAAAAAAGTGTATTGGATGCTGTGTAAAAATGAAAGTGAACAAATACTCTGGGACGGAGGTAGTATTTCTTATCTCCAAAACGGCGTCGAGTCTCCCAAACGGCCTTGATTCACTGACCTTTTCTCCCTACGTCCCAGAGTATTTGTCCACTTTTATTTTTACACACCATCCAATGCACTTCTTTAATCCATTTCATCTTGTAATTTGTATATTAAAAAATTATAGAAATTATATGCTCAAAAATATATATGTTAAGAAAAATCAAACAAGATCACACATGACTATATTTAGGCTTACACATTGAGAGAATTTGATGAGTCAAAGTGCTTAGATGAACAGTTCCAAAAGTCAAAAGTGGACAAAAACTGGGGGACGGAGGGAGTATTTACTTATTACATTATGATTATGATTATGATTATTATTATTATTATTATTATTATTATTTATGAAAAAATACTCCGTATATCTTCAGCACGAAGAAAACTGTGAAGTCGTGAATCCAGCAAAGGCGCAAAATGGAAAAGAGTTGTGAATTGTGATACAGATTATATGACCCGGTCAATCTTTTCTTTTTCTATTTTTTCTTTTGCTTTTGTTTTTTTTAATATTTTTATATTTTGCTTTTGCGAAAAGGGAAACGATTTTATCAAAAAAGAAAAAAGTAGTGCTCGTAGTATTTAACACATACACGCATGTCGAAAAAGAGACAATCCATCCATCCTAAATAAACACATTATATTACTCACTTATACACTATATATAGATTGAGGAATATAATTTAAATTATTAAAGCAAGAGCCTAAAATTAGAATTTAAATATATATTTTATCTAACATACTGTTAGAATATAAATAACTATTCCTGTGCCACAGCCACAAGCTTGAGCTTTTGGTTAAATTGATTCTTTGACATGGTATCAGAGCCTCGTTGACTAAGAGGTCACGGGTTCGAAACTCAGCGCCACACAGTTTAAAAAAATTAAGGTTTCACGTGCAAGATTCGAAAAAGACTACGCCTGCACATGAGGGGCGTGTTAGAATATAAATAATTGTTCCTAGGCCACAACCACAAGCTTGAGCTTTTGGTTGAATTGGTTCCTTGACATGGTATCAGAGCCCCGTTGACTAAGAGGTCACGGGTTCGAAACTCAACGCCATCCAGTTTAAAAAAAATTAAGGTTTCACATGCAAGGCTCGAAAAAGACTACGCCTGCATGTGAGGTGGCGTGTTAGAATATAAATAACTATTTCTGGGCCACAACCACAAGTTTGAGCTTTTGGTTGAATTGGTTCTTTGACATATACGCCCTCAAATTGAGTCTGGCAGTAACAGGTTACAGAACGAAACTTGAATATGAAAGAGAAAATATGGCAAGGTTAAGGGTTTTGTGAAAAAAATTTACAGGCTTCTTGAGAACATGCTCAATTATCATGGGGCCATCAATCCATTAAAGTGACGGTCGGTTTCAACATGCTTCATCCTAGAAAAATTGAATTTTTCATAAGACATGACATATTGATTGTCGCAAAAGGAAACATGTAATGTAGCAACATGTAGATCATTAAGCATATCTATAAGCCACGTTACAATGGATACTTTGCTTCGATGGATGACTTGGAGTCGTTGGAGACATTTGTCTGCTTCTCAGTTCTCCGAGATACAAGGTTAATTATCACCAAGATAAATAAAACAACATTTTGTCAAATGACTATCTTGTGGATTATTAACTCAATCAGAATTGGAGTAGCCGCATAGGCGCATATCCCCCTGCTGAACACAACGCCATGCGTGAGAGTCCCTTTGATGTAGTGCAGAATTTTGTAACATGTTGTGTTCAGTTGTTGTTAACATCGTTTTTTTATAAACGAACATATTTGTTTAAAACTATTTATTGTTTTTAGTATAGAGTTGTAGCATCATCGTCACTCTGTGAAGACCTGCAATAACCTTGTTCTACGTTCAGGGAAACCTGATCCGACTAGGAGTCATGCAATTACAGAAGCCTGATTTTAAAAGATATGCAGTGGTAGCATCCGATTAATTAAGATGTAAATATCTATTGCGCAAGATAAGAGAAGATATACACGAGAGATACAGAGGCACGATTTAGAGATTTTATATACACACTCTGTTGTGTGATTTGAGAGAATGCTGATCATATATACCCACAGCGTGAAAGAACTATACACGTTGTTCTACACTTGAATGATTGTGTGCAAAGAAGAGAGATATGTTATTGTCTCCAACGAGTTTTACAAGGTTCACATTTCAGAATCTATTTGACTCTGGAACTAGGGTTGTCAACACGTTTTGAAGATAAATAATTGGTGAAGGTGTGATAGCCATGAAGAAAGTTCGAACAATGTCTGAGGTAGAAGTTTTAGTTTTTTGGTTTTGTCATAATAAGTTCAAGAAGTGTATCTCAGCATGTTGTTATAGACCGGTATATAACCTGTAATTAAGATGCCACACTCTTGGAGCTTACTTGAGTCTATACAAGTAGAAATGAAGATATCACGTTGTGTGTCAAGTGTATTTGTGATTAGTGATATGCCATCTTCTCGGTAGTTTTCTTAATTGATCTTATTTGTTTTCATAGGTTATTTTAATCACTCCAGTTCCATGGCCACTCTCTTTGAGTGGCCATAGAGGACACTGTCCTAATTGAAATGCCTACGGTTTTCCATTTACAAAATTGATAGTTTCAACACCCCAACAAACCACCCCCATCCAGTCCTGACCCCCTACCCATCTCCATATCCACGTCAATTGCAAGCAGGGTTCAAGTTTAATTGACTTTGGGGTTAGATTATGACCCCAAATAACCTAAGCTTGCAACTCACATGCAATTGACGTGGATAGGGGGATGGGTAGGGGTTAGGAATGGGCAGGGGTGGTTGACTCCAAAGTCAACTAAACTTGCACCCCACATGTAATTGACGTGGATAGGGGGATGGGTAGGGGTTAGGAGT
This sequence comes from Cuscuta australis, assembly GCA_003260385.1. NCBI lineage: Eukaryota > Viridiplantae > Streptophyta > Magnoliopsida > Solanales > Convolvulaceae > Cuscuta > Cuscuta australis. Next base: position 2,602,407 of record NQVE01000114.1, read on the forward strand.
CGGTGGGGGGTGGTGTGTCGGGGGAGTTATTACTATCAATTTTGCAAATGGATCACCGTACGTATCCAATGTCCTCCATGACCGTTCAAATATAGTGGTCATAGAGCCGAACTCCTTTTTAATTGGTTATTCTTGCTGCACTCGAGAAACATAGAATGCGCTTAAGCTATTAAAGTCTTACTCCTCAAGATTGTGCATCTTTTATGCAATAAAGTTCACATCAAACTGAATCTCAGGCCTAGTATTGAACACTACCAACCAAATTATGAAATAGGCGTGGATTGCTAAAAGGAACGTTTGCACCATTGGTAGAGGGGCTGTGACTAATCGACGTGGGAGTAGAAGTAGTCATATCCACCCTAACACGATGAATGAGTTCATCAGTGTACTTTGTCTGATGGAGAAGAAGAAAGTCAGCAGTGCGCTAAACTTCAAGGCCTAGATATTATTTTAAAAGACCAATGACCTTCATCTGAAACTCATAGTGCATGCACTAAATTAACTCTTGAGAGGGAGAAGAGCTAGTAATAATAATAATAATATCATCAACATATACCTAAGTGTACCATGAGCATATTATTTGATGAAGAAAATGCTTGTTGAAGAGACTATTATCATGTGTAGTAGTTGTGAACCCCTAAGCTAGCAAAAAAGAGGAGAAACAAGGATACCACACTCTTGGAGCTTGCTTAGTCCATATAAGGACTTATTTACAGGCATGATGACGATAATGTTGATTAATATACCCGAGTGACTAGGTTGTGTAAATATCCTCTTGTAACTCACCATACAAAAAAAGTATTATACTCATTAAGCTATTGAAGAGGCCACTGGTGATGTATATCAATGAAAAGCACAACACGAATAGTTTGCTCCATAACTACGAGACTAAAATTCTCAGAATAGTTCAAGCTGTATTCTTGATCGTCGCCTTTTGCAATAAGATGGATCTTGTAGCAAGATATAGACCCATCAAAGTTATGCTTTATGCAATAAATTACTTGCATCTAGTACGAAAAGAATTTAGAAAAAGAGGAACTAATACCCAAGTGCATTGTCAATGTAATGCCTCAAATTCATCATCCGTAGATGTCCACCAATACCTCTTTTGTTTGACTGGTAGTCGCCTCAGTAAGGGGAAGTTCATCAAATGGGATAATAAAGGGATTCTACTCTTATCATGAGTGGTCATTTGATGTGTGGGGTCGACGAGACTTATAAGTCAAGACCAAATGCGGATTGATTCAATTTAGGTCTAATCCTTGACGAGTCCATATATTTTGTGATTAAGTGTTATGGATTATATAGTAGGATATTAGATTATATATTTATTAGTTTATTATTATTATTATTATTATTATTATTATAATATTGTAATCTAGGTTTTTTTAGGTGAGCGAAATTATAAGCTCCTTCGAGGTTTCTTTACGGTTCTTTCCCTCGTCGCTTTTATTGAACCGTTAGGTTAGCGTTAGGGTTTCCTTCTTCCCTATATAAGGAGATGTAACCCCCTTTAGAGTTAATCAATCAATAAACAAATCAAAACCCTAATTCCTTCTCCCCTCTCGGTTCACCGATTCCCTCTTCGCCTCAATTCTTCTTCTTCTTCCTCGTCCCATATTCTCAAGAGCTCGGAGACGCTCTGAGTCTTCCCTATCCGATACGGAGTTCGTATCGTTAAGGTCTTAGTTTGATCTAGTGTAAGATCGAGTTTTCTTTCCTTTTAAGAAAAGGAAACAAGTATATGATACATATCATTTTTTTCTCTACACAAATTATAATCATACACATTCTACTTTATTAAAAAATTGGAACAAGTCCTTATTTTAATGATATAAATAGTCTACTAAAATATCTATGATTAAATGAAGTTTGTTGCATATTTATGTTTAGTATAAATAATTATCTAATAAACATGAATAAAATATCTAAACTACAAGTACAATCTCTAAAAGTAACTGTTATCCATTAATAATATTCAACAATTTTTTGTTCATTTAAAAAAGGTTCTATTTTTCACTTTCGAAAAAAATCGTGACTATTATTATTTATCTAAATGTATACCACTTTAAATCACATAATTTAACATTTCTAAATCTTTATACTTGATCAATTGTTAAATATTTTTGCAACACAAAGTAAGTATTTATTTGAGTAAATTCCATAAAAGTCACCAATTATAGGTCATTTTACATAGGGGTGGGCATGAAATCCGTTCCCGTTGGACCGTTCCGAAAAATTCCAGATCCATTTTGTAATTGTACCGATATATTGGGAACACATTTTTTTGTCCCGAACGTGTTCCGTCCCAATATCAAATGGGACATGAGCGGGATAGCTTAAATTTATACCGATCCGTCCCGTTTGTCACATTTCATCTACTCTACTAATATATAATACTAATTCTAGTCCAAAATCCAAACACACTCATTCTTTAATTAATTAGTTATTTAATTAAATTAACTTCATAGGCTTGAAATTTATTTAGACCCGTTCCACTCATTGTTTTTTGTTGGATGGCTAGATGTTTCTTTTTTTGAATGAAATGTCACCCTCTTCCCCTTCTTATATTTGCAATTATGACAAAGTAGGACGACCCGAATCCATCCCGGTTTATTCCGATTCCAATTTTATGGGACAAACCGGGATAAGATTGTAATCCGAACCGTTCCGGACCGTTTATATATAACGCGACAAGACGTGGGACAACCTAAAACTCGAACCGTCCCGATCCATGCCCACCTCTAGTTTTACATATTTAGTCCATACATATCAAAAATTACTAATTTAGTCCCCAATTATTATATTATTTTTCACGAATGGTCCTTTGTTAACGTTTTTGTTAAGAACATGGATAAAATTGTATATTCATACTTCTCTCTCCTCAATTAAGCTTCCTCCCTCCTCTCGTACTCTTTCCCAAACTCGTCGCTGAATTTGAAGCTCTAAACCCAAAACTGAAATGATCATTCCTCTCTCAATTATTAGTCTTCCTGGTGGAACCTAAAATCAAAACTAATAAGCTTTATGGATGAGTTTTATTGGTTAGTCTCAAAAAATTGCAAAGAAAATAAATATTAAAATTCATCCATTAAGGTTACTGGTTTTGAATTTGGGTTTCACCAGTTAGACAAACAATTGAGAGGAGATTTTGGTTTTGGGTTCAAAGCTTCAAACTAGGCGACGGGTTTGGGAAAGGAGTGCGAGGGGAGGGAGGAAGCTTAAATGAGGAAAGAAAGGAGTGCAAATTTACAATTTTATCCACGTTCTTAACGGAAATGTTAACAAAGGACCATTCGTGGAAATGAATATAATAATTAGGGACTAAATTAGTAATATTTGATATGTAGGGACTAAATATGTAAAACGACCTATAACTGGGAATCTTTTATGGAATTTACTCTATTTATTTGTATACGACATCAATTTTATCTTTTTAGATAAATATTTATAGTGATAAATTATAATGTTGAAAATAATATTGCCGTTTAATTTTACTATACGAAATAGGTCTTTCAAGTCTAGTTCACTCTAGACAATTTTTTTAAGGTCATGCCCGATCTGAGCTGATATGATCTGATATGGTCTGATATGATTGTAGTTATATTTAAATCTATTTCTAATTTGATATGTTCTGATTTGATCTGGTCTAATTCTAATAAGAATAAGTAATACTCCTCCGTCCTATAATGATCTTCCCAGAGCACTATTCCAACTTCACGGGAATTTATATTTATTTGTGTTTTTTCATGGCCTATATGATAAAATAAAATATTCTTGTCACCACTTGTTTTGTTGAACTTTTGATGTAGTTTTTAAATATGTATGTTTTATTTTTTATTTCTATACCAATATTTAAATAAAATAGATTGAAAAAACTTGGGATTTTTCTTCGTTTTGCGAACCAGGAAGATCATTATAGGACAGAGGGAGTAAGTATTTACAATAAATCGAACAAAACGAGCTCTGAACCTTATTAAATGTATTCAGTCCTAGAAGTATATAGACTCTAGATTTGTTCCAATTTGATTCTGTCTTAGATTGATGAACCGTCCTAACTTTGTGAACTTGCAGGTGGGGATGTGCATTCCAATATACTCGATCCGATCCGATTTTCGAATATCAAAACTTTTTGAATCCGCAAAATCTATTCTATGTCTGTTCTAGAAATCTTCAGATATCTAGTTTCCAATTTCTAAAATTTCGGTTCGGATCAATGAAATATCCCATTTGTGTTTTTATTGTTCGAATTCATATTTTTTCTAATGATTCTACGAAAACATTGGGATGAATTTTTTACTTTTGAATAGTGGAGCTCAAAATTAATTTATAATTTAAAATCAAACGTGTTTTAAATATCATATTACCTTGAGATAATTTCAAAATGATACCGGAATGTTTCGAAACGGGGCAACGGGAACGGACAAAAACAAGGGAAACAAAACTCAAAAAGTAGTGGTAAAAGAAGTGATGAATAATTCAAAAAAGAAGGAAAAAAAACTTACCCAAAAGAAAAACAGAGAAAATTGGATAAACCGTTTTCAGGTCGCCACGTAGGATCCAACGCTTGTCTCCCTTTCTTTACTCCCTATATAACCTTCATCTTCCTCAATTGTGCCCACCCACGCACTACAATAATCTCTATATTTATTTAGTAATAATAATTCTATGCTGCATTTACAATTTTGACTCGTATTTATTGATCAATAAATTTCCGGGCGATTATCGAGAAGATATGGCCCCGCGGTGTGGAGGCAGCGGCCACGGCGGAGATTCGCCGCCGATCCCGTCCGCCGCGTACGGCGAGATCATGCTCTTTGGCGTGCGGGTGAAGGTGGACCCCCTGAGGAAGAGCGTCAGTCTGAACGACTTGTCGCAGTATGAGCAGCCGTGTTACGGCAACAGCGATCCGGCCAAATCGGCCGCCGCCGCCGCCGAAGAAGACGGATACGGTTCTGCGGACGACGTCGCTCCTAACCTGTCTAGCTGCGGCGGCCGCGAGCGGAAGCGAGGTCAGATCTCTAATTAATTGATCTCCGGCATTTCTGATCGGAAGTCAGATTTGTTACCGGATCTTATATATTGAGTTTTTAGATTCATTTATTACCTGATTCTATCGTCAATTTGATTTCTCCGTATTGTTTCCTTCGTTTCAATTGAAGGCACTATCACTCTAATTTTCTGTGATTTTTATAGTAAAAAGTAAGAAAAATATGGTAGAAGATGGATGGATGAGAAGTTCTTTGATATGGTGCACATAAATTTTTATACTTTTATTTTATACTACGTCGTCCCAGAGTATTTGATCGGAAAAAGTCAAAAGTGGAAAGATACTTCGAGACGGAGGGAGTATAAAAGTAAAAAAAATCTTATCTCAGCACTAAGAAAATGCTTATTGACTTGTGAAAGTTTATCATAGACTTGAAGTTCATGTAAAAATTTGTCCCTCTTCTAATTTGTAAAGGTAAATTGCTAGTAGTACCACCTCTGCCTTGTGTTTAAGATTGTGTTTGATAACACCCGCACGGGTAGCCCAAGTGGCAAGCACTTGGTGAAGTTTGGAGAATGACCAAGGATCGAAACCTGGCAGTGACCGTTGTGGAGGCGACCACATGGGGGGAGTCTCTAGTGCGCACTAGGATATGGTCTAGCTGAGTGTTGTGCTTGGGTCACCGTGATTTACCTCCTCTCACATTTCCGTCGGGTCGGGGGTGAGGGGCGCCCGGGGTGAGCGATTTCACCTTTTGGAGAAAGATTGTGTTTGATAACAACTTTTAAATTTTTACTTTTAACAGAATAAGCAGTACAATTTTCAGTGTTTGACAGTTTTTAGTTTTTAGATTATGACTTCAAAAGTGTTCTAATTAAGGCTCTAGAAGTAGTGCTTTTTAGTAAAGTTAGGGCTGTTTGTTTCAGCCTCTGGTTCAGATGTCTGAATGGTTATGGTTCAACACTTAATGGTTCAGACTGTTTGTTTCAGCCTCTTAATGGTTTAGATGTCTGAATGGTTAAGAGATTTGCTTCTGAATGGTTAAGTATTATACAGAGTCTGAATGGTTAAGACCTCTTATCTGAATTGATCATACATTTGCCTCTGAATAGTTAAACAATATACTAGCTCTTAATGGTTCAGACCTCTTAGTGGTCCAGCACTTAATGGTTCAGACCTCTTACTGGTTCAACACTTACCTATTCAGAAGTTGTCAGACAGCCCCTTAATTTTACAAGGAATCACCATAGTCTCAAACATCTTCTTGTTGTAACACTAACTTTAGGAAATTTGAGAAAGCATTGGGAAGTAAATATAAAAAGAAGATGAAAGATTAGTTTGGGACAATATAAAAAGAAAGATGTTAAAATTAATTTGGTGAAGTTTGGTTGATGATGATCAGGAGTCCCATGGACAGAGGAAGAACACAAGCTGTTCCTGTTGGGATTGCAGAAAGTTGGAAAGGGAGACTGGAGAGGAATCTCAAGGCATTTCGTGAAGAGTCGGACGCCCACGCAGGTGGCAAGCCACGCCCAGAAATACTTCTTGAGGAGGAGCAACCTCAACCGCCGCCGTCGCCGGTCTAGCCTCTTCGATATCACCACCGACTCGGTAAGTAACACCGCTTATGATACTACTGCCCAAAATATGCTCGTATTGGTTTTGATTTTCACATAGTTTGAGAGAATTTGAAATTGTGTTGGTTCAATTTAGGTGAGTAAAATGGCAAATTCAAAGTACACATGAGACTTCATTATCCTTTTGATACCTTCTTCTCATAAAAAAAGCTTTCTTATTTAGGCTTTCACAGAATTATTGAAATAAAGTCATCCCAAGTCATTATTTCATATACAATCAAAGTAAAAAAAATGGAAATAAAAACATACTCCGTATCATTCTTATTTTGAAGATAAGGGCGTGATTTCTTCAAATCTACTCCCTTCATTCCAAATTAGCTTTATTTACTTAACTTTTTACAACTCATTTGATAAAATAATATAGTTATATCAACTCTTGTTTTGTTATTTTTGATGTAGCTTTTAAATATGTAACTTTTATTTTTAAATTCCAACCCAATTTTCAATTAAATTTGAAAATAATATCAATCAAAAAACCAAAAGGAGTAATAATTTCTTTACTTTTTCTTACTCACTTTTTTTACAAACTCCCATTTCTTGCCTAACTATTTTAAGTCAGTTTTTTTATTTTTCCATAACTATTATTTACCAATCTATCCTTCGCTTTTTATGAATATCTTTAAATAATTTATCTATCATTTCAGTCACTTATAAGTTAGAAATCGTTAATCAGATTTAAGTCAATAAGCACCAATAGAAAGAAACAACCGCTAAATATGATATTCAGAGACAAAAATAGTAGAATAAATAAAGAAAATAAAAATGGGACAGATGGAATATATAATTTATTTATTTATTTTTATTATGGAGTAGTATTTTCTTATGGTGCACCTAAAAAGCATGGTAGAGGTGCAGCTAGAAAGCATGGTGGAAGCAGTCACGAAACACCCACCTTTAATTTGGATATCTGCAAGTGGCTGATTATGTACGGAGATTAATTTCTTGCCTTTTATTAATGGAGTATCAAACACAATGATTCACATCTAATAACGGAGCAATCCGTACTTTTAAAAGAAAGCAACCACTTTCACACTTTCAACTTTTATTAGTACCAATTTACCCTCGTGTTTCTTTTCTTGTCTTTAGTTGACTAACTCTCATGACCCACATTTCCTTTACAAATTTACTATTCCTGTTTGGTATATATATATATATATATATATATATATATATATATATATATATATATATATATATATATATATATATATATATATATATATATATATATATATATATCCTTCATTATACTCCGTATGGGGAAATACGGAGTATAAGTGAAATATATCATAATGAGCGTGTTGAAAAACATCAGGATATAAACATCATTATGGAACATATATCAACATGCTCCATACATTCTTTCTTGAAACTCGTCAATGCTATTGTGAATTTGAAATGCTTCTCCGTTTAGAGTATTCGTCTAATCTGATTTTTTCAATCAAATCGGGAGAACATTGTACAAATTGAATCCTAGATAAAGAACACATGGAAATATAGGATTTGAGTCTGTTTTTTTGTCTCGGTACACTTACTCCGTTAGTGCTACCGTGTTTACTTTGTCCGTGTTTGTCTTTGAGCCAAGGTTCTAACGAACAGTCTCTCTATTTCAAACTAGAGCTAAGTTTGCGTACACGCACTGTTTTTAGATTTCACGATTTTAGTGGGTTTGTCGTTGTTTTTAAGGTTTTTGTATTTCGTCGATGTTCTCGATAACATAAAACATTTGTGTGCAAAAACGATGTAGGTGTCTCTATATTCAATGGAGGAAGGAAAAGCTTCGAACGAAAGCCTGGCTCCTCAGGTTGTAACGCCGACATCAGTACTGTCAATCGGTGAACCAACCCTCCAAATCAATGGCTTCCAACAGGCCCCTCTTTCCCCTCCTCCCAGGCTTTCAATCACAGAAAATCTGGACCCTACATCTTTGTCACTGAGTTTGTCCCTCCCTGGAGGTCACCAATATGGCCACACCCCTCCCTTCTTGGGCACCTCAGTCTTCAATAATAATGGGGGAAGTGGAATCAGTGTCTTATGACCCCGAAAGATCCGGACCGAATGGCAGGGGCAGGCAGGACGTCGGGAATTACTCAGGTAATGTGGGTAAAATTTACCATTATAACCCTACCGCGTAGGGGTATATAGTAGCGGGGGTTTTTACCACCATTACCTGACACCTTTTTTCCCGGAGTCGTTGACTACCCCTGCCATATATTTACATGTATGAGGTAATAACTGGGCTGAGCAAAAACTTTGCTGGGGTATTTTGATGTATTGTACAGAGAGACAGACACAAGAAATTTTTGCCATGCCTTGCTGTACTTGTCTAATGTTTTGTTCTTATCTTATAAAGTTATAATAGAGTGCTCTTTATATTACTTGTCCTTTGGTATGGTTGTATTTGTTTAATTTGATTTTCTCAAGTTAAATAGGATAAACTTTAATCATCAGTTGTATAAACTTAATATGAACCAAAAATGCTTTCATAAGATTTTTCTTGCATAATCTTTTTCGAAATATTACTCCCGTATTTCATTGATGAATAGTATATTGTAGTTGTTATTTAATTGATTATCAAAATTTATTCAATAATATTAAAAAAGCTTAAAATACACAAAAAAAAACTCAGAAAAGACAAATAGTCAAGAATATAGGGGTACTATATCTAAACATTAATTAAGTGCTAGTATACATGTTTGGTAGTATTTGGTAATGTATTACTCTCAGTCCAAGATGATCTTCACGAGATTGAGTTGAAAATACAGTATTAATTTGTGTCAAGGAACCAACTCAACCAAAAGTTCGAGCTTGTGGTTGTGGCCCAGGAACAGTTATTTATATTCTAACACGGCCAACGTGCAGGCATAGTTTTTTTCAAGCCACGTGAAACCTTAATTTTTTAAAATTGGGTGGCGCTGAGTTTCGAACCCGTGACCTCTTAGTCAACGAGGCTCTGATACCATGTCAAGGAATCAACTCAACCAAAAGCTTGAGTTTGTGGTTGTGGCTCAGGAACAATTATTTATATTCTAACACTTTGCGTTTATCAATGAAAAAATACAAGTTATATTTTATGCCCATTTCATTTTTTGTGTTATATTTTTTTTATTCCCTCATATCCTGGGCTGAAATCAATGTATAAATGAACTTTTTTTATTCGATTAATCAATCCCGTATCTTGGAAAAAATGATTATTGACTAGTCAATATTTCAAATCGGTTGTATTGAAAAGATCTTACGAAATATCAAAGTACATCTCATTTCTAACATTAATGTTTTTACAGATATTACAGACACGGAATAATATTTCGTGTCTGTGAAGTTCACTAAGATATTAGAGTGAAATGTAAGATCCAATTTGTATTCCCAAGCATGACTCTTGTATATTCTTTCCTCACTCACATCTCTATATGACAATGCCACTACTCAAGGAGGATAAATTATCACCACTCATAAAATATCTAGACTTTGATCGCACTTATTGATCTCATTTGTCAAACTTGTCCACAAATATTTATTCCCTCTATTTTATAAAAAAAAGTTCTAAATTTCTTTTTTTATTTGTCTCGGAAAGAAGTTTCATTTTTTACTTTTTAAAAAAATGTCGTTCATATACTTTATTTCTTGTTTGAGTTATTTTCAACTACACAATTTTACGTTATTTAATCTCTTTGTCAATTCACAACTACACTATATATAACATTATTCACAACTTTATATGTTTGACTACCACCATCACTAACCACATGTAATTCTAAAATATAATAAAATCATTATTGTAAAAATAAAAAGGAGTCCCAACTAGGGCTGTTCATCGGTCCAAGACCGGACCGAACCGGACCGACCCAGACCGGACCGAAGACCGAAATGAGTAAATTCTTGGACCGAAGACCGGACCTAAATCCATTCGGGTTTGGACTGGACCGGACCGAAATATTTAGGACCGAACCGGTCCGGACCGATTGGACCGAAAAAATTATATTTTTTTTAATTATTTTGATCAATTAAATATATTTTAGACTTTTTACTTTGTACCATTCAAATAGAAAATGAATAAAAAAAATAGGCAGCTTTAAAATGGATAAACAATATGAACTACTTCAATGTAGAACCATAAAAACAAATATGAAATGTTTTTTTTAAAGATTTTTTTAAAATTACTTAATAAAAAACACTTTAAATTAAATAAATTAAAATATTTATTAAAATAGAGCATCAAAGTGTAATACGAAATTTAAAAAGTAGAGTTTTAGTATTTAGGTCTTTTAGGTCCAGTAGGTCATTAGGTCCAACCGGTCCAATCGGTCCGGACCTAAATCATTTCGGGTTTTGACCGGACCGGACCGAAACCCGAATGCCAAAATTTTCTGGACCGAAGACCGACCCGAAATCCATTCGGTCCGGGTTCGGTCTGGACCTATCGGTCCGGTTCGGTCGGTTTTTTCGGTCCGGACCTAAATGTGAACAGCCCTAGTCCCAACCCCAAAAGGCTTTGCCTCAAGATTGACTGAACAGTCACCTGAAAAGAGGAAAATTAAGTTTTAATCATAGACTTTCTGGTAAAAGGTGAAACCAACATTTTATAACCATAGTTGCCTCCCAACCCAACATTATTCTTAAAATAAGTATTTGCGAACTTGTAACCGACATATGTATAATTAGAACTCATTCATTCAATTAAAATCATTTTATTTGTGTCATTTCAATCACTATACCCCGACGTATGTATTTGCGACTAATAAAAAATATGTTCTCTTTTCATTCCTTTCCAAAAAACAATTTTTTCCATCGAAATCACCATTTACACTAATTAATTATTAATATATCTCTCACATTATATTTATTCATTATTAATCTACAAATAAAATCATATTATACCCTATCATAAAATAAGGACAAAATAGGATAGTAACATTCAAATTATACTTTCTTTAAATACCAACTTTATTTAATACAACATATAAATATATTTTTCTGGGCAGATTCGTTTGTGATTCGTTGGTCCATACTTATTAATTTATAGACTATCACACATAAAATGAATTTATGTAATGATTCTTGAAAAATAAAGAAATTCAACTATTAATCCATAAAAATACTTCCTCCGTCCCAAATTATTTGTCACATATGCTTTTTCAACAGTCGCGAGAACTTTTGTTTATTTCTACGTTTTTCATTGGTTATTTGATAAAATAAAATATTCTTGACACCTCTTATTTCAAAATGTAGTTTTTTGATTTGTAATTTTTATTTTTTACGGAGTATTTCTTTACCAATATGTAAATAAAATGAATTGAAAAAATTTGATATTTTACCTCGGTAATTGAAATGTGACAAATAATTTGGAACGGAGGGAGTATATGAGAAAATCTATTTTTTATATGTAAATTTTATGACCATGATAGCACAACTATTTTTGTGGAATATAGGTATTCCATCATTCTAGATAATTATCCTATTGGTCCTAAAAACCTAGGGATAGAATTTTGTTTTTAACAAGTTTGGTAATTTTTTATTTTTTTTATTTTTGGTTTTTGGAAGCATTTGTGCCTTGCCTAGTGGACCCCAAAAGCATCTGATGGTGGAGTGGACACTTACAAATCGTCCTTTTCTCCTTAATGTGCGTTATATGACTGTCATGAATCTGAATTAGATTTGGTTTTCGTTAGTTTTTAGGACAAAATAAAGTTGTTGGGGCCCACCATGGGGTCTATACCCTCTGCCATTCATCAATTTGACTTATTCATTGATAAAGGAAAGATGTGAGATAAATGTTCCAACTGTTATAAAATGAGAGAAAAACTACTCAGAGATTATGAGAATAGATATAATATATTTCTGATTTCTTTTCTCTATTAATTCTTCACTCTTCTTCTTATTCTTAATGATGATTACAATGCAGAGATTAGACCTCTATTTATAGTGGAGAGCCTTGGTATGAATACAAATACAAGTGGGAAGTACTGTACATAATTGATACTCATCAATGAGTGTCTTAATCTACTATTCTAGAAATTAGTCCTGATTAATTGAATAAATGAACAATCATTAATTTCATAACACTCCCCCTTGAATGTTTATTTTTCAATTAATGATGAGTACTTCGTGAAATGGACATAGTTTAGTAACCCATTCTAATTTTATGTACTGCCTCGTTAAAAACCTTGTCAGGAAAAACCCAGTGGGATAAAAACCTGATCAAGGGAAAAAGAGTACAGTTCATAAAATTCTCCCCCTCAGCTTAGCATAATTGACGGAGGCGACACATGCCAATCTTGTGTACGAGTTCTTCAAATTTCTTCGGGGGTAACGCTTTTGTAAATAAATCAGCGAGATTCTCACTAGACTTGATTTGCTTGATGTCAACTTTTCCATCTTTCTCGAGATCATGTGTTGAGAAGAACTTTGGTGATATATGCTTTGTTCGGTCTCCTTTGATGTAACCTCCTTTCACTTGAGCAATGCATGCAGTATTGTCTTCATATATAGGAGTCGGATGACTAGTAATTGTTTCTATACCGCACCCACTCTGGATATGTTGGATCATTGATCGCAACCATACACATTCTCTACCTGTTTCGTAGAGAGCTATCAGCTCCGCGTGATTTGATGATGTGGCAGTCAAAGTTTGTTTCATCGATCTCCATGATATTGCGGTATCTCCATAAGTAAACACATATCCTGTTTGAGATTTTGCTTTTTGTGGATCAGACAAATATCCTGCATCAGCGTATCCAACAAGAGTGGCCTTGGCATCTTTGCGGTAGAATAAACCAAGGTCGATGGTACCATTGAGATATCACAAAATGTGTTTAATGCCATTCCAATGCCTCCTAGTCGGGGTCGAGCTGTGTCTGGCTAACAAGTTCACTGAGAATGCAATATCTGGCCGAGTGTTGTTTGCTAGATACATCAAAGCTCCAATAGCACTCAAGTATGGTATTTCTGGACCGAGTATTTCTTCATCATCTTCACGAGGTCGGAACGGGTCATCATGTACATTAAGAGAGCGAACAACCATCGGGGATGTGAGAGGATGTGCTTTATCCATATAAAACCGCTTCAGAACCTTCTTCGTGTAATTTGACTGGTGGATGAATATTCCGTCTTTCAAATGGTCAATTTGAAGACCAAGACAGAATTTTGTTCTACCAAGATCTTTCATCTCAAATTCTTTCATGAGATATTTTGCAGTATTTTCTATTTCATCAGAAGTTCCAATGATGTTTAAATCATCAACATATACTGCAATAATGGCAAAGCCTGATTTAGATCTACGGATGAAAACACATGGACTAATTGGATCATTTTTGTATCCTTCTCTGAGCAGATATTCACTGAGACGATTATACCACATTCTGCCAGATTGTTTTAGTCCATATAGTGACTTTTCCAATTTTATGGAAAACATCTCTCGAGGTTTTGAACTATAAACCTCAGGCAATTTTAGCCCTCCAGGAACTTTCATATATATGTCAGTATCGAGAGATCCATATAAATATGCTGTCACTACATCCATTAAACGCATTTGAAGCTTTTCAAAAACAGACATGCCTATTAAAAATCTCAACGTAGTTGCATCAACTACTGGGGAATAAGTTTCTTCATAATCTATCCCCGGGATTTGAGAAAAACCTTGGGCAACGAGTCGGGCTTTATATCTCACAATTTCATTTTTCTCATTGCGCTTGCGCACAAAAACCCATTTGAAACCAACTGGTTTCACGCCTTTTGGCGTAGGAACTATAGGCCCAAAAACACTTCTTTTTTCAAGTGATTTCAATTCTGCCTGAATTGCTTCATTCCATTTTGGCCAATCATGTCTACGTCGACATTCATCAACTGAAGTTGGCTCAATGTCATCATTTTCATCCATGATGTTTGTGGCAATGGCATATGCGAATATATCATCAACATGAACATCTTTTCTGTTCCATTGCAATCCCGTAGAAACGTAATTTATTGAGATTTCATAATTATGAACGTTTATATCTTCATCTGAATTATTCGCATCTTCAGAGGTTGTTAAATCCTCATTTGAAACAAATTGTTCGTTGATATTATTTTTTATATCAACATGCTCGGTTTGTTCATTTTCTTTCTTTGAAGAATGAACGTCTTTTGTTTCAAACATTGTCTCTTGCCTTTTAAGTTTTCTTGGTTTTACATCTTTTGAACCAAGTGGTCTGCCACGCTTTTTGCGTATTGAAGACTCATTTGCAAGAGTTTTTTCATTTTTCTCTAAAGGAATTTCAATTCTGGCAGGAGCATTCATAGCAGGAATATGTGACTTTGTCACTTTCTTTGAATCCGTGAATGCATCAGGCAATTGATTTGCAACATTTTGTAAATGAATTATCTTTTGCACTTCTTGTTCACATGCATTTGTTCTTGCATCAAGAAAAGATAACCGTGTTGCATTCCATGTAATCTCTTTCGTACATGGGTCCTTTTTCTCATTTTCTCCCCCTAAGGCTGGGAATACTGTCTCATCGAAATGACAGTCAGCAAACCGAGCTGTGAATAAATCACCAGTCATTGGCTCAAGATATTTTATAATTGAGGGAGAATCAAAGCCAACATAAATTCCCAGCCTTCTTTGAGGACCCATTTTTGTACGATGTGGTGGAGCAATTGGTACATATACGGCACATCCAAATATTTTTATGTGAGAAATATTTGGTTCTTTTCCAGTAACCAATTGCAATGGGGAAAAAATATGATTTGCAGTAGGCCTTAGCCGAATTAAATTTGCAGCATGCAATACAGCATGTCCCCAAACAGATGCAGGTAAACTGGATTTCATCAATAATGGTCTAGCAATTAATTGGTTGTCGTTAGACACAAGTATTCCTTTTTATTTTCTGTCATGGTTTCAATGTGATAACCATTTTGACGCATATCCTTAAAGCTCAATAAATTTCTTCGGGATTTGCTGGAATATAATGCGTCTTTGATAATTAATTTTGTTCCTTGGGGAAGGATTAAACAAGCCATTCCAGACCCTTCAATGAGCTTTGCAACACCAGATATTGTATTGACATTAGTTTCCATCAATGTCATTTGAGAAAAATATTCTTTGTTTCTCAAAATGGTGTGCGTTGTGGCACTGTCAATTAGACATTGTTCTTTGCCACTGGAGCCATAAGCAGTTATCTTCATATCTTGAATACAAATAAATATATAAATAATTATAAGTTAAAGATAATTAACACAAATATCATACATTTTATTATCATTATTTTTTTTAGAAGAGACATAATAATACAAGCACACATGAAAATAAAATACAAATTTCCAACATTTATTTAAAAAGTAAACACACCATAACAGAGTAAATGAAAATGTTTAAATAGTAGTAGTTCCACCAAATGTCACTTCATCACCAATTTCAGCATCATCCATGTAGAAATCGGACGTGTCAAATTTAGGCAAAATTGGATTGATATCATCAGCATAATTAGCTTCCACATTTTTCCCTTTTCCTTTTGTGGAAGCCTGGTATAATTTAACCAAATGTTTTGCCGTTCGACATTCATTCGCCCAGTGTCCTTTTATGCCACATTTGTAGCATTCACCACTTGGTTTTGGCTTTTCATAAGTTTTAGCCTGTGGTGGTTTGAATTTTCCTTTTCCTTTGCAGGATGATCCATTTGGATTTTTATAGCCCCTGTTCGGCCCTTTGTTGCGGTTATTTCCGCGTCCACGTTTAAAGTGTCCGCGAGCACCACCTTGGATAACATTTGATTCTGGTGCTGAACCACGATCCGGATTGCCAAAATTTGTAGGGGTACAACTGGTGGGCCTCATGTTGTGATTTTTCATCAACAGCTCATTATTCTGCTCAGCAACAAGTAATACTGAGATTAACTCAGAATACTTTTTAAAGCCCCTTTCTCTGTATTGTTGCTGCAATATCACATTTGACATATGCATGGTGGAAAAAGTTTTCTCCAACATGTCATGATCAGTGATATTATGTCCACATAATTTTAATGTGGACGTGACTTTGAAAATAGCAAAATTATAGTCACAAACGGACTTAAAATCTTGGAATCTTAAATTAATCCATTCGTATTGAGCTCTTGGCAATAAGACTTTTTGTTGATGTCAATATCTCTCTTGGAGATTATCCCATAATTCCTTCGGATCTTCCACCAATAAATATTCCGATTTTAAACTTTCATGAAGGTGGTGGCGAAGGAAAATTATGGCTTTTGCCTTTTGCTGAGATGATGATGTATTATTCTCAGCAATTGTATTTTCGAAGCCATTAGCCTTAAGGTGAGCAAGTGCATCAACCCTCCATTCCAGGTACCTTTGACCGGATAAATCAAGAATGTCAAATTCTCTTTTGGTGATGTTGGCCATTAAATAACTACAAGATAAATTAAATTTGTTAGCTTATTATATTTTATTTCTTTGTAAAAAAAAAAATAAAGCTTCAAGTTTTTTTTAATAAGGAATAAAAAAACTTGCTGTCTATGAGTAAATAATGAGGAGTATTCAAATTAAAAGAACAAGTATAATGATCCCCATAAGAATCAAACAAAAACTTTTCTGTACATCCATATGAACCAAAAAAAATCTTATCACTTAGATGCAAGGTTATTGTATTAATATATTTTGAAAGAGTCTATATCTTTAAAAAAAAATACGGAGTGATATTCTTTTCTCTCTCATAAATTTATTTTAAAAAAAAAACAAGTGGAGGAAAATGGATGGAGTCAATACACTACAAACATAAAAGTTACTGACTAATATAATAGCTAGCATTTTTTTTAATTATTTGCTTAGAGATACTCCGTAAGAGAGAACAAGTAAAAGAAAACAAAACCAAAAACAATGTACTGTGGTTCCCTGAATGGGTTGTCTACATCTTTAAAAAAAATTGTACCTACTCCGTATTAAAATATCCACTAAAATAATTCTATTTGAAAAGTAGATACCAAGCAAAAGCTTCTATATTAATACTATCCCGGAGTAAATTTTACAAGTCATTCATCTCTCTCTAGTCTCCACCCTTTAAAAATGGAGAGAATTGTGTGCAGGATTTGGAAACAAAATATTGATAGAAGATTTTATCAGGTAAGATCAATCATTTATTTTATTTTGTAAATCTCTACTTATTATTATTATTATTTAGATCTTATCTAATACGTATTAAATTCTACTCATGGTTTAATTTATGAAACATGATTTTCTGGTGTGAAGGATCCCAAATTTGGGCAATCACAGAGCATACTTCTCATAGTTTTTTAAGAAAATATTTTAGTTTGTTTATGAAAAAAATTAAATAAATATACCTTCTGAGAAGAACAAGGATTCTGGGATTTTGAGCAAATTCGTGCTGATAACGTGTTATAAAATGAGAGAAAAACTACTCAGAGATTATGAGAATAGATATAATATATTTCTGATTTCTTCTCTCTATTAATTCTTCACTCTTCTTCTTATTCTTAATGATGATTACAATGCAGGGATTAGGCCTCTATTTATAGTGGAGAGCCTTGGTATGGATACAAATACAAGTGGGAAGTACTGTACATAATTGATACTCATCAATGAGTGTCTTAATCTACTATTCTAGAAATTAGTCCTGATTAATTGAATAAATGAACAATCATTAATTTCATAACACCAACTCATTTATTCATACTCTTTTTTACTCTATTCATACCACGCAAAAATATTATTCACATCATTAGATTCCAATGATTTTATTTTATTATTGAGAGTAAATTTATAATTGTTTGTTTAAAATTGATTTTTTTTATTTAACCTTTTAATATTAAATTTTACGTTTGTGATCCCTTGTTTATGGATACATTTTCACGGAGGGTTTTTTGTTTAATCTTTTATCACGTTGATGTTAAATTGAAAACTAAAAGTATAATTTCACATTAGTCATAGACCAACAATGTGTTCTGGTGATGTTTGACAAACAACACAACAACAACTATATTTGCAGGCTTAGATTCCGACCAGTGATAATTGTAGACTATGATTACGGTGGGTGGCTACTCCAGCAGAAAAAGAGTGCACCAGCACCGATCACTGGCTTTGGCTATAACAAGGAGAATATAGGGTACATGCGTGTGAAATTACACTTTTAGCTTTCAATTTAACATCAATATGACGGAAGCTCAAGCAAAGACCATCCGTGTAAAAATACTCATAAACAAAAGATCACGAACGTAATATATGATAATAGAAGACTAATTTGTAAAACTTTTAATGTAGTTTTTAAATATTTGAAATTTAATTTTAATTTTATATCTACAATCAAATTAAGTAGGTCAAATATCGTAACCAAAAAGAGGGAGTAATTAGAAAAAATAAATGAGAAGTTTATTTTTGAATAAATGAGAAAAAGATGGTTGATTGTACATTTTTATGGGTGAATTCGAATGTAGTTTGCGTATCAGGTATTTCTCTGTTGTTTAAATATAAATACATCACTCAATTTAAGAGTAACCGTTCAATCCAATCCGCCATTAAATATTTGAATGTTAGAAAATCAACATTTGAATGTTACCCGAAAGTTGGTTATTTCATCAAGCAATGCGTCCGCTCGAAATGTGTGTATAAATATGGCATTTTGGTATGTTTCGAGATACAACGAAGAATTCCATACTCATTCTAAATACAAACATTTTATCTGATTGAAGTATTTCGGTATACTCCAAAATAACTTTAATCTAAAATCGATTACGTGATTCATTCAATCTATCAAGATTCTTCATGTTTATAGCAGTGTATTCCAATCTTGTAATGCTGCGTAGCAGCGATATTACCCTTCTTGTATTCCCAAGAGAATATGACTATTGCACTATGACAAATGTAACACTATATATTGGTATGCCATAGTATTGTTTGATATTACATGTTGAAATCATTTACGAAGTACATCATTTACGAAGTACATTATAGGTCATATTTTAGAAATAAAAATACAATAATGGTTCTATTTTAGTTTTTTCATGTTTTACTTTTATTTTAATCTTTTCCCCACAAATATACTTTCTCCAGCTCAGAATTATCATGACAGATACTAAACTGGCCTTTTGATAATTTTTCTTTTTTACATAATTTTGTTGATCATATCATAAAATGAAACATACTCCCTCTAGTCCTAAAAACTTTTCATGTTTTGACCTTTTTGATCAAATAGTGATATTTTTTTACTACAAATTAAACATGATCTAAATAAATAAATAATACAAAAATTGATATATCAAAAATATATCCTAAGATGAACCCAATCATATTGAATTTATATTATAATTAAATATACATTTCTCACAATTTATGGTAAAAAAATGTTATTGTTTGACAAAAAAGTCAAACTAGGAAAAATTTTAGGACCGGAGGGAGTATTATTTTATACTCCATCCGTCCACAAATAAACTTTACGTTCACTATTCACAGGGTCAAACTTTATTCACTTTGTTGGCCTATTTTCGTCACCCATTTGATAAAATAATATAGTCATGTCACCTCTAGTTTTATAGATCTTTTGATATAGCTTTTTGATACTCCCTCCGGTCTTAAAAACACTTCCTCTTTCATTTTTTCCACTTCCAACAAAACACTTCCACTTTCTATTAAAAAACCACTTTTACCCTTACTTTTTCATACCCTACCTATCACATCATATTTTTTCTCTAATAATCTATCCATCACATCTTACTTTTACCCATCACATCAGGGGCAAAATTGGAAGTCAACTATAATTTAACACTTTCTTATTTTTGCTCCAAGTCAAAATAAGAAGTCTTTTTACAAACGAAGAGAGTATGAAATTTTTATTTTTCAATTCTATACCATTTTTCATATACAATGATTTGAGAATAACTTCAGTCAAACATCGTAACGCGCAATCTAAGTTTATTTGTGGACGGAGGGAGTAAAACTTTTTGATAAAATTTTGAATATATAATATTTTTTTATTTCTGTACCATTTTGTAAATAAAATAGTTTCAAAAGAAATGAAATTTTTTAGCTTTTTTACATAATCTTGTTGATCATATCATAAAATGCAACATACTCACTTGGTCCTAAAAACTTTTCATGTTTTGACTTTTTTGGTCAAATTGTGATACTTTTTAACTATAAATTAAACATAATATAAATAAATAAACGATACAAAAATTTGATGTATCAAAAATTTATCCTAAGATGAACCCAATTGTATTGATTTATATAATAATTAAATATAATTTTCTTACAATTTATGATCAAAGAATGTCATTGTTTGGCAAAAAAGGTCAAAGCAGGAAAATTTTTTGGACCGGAGGGAGTATTATTTTATAGAACTTTTTTATAAAGTTTTGAATATATAATTGAATTATATTTTTTATTTCTATACCAATTTGTAAATAAAATAGTTTTAAAAGAAGGAAAAATTTATACAAATACTTTCAGAAATTTGGGATTTTACAATAATACTCCAAAATCAAATAAAGACATTGATGCTCCCAATTAAGTTTTAAGTCTACATCATTACTCCCATTTTGCTTAATCAATTTTTCTAATTACTGTTACATATAATTAATTGATTGTGCTTAATCAATTTATAGTTTACCTCTCTTCCCACAATAGGGGGGGTTTAGAGGGACATACATATTAGCACAAATATTATGCTTGCAATTCGGACCCGGATGACTTTCTTTGTTTGATGAAGATGAAGACCCGAAGAACTCCACAGATTTGAAGCAAATCCTTGCTCTCGATGGTTTCTCAATAAAACATCATAAACAATTGACATCTTTCCTTATGAGAGAGACTATATGTGATATGAAGAATGAAGAAAAGTCACTCGTAAAGATTTATCGTTGAACCTTGGGTATGAAGAATGGAGATGGATAAATTTTGATTATATTGTACTCCGTATTTTTTTTGAACTCGTGAATGGTTATTACTCCTTAAAATAGAAAATACAAATCAAATTTGCCAACTAAGCTCATTTAATGACACCTAAAAGTAAGAAAGATTGAATAGGCACAATGGAAGTAACCATGTAAACATAAAATTTAATTGGGAGCATATGAGTCTTTATTTGATTTTGGGAGTATTATTGTAAAAATTCTGAATTTCTGGGAGTATTTATATAAATTTTTCCTTAAAAGAAATGAAATTTTATATACTGTTCAATATGAAAGGATAATTTTAGAAGGAATGGAGTAAGAACTTTCTCACTAGTCACATAGAATATTACTCCCTCCGTCCTATAATGATCTTCCCAGAGCACTATTCCAACTTCACGGGAATTTATATTTATTTGTGTTTTTTCATGGCCTATATGATAAAATAAAATATTCTTGTCACCACTTGTTTTGTTGAACTTTTGGTGTAGTTTTTAAATATGTATGTTTTATTTTTTATTTCTATATCAATATTTAAATAAAATAGATTGAAAAAACTTGGGATTTTTCTTCGTTTTGCGAACCGGGAAGATCATTATAGGACGGAGGGAGTATGTGATAAGAAAAAATATATTCATTCACACGGTAAAGTCTATCATGTAATTGTCTATATTCAAAATTAGACCCGGCAAACTAGACCCAGAACCGATTACTCGAACCAATAATCTGAAATCGAAACTGAAATGATCCGGAATGTGAAGTTCCAAATTGTAATCGAATAAACGAAATGATTTGAACCGAACCCAAACTGAACTAAATATATCCATACTCGATTTGAATCCGAAACCAATTAGATTCGATCGATTAGATCCGAAACTGATTAGATCTGAAATCGTTTAAATTCAAAACCGATAAAACCCGAAACCAATAGAATCCAAAACCGATTACATCTGAAATTGATCCTGTCTAACAATAAACATGTCATATTTATGTACATTAGTAAATAATTACATAAATGTGATTTCAAAATTTTTACTTTTATTTTAAAATTTGAACAAGTTATATACTTATATTACTTACTCTATCTGTCCCAAAATGAATATGCTTACAGGGTCCTAATGTCCATATTTAAAATGTGGATGTTCTCATATTTTCATGAGCTTTCATATGGATATTTTCTAGTTTGAAAAACGCCCACGTTTTTAGGCTACAAATACATTAATGTCTATAAAATGAGCATAAGTCTTAGGTCACAGAAAAATTTGCCCTAAACAAAATGTAAAATTTCATATGTTTTACCTTAAAGAAAAGGACTAATTATGCATCAGTTCTTTGTCCATATAGACTACATTAAAACTTTTAAAATTACAGAGCCTACTTACGTACTTATGAAAGACCACAGGGACTATTTATGCATTTAACTCTTATTTTATTTATAAATTGATATAAAAATCAACAATACAACTTACATGAAAAATTTTAGTTAAAATTTATACAAACTAGAGCATCGTTAAAAATACATTTTTCACCCTCTCTCATGTAATATTGTGTGGTTGGTCAAACATGTGCTTTGAATTTAATTTAATTTCACTTAAGTTTTATCTAATTACATTCCATTTTACTCAATTTCAACATATTTTAACAAAATCGTACTCCCTCCGTCCTATAATGATCTTCCCGGTTCGCAAAACGAAGAAAAATCCCAAGTTTTTTCAATCTATTTTATTTAAATATTGGTATAGAAATAAAAAATAAAACATACATATTTAAAAACTACATCAAAAGTTCAATAAAACAAGTGGTGACAAGAATATTTTATTTTATCATATAGACCATGAAAAAACACAAATAAATATAAATTCCCGTGAAGTTGGAATAGTGCTCTGGGAAGATCATTATAGGACGGAGGGAGTATGTAATTTGGTAATCCAATTATATTAATTTAATATCAGAACTAAATATACTTTTCTTTCATAATTCGTAATCCAAATTTATAAAATGTGACTAAAAAGATTAAAATTGAGCATATTTATGGTGAAGTTGTTATAATTAGAAAAATATATAAAGTAATATGAGGTGATACATTGACGATAGACTGATAAATGTGATATAACAAAGAAAAGAACAGATAATTAAATTTTATTTCGAAAATAACATATATGCAAATATATCTGAAACTAAAATTTACCCGAACTAAAATATATCTAAACCAAAATGTATCCGAAATCGAAATCAATCTGAACTGATTGCATGCAGAATGCGTTTTAAGAGTATTTTAGATATTTAAGTTGGGGTAAAATTATTTTTTATGATATACAAAAAAGAAAATAGGAATATTTTTTTAGGATAGAGGGAGTATTCATAGGAAAAATAGAGAAACAATATAAAATATTAAAAAATTGGATATTAAATGTAGTCTCACTTCCCTATCTCTGAAACAACTAAAATAGTGACTATAATTACTTACGCTTAATCCAAAAAAAAAAATCCACTTATTTTTGTTTGCCCAAAAATATAAGTTTATGTACTCCTTCCCTTCGAAAATATTTTTTCTATTTGACTTTTCACGATTTTCAATACTGGATTTTGACTATTAATATATATTTATACATTGATTAAAAAATCAATCATAAATATTCTTTTTTTGGTTAAAAGTAAAAAAGAGAAGGGTTTATTGAAATGAATGAACTATAAATATAAAAGGGCCTGGCCGAGTAGGGCAGCTTGGTCCTATCTTCATTTAATTCTTTTCTAAAATTGTTGGGCAGAAAAAAAAATTAAAATGGCTAATCATGTTGTGAGGTTTAATCTATTTAATTCTATGTGTCTACCTTTATATTTTACATTTAAAGATATGTTATACTTCATCAATTTATAAAAGATATTCAAGTTTTATGTTTTTTGCATCCCATAAAAACTTCAACCCACACTATTATAATGTTGAATTCACCTCATTTCTCATTTATGAGTGCTTCTTTGATGCACTTTGTGTACATATTATTTTTGTGAACTTTTTCACATAAAAAACCTTTTTTTTACTTTTTTTTATTTTAAAAAATAAATATTTATTTAAGTAGTATAAAAATATTTATTTTCTTTATATGTAGGTCCATGGTGGACCTTACCATAGATTTTTCATTCATTTATAGCATGTACAATGTGTTTTGGAAGTATTTTAGTTATGTAAGGTAGGGTAAAAGAATTTTATATGATTTACAAAAAAGAAAACATGAATATTTTTTTTTAGGATAGATGGAGTATTCATAAGAAAAATAGAGAAACAATATAAAATATTAAAAAATTAGATATTAAATGTAGTCTCACTTCCCTAACAAAGAAACAACTAAAATAGTGACTATAATTACTTACACTCTGTCCAAAAATATCTTTTCCACTTATTTTTGTTTGCCCAAACAAAAACATTTATATGTACTCCGTCCGTTTGAAAATATTCTTCTATTTGATTTTTTACGATTTCTAATACTGGACTTTGACTATTAATATCTATATTTATAATTGCTGAATTTTATAAAAATTTGATACTGAAAAACTACGTTTCATAGGAATATATTGATATCAAATGTTTATCATAATACAATATATATTTTTGCCCACTTTAACATTTTCTGACGTAGAGAATACAAATGCATTTGTATTTTAATTGTTTTTTGCTTTTAATCTGCCTAATTTCTTTCAGCACAAGGTGTGATTAAGTTTCACTCGAACATGATCAAATCCAAATCCAATCCGGAATACATTGGCCCGAACTTGTTCCTACTCGAATTTCGAATTGAAATGTGTTTATCCAAATTTGGCCCGTCCGAACCATGGGCAACCGGTCCACTCGTTAGTATGATTGGACCAATCATTAGGCCATATGATGAGGTCTATATGATGATTACATGTGGGTGGGCCTCTAATTGTAATTTGGATGAGACTAATAAAATTGGCACAACATGGATCAACTTTTATATTCTCCTATGGTTTGATAAAACAATTCAATCTCGATATTTTACAAGTATGATTTTTGTCAAGTGCACTGTGAGGTAACTATATTATGCATCTGACATCTGTAAATACTAGATGCAGTTTTCACTCTTTTATCACCAACCGATGATCAAAGTTTAATATACTTTCTCTCAGTGACTGTCTGGTCGGGTGTGAGGGGACTCTTGGGGATGAGACCTTTTTTAAGAATGAAGAATTTGGTTACAATTAATGTGAGGGGAGGGTTGGGGGTGCTTGACAGTTTTTTTTCAAGTGAAATTTGCACTAAATAGGACTAAAACATAATGACTTTCCTAATGTAGGACTTAAACTTTTCTATTCCCTAAACAGGACTTAATAATGACCTAGTGGAAGGAATAATGTCCAGTAATGATGGACATTTACTTGAATAATGACTACTTTATAATGACCAAAGGTCTTACATTGGGAAATAAAAACATATGGTCCTATATTGGAAAAGTCATTATGTTTTAGTTCTATTTAGGTAAATTTCTCTTTTTTCAAGGATCGTGATACACTAATACTAATTAAGATGACCTTGTGTCATTATTTTTCAAAGATCTATACAAACAATAATTATTATATATCAATATACTAATTATTGAATGCTAATATTGAACACCTTTTAGACAGTAGTGAAACCAGACTCTCAAAGGAGCGGTGTCGATAGTGACAGAGCTAGAATCTCACAAGTGGGCTGTGGAGGCACATTATGAGAGTTTGGGGTAGTTCGTCTAAATTTTTTTACAAACACAATAAGAAATGAAAAAAATTAACATATTTGATCTCAAACATTCAAATAACATGATTAAATGACATCATTATTAATTATATAAATATAAAAAATTAACAGCGTTAGCAAATGTTGAAGCTAATACACATTACAGTGGTAGCTAATAATCAAGTTTTTACGAATACAATGGCATTAATATTAATTATATTAAATTTAAAATATTGCACTATACCTAATATTATTTCTAAAAAAGTAGTGGTGGTGTCAGTTGACCCCACTAGACCTCCTATGATGTGTTTTTTCTTTCAACTTCTATGTTTCTCTAAAGTGATGTTTAAAAATTACTTTAATCATGAATTATTCACTTCTAAATTTGGTCTTTTAAAGTCAACTTGAACAAATGCTCTAAACAAATGGAAGCAATTTTGGAATGAGTGACAGAGGATCAGTTGTGGGAGACTTGCAAGAACACATAAAAGCTACTTCACATAAATATCAAAAAGCGAACCTAAAAATACTAGAATTAGAATCTATATTTTCCCTAGAGAAGTGGAAAAAGACTCATATTTGATTATTTTCCCACACCGTAATTTATAACCAAATCCCTCTTTTTAATAATCACCTTGGAGAAGGTCAAGATTGCCAACACACTATTCTCTAGTTGAGAAATCTAAGCATGTATTTCTGTGATCTGCTCTGACAAACAAATTAAATTTGTGTATTAATAAGTTAATATTATAAATTTAATTCTTTATCAGAGCAGATCACAGATGTATGGTTGGATATAGGCATCGACATGGTACCCAGTCAATTCTAGCATCGATGGGACAATATCGATCTGGATGCGATATCGATTTTTGGTAGTTTTTTAATATAAATTAAATCAAAATGTCAACTAAAATAATCAAATTATTCAAAATATCAATGTATTAAATTAATCAAGTCAAGATTAGTTATTTTACATTTTAATACTTTGCAAATTACAATTTCTCAAATGAAGTAAGCAAAAATTAAAATTTGACCACAATTTCACATAGATACATAACATTTAATATTTCAATTGAATTATTCGTCAGAATTCTCCTTGTTGTAGCTTCCATGAAATGTTGCTAATCATAATTTTTAATTATACCATACCGTTTTCTCACTTTTTTTAAAAAAATTACGTATTTAAATTATTTACATCAATTATAACATTCATATATATATATATATATATATATATATATATATATATATATATATATATATATATATATATATAATATATATATATATATATATATATATATATATATATATATATATATATATATATATATATATATATATATGTATATATATATATATATATATATATATATATATATATAAAAGAAGCCAATCTTGGGCCAAACCGGCATTTTCCGAACGCCAATCACACATTTGGGTCGGTCGTAATATACCCATCACACATTTATTACTCCCTTCGTCCCGTGAAACATGAGAGTTTTGCTTTTTAGGAAGAATTTAAAGGGAGTGTATTTTGATATTGAATTTCCAAAAATGTCCTTTGATGTAATGGGTAAAAATATGATTTGATGGATAGATTATTAGTAAAAAGGTATGATGTGATAGTTAGGGTATGAAAAAGTAAGGGGTAAAAGTGACTTTTTAATAGAAATGAGAAGTGTTTTGTGGGACGGATAAAAAAAGAAAGGAGAAAGGTTTTATGGGAAGGAGGGAGGAGGGAGTATTAGAGAAGTGAGGAAGCTTATATTTGCAATTGGAAAGATGATTCCACAGGTGTTCAACAATTCACCCCATTGATTATCCAATGTGTAAAAGAATGAACTTTACATAGAACAATGTATTGAATCCAAGAATGTTTAAGGTTTTGTAGGATCCGTCTGTTCGGGAGTATATCCGGAACAGGGACCCGTCCACAGATGGGTCCGTTTCCAATCGCAAACATAGATTGGAACACAAAACTTGTTATTCGTTGATAGAGGAGAGCCAAGGGTTAGGCGCGACGTAAGTGTAACCTTGGAAGTGTTCTCCGGCGGTTGGGGTGGCGGCAGGCGAGTCGTCGGGGGGCATTGTGGTCCAACATTTGTCGAAATTGGCGGTGCAGTCGTTGCCATTCACATCCGGTTTGAAAACCGGCCGCAGCTCTCTCCCCTCCATCTTCTTCCAATTGATTGATCCAAACCATTTGTGACTCTTTATCTCACCTGCCCCTCTGCTCCCACTGCCTAGCCTTGTTGCTGGGTCCTTTTGGAGCAGCTATGGAAAAATCAAAACATTAAATTACAAGGTGGAGAGATTCACACAATAAGCACAGAGAAAATGATGGGAAAATACTATATACTCCCTCAGTTCTTTTTTAACTAACCATGATTGCTTTCTAGATGCATTAAAAAAACAAACGAATGTAGACAAGACGCATGTCTACATTCGTTCAACTTCACAGAAATCATAATGGTCAGTTAAAAATCGCTCTTTTGGTAGTAGTAGTAGTAGTCCCTCAATTGCTTGACATTATGTAATGATAAAATCATGTACTTACGCCTTTGAGCAAAGAGTGAGCTTCACTAGTCAGCCGCGGGGGGAGTTTGATCTTCTCCTTTGTGATTTTCTCCTGAAGCTTCTTTCTGTTTGAATGTGCGAATGGAGGCTGAAAGAGAGATCGAAAAGAAACTCGATGAAAAGATACTACACCCTATGTCCCAAAATGATGAAGTTTACACGTTTATTTTCGGAATACACTAAAACAAAGTTCAAACTTTCATACTCTAAGAAAATGAACATGTAGTTTACAATTTTTTACCCTTCAAAACAAATTTCAACCACACAATTTTTACGTTTCAATACTTTTCTTAGACTCGGGGAGTATTTATTTACCTGACCAGTCAGCATCTCATACAAGAGGATCCCAACACTCCACCAGTCAGCATCTTTGTTGTGTCCTTTGGACAGTAAAATCTCCGGAGCCATATACTCCGTTGTTCCACACATTGAATTTGACCGGCATGACCCGTCAATCTCTTTGGCCAGTCCGAAATCAGTTAGCATGACCTGATGATGATATAGAATGCTGATTTAGAAAAAAATATATTATGAAAGTGTAAAATATTGGGTACGTCGCTTCTTGTGTGCTTCAGTTGTGTAGCTTTATCAAGTGAGTACATGACCATCAGCATCCATGAGAATATTTTCGGGTTTAAGGTCACGGTGCACAATCCCTTTCTGGTGGAGATGCGATACAGCAGATACTATCTCAGCAGTATAAACCCTTGCTTGTTCCTCACTACCCAAGACATAACCGGAAACGGGAAACATAAGCTAAAAAATAGAGGACACGTAGCATCACCGTGTTATGGAGAAGGGAAACGTGAACATTACCTGAATACCCCTTGTCTATACAGATGAGAGAATAGATGCCCTCCATTGATATAGTCCAAAATCAGGTAAAGCTTGGACCTTGTCTGCATTTTTTTTTAATTTTTTAAAATTATTTTCTTGCACAATCCAAAAACATTCAAGTATAAGACATGCTTTTCAAAATTATAAACATGACTTCTTTTCAAAACTAATGCACATATGTGTAGAGCTAGAGAAACATATGAACACCATTAGCTCGTATAAAGCATTAACATCGAAAAATCTTATAACTCAACATATAGCTAATACAAGACCAACAGATAAAAATAAATTAATGATCAAAACATTCGAAATACAGCAATGAATGAAAGGCTTAGTAGCTACGATGGCATCTAAGATTTTAAGGTAGTAATCAATA
The DNA here is from genome assembly GCA_003260385.1 of Cuscuta australis. Lineage (NCBI taxonomy): Eukaryota > Viridiplantae > Streptophyta > Magnoliopsida > Solanales > Convolvulaceae > Cuscuta > Cuscuta australis. The sequence continues at coordinate 2,632,423 of NQVE01000114.1, forward strand.
ATCATAGTTGTTACCTGAAAAGAGTATCTTAGCTGGACTATGAAAGGGTGGACAACTTTGGTGAGAATATCCCTTTCAGCTCTCATGTAATCGACATGATTGTTCTTGATGATTGTATCCTTCCTCATCACTTTCATAGCGAAAATCCCATCGCCTTCGGTTCCGTTTTCGCCCTTCATCCTCACCTGAAAGACCTTCCCGAAAGCCCCTTTCCCTATAACCCTCAAGATCTCAAAGTCCTCAGGTCCAATCTTTTTCAGATGCCCATTAACCTCAAAGTTGGCGAATTTCTCGCTCTCGATCTCGCCCTCGGAGTCGATTTCCTGGTGGAGAGGAAGGGGGTTTGATGGGGTTAGCCGCGGGGAGGGGCCCACGAAGGAGTGGGAGCGGCTGTGGATGACTTGCGGCGGGTCGCCGGAGGAGGGGGATGAAGAGGGGGGCGGGCCGAAGAGATCGGAGAATTCAAAATCGGGGTCGTTGGAGGCGGCGGCGGCGGATTCGGGGATTTTGAGGTTGGTAAGCCTGGCGGCGAGGATGGAGTGAAGGGCATTCTTCTGGTGAGCTGCGGGAAGCTTGTTCATGGCGAAACGGCCTAGGGTTAGGGTTAGCTTTTGAACGGTGCGAGGCCAGCTGAGATCGTCGAACTCAGGGCGGGTTGAAGAGAACGAAGGGCTACATCAGGTAGGATGGTGGACGCCGGCGACGAATGGGGCGGCGGGAGAAGGCGGAGAAGCGGTGGCGATAAAAACAGGAGACAGAGATGGAAGAAGAATAATGGAATCGAATGATTGTTGAAGCCGATGAAGCTGCAGCCTGGCAATTCGCGGCTGATATTTTGGGGGCAAATTAGTAACTTCACGTGACTGCACTTTCGATTTTAATACGAAGTATAAATTTCATGTTTTAGTTTTGTTTAAACGGCACGGTTCCATGGCCACTGGAATCCAGTGCCCTCGAAAGCCACTGTCCCGGCCCAAACTAGGAGCTCCGTAGGACGAAATGGCTTCCGTGTCCACTGGATTCCAGTGGCCATGAAACCGAGCCGTTGTTTAAATACGGAGTAGATTTTATTTTATTTTAAGATCGTTAAGTTTTAATGATTCTGTAAGGGGGTCAAGTTTTAATGATTTTGTAAGGGGGTCATGCGGTATTCTGGTCGAAGCGGGGTGGGGGTGTGTTCGGGTCAGAGCGATATGGGAGTTTACCAGAGGATAGGAACTGTTAATTTTACGGGGCATCGAAGCGTTCTTGAATCATCCCATGACATGAGGTTCCAATGTCATGGGAACCCCCACCGCGTGCATAAATAGTTACTCATTTTATCATTTGAAAAATGTTTTCTTTCATCTTTTTTTCTTTGTTTTACATTCTTCTTATTTTCATTTTAAAGATGGTTAATTTGAATATGGCCTTTAGAATTTTCTTTTAAAGAAAAATGTTTATCTGCATATTAAGATGTATAGGAAATAATAAAACAATTAAACATAGTTTTAGCCTAGTTTGTGAATTATATTCGCTTTCTACTACAACCATAGTTTACAAATGTGGTCTTCTGTCGGAGTCCTAGCTCACAATCATAGTCATTATTTTTGTGTTATCCGCTTAACCAATATCAGAACACGTCACTAGACATAATGTTGATGTTAAATTATACGTTTAGCCTTTAAATTAACATTCACATGGCGGAAGATAAAAAAGGACCATTTGTGGAAAGGCACCCTGATAATAGAGGACTAAATATGGAAATCTTCATGTTATAAAGGACCAATTATAGAATTTACTCTTTGTTTAAATACGGAGTAGATTTTATTTGATTTTAGGATTGTTAAGTTTTAATGATTTTGTAAGGGGGTGGATGTGTGTTCGGGTCGAGATGGGGTTGGGGGTTTATCGAGAGTAGGCCTCCGAGTCATCACATGACATAAGGTTACAATGTCATAGAAATTCCACCGCGTGCGTAAATAGTTAGGCTTTGTTTGGGAAGGGCATTTTATTTAGCGTTAGCTTTTTAAATAAAATATTAACGGTGTAGATTAATTCGGAAAACGCTAACGCTAAAGGCTACCGTCAGATAGATTTTTCAAAACGTTGACGCTAATCTTTAATGTTGATGCCAAGCGGGACCTTACGCATTTTATCATTTGAATAATGTTTTCTTTCATCTTTTTTTCTTTGTTTTACATTCTTCTTATTTTCCCTTTGAAGAAGGTTAATTTGAATATGGCCTTTCAAATTTTCTTTTAAAGAAAAATGTTTGTTTGCATATTAAGATGCATAATAAGAAAAAATAGAACAATTAACCATAGTATTACATTCATGTTCTAAACTTGTGGAAGAAGAAATACACTCCCTAACCACTAAAAGTACAATTACATCAAAGTTCCAATAGCACAATTCAACCCAATACACACTAATACACATATACAACGAAAAAGTGCAAGTTCAGCTAGACAAGTGAATTTGTATAACAAAATAATATAAAATAAAATAAAATAAAATAAAAGAGCACTTCTAATATAGGTGATGGGAGGAAAACCGGGATTCGTCACAGCCCTTTCTCGAAGGTGTTACCGATCTGATGCATATGGAGCCATTCCTGGTGAGTTTCTCGTGTGTAATCTCTCGGCAGGGGTTGTGTGTCGAAAAGCATTCCGGGTGGATGAAATGTTGTTGCAGGTTCGAGCTGAAGACGAACAAACACATTCAAGATTAGAAGAGAAAAACTAAAATGGTTATATGAATGAACAAATGATTGAATGAAAGAAATTATACATTCGATAACAAGTAAAGTTTTTTCGTTTTTTTTGTTCAAGTCTTGTACGTGAACATCTGTATGGTTTTTTTTGTTCAAGTCTTGTACGGGAACATCTGCTTTTTTAAACAGGGTGACTCCGATACTATGTCAAGAAACCAACTCAAAATATAGCAGAAGAATCATGTCCCCAAACCGACTCTTGTATTGGATTTGGATCCTCTGAACGGTTGAGGTCACGCCGAGTCTAACAAATTTTGAGCACATTTGATGATCCAAACATGTATTGTGATCTTTGGTACTCATACGCCAACGTTTGCCATGATTAGAGTATAAAACTTTTCTTGAGCTTACAACCACAAGCTTAACTTGAGCTTCTGGTTAACATATCAAATAACTCTTCTTATTTCAACTCACTCTATATACTTATATTATATCCACCCCTAAGAAACCAATAATGAGTGCTGAGAAAAGATAAAAATTTGTATAATGGTTGAGTATGACCATACAGGAGAGTGGTAAGGCCCAAGTGAAGTAAACACTTGCTCTGCATTATTGTGGTCCCAAATAACAACAGCAAGGGTTGCAATCAGCAACGAAATATGTTACACGGATTCTTCAAATAAAATGTCGTTTTCCGTCCCCTGACGAAATGTCCCCGTTTGAACACTTGGGGACGCCCCGACACCCAACTCTTTTTATAAAATCTGAAAAGGTTGGTGTTTGTGTGTTCCCTATCCCGTCCCCGCGTATAAGTACGCATCCCCGTCTTGGTGCAAATTAGGCATGAAAATATGTTGCACGGATTCTTCAAATGAGTGACGTTTCCCGTCCCCATTTGGGTACTTGGGAACATCCTGAGACCCAACTTCTTTATAAAATTTGGAAAGGTTTTTGTTTCAAGGATTCCGATCCCGTCCCCGTCTCGGTGCAACTTAGGTTGCATTTTGGTAGGGTCTATTTGGTTGAAAAAAAATTGAATTTTCTTTACACATAATCCCTTCATTCACATTTAACTGATCATTATGACTTTTGAGAGATTTACTATCTCTAAAAAACACTTGTTACTTGAAAATGGGTTAACCCAAACATGCTATAAGTCAAAATCTACCTATTCTATTAGTTACTCCAATTCTGCTGATAAGGTTACCCAAATGAGCACTAAAAACATAAATGTACAAATATCAAGACACCTACAACACCATAAGAAGTGAAGGACAATGGGGACCCTCAAAATAGACCTAACAAGGCAGCTATATTGAATGCTATTAAAAAAGATTAATATATAAATATATGAGTTAGGCAGCATTTCGTTCAACTTATTTTTCCAGCTTATTACTTATTCTTATTATAATCATATCACACCAAATCAAATCAAATCAGAAACAATTTTAATTATAACTGCAACCAGATCAGATCAGACCAGTTCTTTAAAAAATCAGATCAGATCAGATCAGACGAACAGAACGGAGCCTTACTCCTCGAATTGTTTTTGGGATGAAATCTCATTCTACATGGTATCAGAGCCAAGACTTGGTAGCTCAAAAAAAGAAGCATGAAAACTTGAGGCAAAGTTGAATTACTCTTATCATTGCCAATTGGTTTTGAGATGGAAAAGTTAGCAATAACTTACATCTTTCTGAGAAAATGCTTCCAAAGTGGGATTCATCTTGCAATTGACTGCTTCAAGCTTCATTGACAAGAACTGCAAATCCAATCCGAACGGTCGGAATAAGACACTCTGTGTGTAAATATATTCATATGACGATAAGAACGCGCCATAACACGTAACGAAAATCACCGGGAAGATGAGAAAGAATTACTTCAACTTGACATTGTAGCGATTGGATATAATTGATTATTTCGTCCAGAACAAGGGCTTTTCCAATAACCTATAAACATATAAATTGCAGATGAGCCAAAAAAATTATAGATATAATGGAGAAACTTGTAGAAAAATTACCTAAGCATCCTCATCTCATCTCAGACATATAAGATCAAAAAATGTAAAAAAAAACCTTATTGCATCCAGGGACTAAGTCCTGCAGAATCTTCATCCTCTCACTGATCTTTTCCCTCCTAGCCTGGCAGACATAAAGGTTTCTAGTATTAAAAAAACATGTTTAGGAACATAATTAATGACAGTTTGATGATGATTAGGAACATAATTACTCTTTCTGCTAAACTGTGACTGTCAGTAGCTTGGCCCCTTCTTGCCCTGACATGGATGTACTCTTTAGGCAGCTCCAACTTATTATTAGTTTGTTCATTTTGGTTGGTAATTGCTGGAGAAGTAGACTCTGTTTCTACCATTGATCCACAAGTTTCATCTTTGGATTTTGATGATGGTTTCATCTTCTTCAAAATGGAGTCATTCTGCACATAAAAAGATTAACTTTCACATAATCTTTTAGAAATTGGCCAAAAAAATGGAATTAGTAAAACCTTCCAATTTTAAAACCTTAAATCATGAAAAGAATTTGAGGAACTAAGAGGAGAAGAAGAAAGAAAATGAGATGAACAAATAGATGAAGGGAAAACATGGACATGTTGAACTTGAGAATCCATTAGATTAGATAATGACAGGTTAGATTAAATGCAGACTATATGATTAAAATAATTAAGAATTAAAAAAGGAACAAAAAAAAAGAAGCAAAAAGTCATCAAGTTTGAGAAGAAAAATCACAGGCAAGGAAGGATCTACAAGGAAAAATTAAAAGGCATATTCCAACAGTTCAGTAAAGTTCTTCTCACCATAATAAATCATGCAAAGATGCTACTTGTCTGTCTCAATATTAAGTCAAACTTTATGGAATCAATTCTTAACATGACACGTGTCATAATTTACAGAACAAGTAGCACTGTAGCAGGGTTCAGATGTGTAATATGGAGTAATATATTAAATAAATAAATAAAAATAAACGAATCCATCCTTCAATCAAACAAATCAATAATTAAATAACTAATCAAATAAAATTGATAGTAGATATTGATATAAAAATAATTTCATCTGATTTATTTTATAAAATATTCATTTTTATTTAATTATAGCTCCAAAGTTGAAAATGATTGAGTGCACAAAGTCAAAAAATGGACATATACTAAAGAACGGAAGTATAATAATACTCCTTCCGTCCCAAAGTGGATATTATTGTTACTATTACAGTCTCTTGATAACTTTTGTTTGTTTGTATGTTTTCATTGATAATTTGTTAAAATAATATATTCTTCTTACCACTTTGTAATTAAAATGATTTTAAAAGTGATGAGATTGTACATTGTTCGGAGTGTGGCATCCATTATGGGATAGAGGGAATAATAATCATGATGATAATCCGTAATAATAATAATAATTATTATAGTTATAATTATTATTATAGTAATAATAATAAAAGAAGACATCAGTGCCATTGTTGTTGTTTCCTAACACCAGTCCGTTTGAGGCACCTACGATGCCCCGTTGATAAAAATGATAGTTCTTACTGACTTACTCCCCTTGAAATGAGGGTTCATACTACCTGGGTAGGGAGGGAGGGCAATTTTTAGATATATAAATCAATATAAGAAATTTAAAAAATGCTTAAGTTTTAGGAAAGAGTAAGATAATTATGTAATATTATTAAAATTTCGTCCGAAAATATAAATTTATACACTAAGAACGAGTAGTAAAGTATACAATTTTGAAAAACTCTTACTTTAGTGGGTCGGTCAGGTCGGGTTCAGGTTTGATCGGGTTTGACCCATTTTTAACAGGTCATTTCGGGTTCGGTGAACTTCGGGTTCGGTCATCAAAGTTCAAAACTCAGTGTTTTTAGGTCGGGTTTCGAGTCAAAAACAGATCATGTCATTTTTTGTCGGGTCTATAAGCAAGTGGTGTATCAATGACAGGTGAAAAGAGCAGTTAATTAGAACATTTTTGAATATGGGATTCCTTCTTACTTTTAGTAAAAATCATAGTCAAAGTTTAACTAGAACTTATCCAATAGGGATTAAAAATTACTGGAATTCAAACAGAAGAAAAAGAAGAAGGAAGAAATTCAACGGATTGTCAAATTAGATTAAATTAAATGAGAAATTTCACCAAATTAGGATTAGCACCAGCACTGGTGGACGCGACCTTGGTGGATTCGTCGCCGCCCCTCCTCTTCCGGCCACCGCAGGCATTCCCCCTGCTGCCGCTCTGCTCGGTCACAGTCGATTCGTCGACGGAATTGGCGGCGGCCGCCGCTTCCGCGAATCCAGGAAACGAGCACATCCTCAGCCCCATCCCGCCTCCCACTGCGTTGTCGCCGCCGCCGGTACTCCCCGCCACGGCCGAGCACGGCCATATCTCCGCCAAGCTGTACGACGTCGGATTGGGCGCCGAAAATGAAGCCGCATTAATTATCGAAGGATCCATTTTGTTTACTCACTCAACTTTTAAAAATTAAAAACTCCCCCAAATACGGCAATATATGCCCACACAATTATATATGAAGAGAAGGAGCACCAGACCGGACTGGTCGAACCGGAGAGATCTTTTAGTACTCAGTCAAAATTGGTCTCGAATAATTAAAAAATAATAATCTTAATTTGCCAAATTTGTAATTTTTGTGACTTTTTATATTTTACTTTAGCATTTTTTTATTTTGTACTACCTCTGTCATAGAGTATTTGTCTAATTTAGACTTTTTCAGTCAACTATTTCTAATTCTTGACTATAATTAAATAAAATACATATTACATATTAATTAGATAAAATAATATTTTAAAAATATTTTATTTAATAAATCTAATAGAACTATTTTTGTATCGTTGTCCAATACCATTTTATTTAGTTCGTGGTTAAAGTTTACCAATTTTAATCGAAAATAGTCAAAAGTGGACAAATACTATGAGACGGAGGAAATATTTGTATAATATTAAGTAGACATGTAACTTTGTAGAGTCAAATGTGAATTTTGAAATAGGGATAGAAAATATGTACTTGGTATTCTTTAGTCTTGAAATAAATTTCACCTTCTTTTATTGAAGGAAAAAAATGCATATGAAATCATGTCTTCTTATTTTATATAAATTTTAATTATTATTTATCACTTTTTAACTTAAAACACTTTGTTAAGTCATTAAACAATGAACTTTATTTTGAGTCAAGAAATATTTGTCTTCTTTTCTAATTTTGAGCTTAATTCTTATTATCTATGTTTAGTGTATTTATCCAATTTGATATTTTTGAATCAAAGTACATAATTTTTGAGTTTGAATTACTCTCAATTTGTCCTGCATATTAGTATCTTAAAATAAAATTTTGAAAGTTTTAAATAAGATAAATATAACAAATTAAAGTATTTTTTGTACCAGTACATATTACATTTTTTATTTAAATTAAGCCCAAAGTTCAACTTATTTTATTTGAAAAGGTTAAATTGAACCGATATACTGTAACAGAGACATTTATTCTATTAATGAGTAAATCAGTACTTATGAAGTGTACTCAAATCACATGTTCAGACAACAATAATGATATTAACTTTGTCTTAGTGAGTTAATAATACTCAAAAAATCTAAAGCTGAAAACTCACGTGACCAAAATACGTGTAAAATAATTTTTACATTATTTAAAGCTGAAAAAATTAACCATCTAACCCATGATTTCTTTTCCAATTCAAGACTAGGCTTGTGTCTTCTTCAGCTTATTCTCTACTTATTATTTACTTTTATTGAAATTAGATCCAATCAATACATTCATATCAGATCATATCATTATGTATAAACGTCAAACAAATAATTTTACCGTTTTAAAACTTCACTAATGTCTAATCGTGAACTTATATCGAACAAAACAAGTGCTGCATGAGACGCAAATAGTGAGATATACAAAAAAAAGTCAAACTGTCCGAAAAAATCGAGACAGATGAGTAATATACATTTTTGCTTCTAACAAAATTTACCAACATCTTTTAATTTTTTCCAATTTATTCCATCTATTTTGATTTTCTTCCTCCACCTAATTTTTTTTCAACTTTTTTTTTCCAACTTTTTTTTTCCATATATCTTCCCACACCCCATTATTCAACCTAAAAATGGAAAGAGGGTTGGAAGAGACAATAAAGGGGAGCCTAACCCCTCTTTAATCTCACAAATATCCTTTTTTTATGTGCCTAACTTCTTTCTCTTCTCCAAACTAAGCACCCACCAAGCAAAGCAAAAGCTGTGCTTAAGAAAGATTACTTTGGACATTACCCAAATGAGGTATTAATGGACCGTCTGGCTTAACTTCGTTCTTATCCTCATTATTAATTAGCCCTCCAGTTTTCTTTTTTTAAAAAAAAACCATTAAAAAAACCCGCCCAAAATTAATGGGGTAAAATTATTTTTGACCCGAGCTAAAAATGACCCTAGAATGACATAGACAGATTAGGTAAAATTGATGGTTCTTCCCCTAACCCCTTACACCCGCCTCTACTTTCCCTAGATTGCCAATTTGACAAAGTCCAAATCAACATCTTAGGAGGCAGCGGGGTTTGGAAGATTTATATGGTAGAAACTATCAATTTTACCAACGGATTAACATAGCGACCCGCATCATTTCAAAGTCAAAATAACATGGGTCAAATAAATCACGGTGATATCAATTGACACTATTCGTTTGAACGCTTACGGTGCTCCACTCCAAAAATACTCTGTTGAGCGAAGGATATTGTTCAATGATGTCAAAGATAAAATTTAGGATAGGATATGGGCCACAATATCGAGTTGAATTATATTAAGAGATTGAATTTAATTGATTATTAGTTCAACCAAATAGCTTGTATACCAATTACTCTTCTTTTCAACTTCAGATGTGAGATACTTTAACACCCACCCTCTCTCAAGTGGACAACTGAATCATTTCAAAGTTGGAAATGGACTATCATCTCTTTGAATTAAGTGGGCTACAGAACGTTTTTTATATGGCAAACTGGCTGAAGACTTGCAAGCAGCTAGGAATGAACGTCTACACCTTAACAAACGAGATCGGCTAAAACTTTTTCTGATACCATAATAGAATTTAGGACTAGGTCACAATATATTTGGACTGAAGCATATTAAAATATTGAATTTGATCAATTACTAGTTCAACCAAAGAGCTTATAACAATTACTTTTTCCTTCACTTTTCAATATAAGATGCTTTAACATCACATTCCAATGCCACAAGCGTGTTAATTTCCTCCATTCGTTTAAAAAAGCAATTTCACTTTTATTTTTTTGCAGATTCTACAAAACTTTCCATTCCCATCTAAAATTTATAAAATACATCCAAATTTTCCTTTACTGCGAGTAAAAATTATTTTGAAGGTATTTTAGACATTTAAGTGGGGTAGTACTTTGGGGGACACGTCACTCATAATAATAGTGAAATATGAAAAAACTATTCACTATTTACATTTACCCTTGAACGAATAGTGTTAAAGAAATTGAATAGTGTAGATAAAAAAATAATGATTTAAAAGTGGATGAATAAATTTGAGATTTAAGGCAATCTTCTGTTAAAGTTTTCATATCAGTAACATTGAGAAAGAATAAATGATTAATAACACTTTGAGTTTAACTAACTAGATAATCATTGGATTAAATTTTTTAATGTGATTTCGACCTGAATAAATATCTTATGGTTTCAGTCCAACGATCCATGTCCATCCTTGACTTTATCAACTTCATTGCCATATAAGAAAATGCGAAAAAAATTATGACTGGACTAAATAAGAAATGTGAGAAAATAAATCTTGGACGGAAATTTAAAAAGGAGCAATAAAAACTAAATCAACAACATTATCCTAGTGCCTCAAAGGCTCCCGCCAAATGCCGGGTAAGAGGGTTGAATGTACGCAGTCTGACCTCGATCTTTAAAACATAGAACGACTGTTCCCAGATGAGCCATGGCGAAATGAGAGCTTCATTGATTAACTGCTATTTCAATATAAAAGTAGCACATATTACAAACTTATCCCACATTCGTACTAAATTTGTACATAACATCTTGACGCGAAATATCAAAACAAATTCACAAATTTATTTCATACACACACGCTCGCGCGTGTTTAAGTCTAAACGAGGGACGAAAAATACATTACATAATTAGTGATGAAGTAAAAAAACATTAGCATTTTTTTATAGCTATAAGAACTAACTTGACTCAACTCAACATACAAGGGCTAAATATACTCATAAGTACATTTAAAGAGATCAAAATTGAGTATTAATTCTTATTTTCAGAGTATAAGACTACATATGAAAACACACCGGATACAAAGGATTTGTTTAAAATTTTTTTTATCAAGAATGAAATTGTACTCGTGGACCTTGTTTGGATATGTACATCCTACTCTCCCTTTCACTCCTTTTTGAAGTATTGAAAAATAGAGAGTACTTCCTCCATTCCTGAATAACTGTCTATCAAGGTTTATTAGATGCATTAAATTTTGAATGAATGTAGACATACATAAGTCTACATTCATTCAAAATCTAACGTGTCTAAGGAAGACTAGTCGCTCTTCCTTACTCCTCGTAAGTCCTAACACTCAATCCAAACAATGCCCAAGATAGCAAACAATGCTTTAACCTCTACCTTCCAAACCCCCTTTTTGCCATTTCTCACATCACTTGCTCGTGCGAGCCGTGCCTACGGACTATGATTGATCCTCTATTAGATAAACATTGTTATTAGATAATTTTTTCAAAATGCTAAACGCTGAAGTTGTTGCCAATTGGGTACTATGATTGATCCTCTATCATTGTTCTCCTTGTTGCAACGAACTTCATATCCTCCTCAATTGTTCTTTTCAGTAACTTCTTCTTCTCGGACTCCCGCCTACGTCCCTCATCAAGCAACTCCACGAATCTATCTTTGATCTCAAGAATCGGGTCCCGGTCAATGAGTCGATCGCCCTCATAAGCTTCCCTAAGCACCGCGGTCTTTATCTCACCCTTCAACGAAACATAGAACACCCCCGGGTGCCTAGTGAACAAGTTGGGGAAGGCATTCGAAAACCTATACTCCTCCCCGAACTTGCCCAGAACCGGAACCGGTACTCTCTTGTGAATGGAGAGAGAGAGTAGCTCGTGGAAAACCCCGACCGTTCTCTTCTCCATTTCTCTCGAGGATTGTTCCAAGCGGGATGAATCCGCGTAGGGGGAGATGTAGGGGAGTTCCATCCAATCTCTCACCCATTCCCTCATCTCCTTCTTGATGAAGAAACCCGGGGGAAGGGTCCAGTTGAATGTCGGCATGATCCTTATCCCGGTTAACCTAGATTCCTCCTCGGCTCTCAGTTCGATCACGGATCTGGCGAAATCGTCCTTCCACGAAACCAATTGCAAGAACGATTTCGCCGATCCGGGAGGTTTGATCAACCGGAATAGCTCGGGGTGTCGAGGAACCAAATTGGCCAGGAAATCGTTGGGGAAACCGAAATCCCTCTTGGCCTCGAACAATTTATCTGCACAGATTACCCTATCCCTAGACATCATCAGCAATTTACAGAGCTTGGAGACTAAGAAGCCCTCGTTTCGGGTGTAAATTTCGTTCTCTTCCTCCAGGAACCGCCGGAGCGGGACGCTGGCCCGGAGGAACGGGACGGGGTCGGAATCGGGTCGGATCCGATCCGAGTAGGTGTCGAACAGACCCGGATTCCGCGCGAGGAAGGTGGGGACGTTTACCGGGAGAGAGAGCCGCTCGCGGCGGTTCTGCAAGTACCGGAGGGAGATTACCTGGCCGGGCTCGTTGAGAACCTCCCGGACGAGCCTCGCGCAGAGCTTCCATGGCTTGTCGTTCTCGATGGCTTGGTCTAGGTTCCGATCCCTTCGCCAGGGCACCTTGAGGCTTGAAATGGAGGCGTAGGATTGAATTGAAGCTCCGATAGGCCGGATTCCATGGCAGACTGACTGGGAGTATGTACGGCGCCGTCGACAGAGCATCGCTGCGGATCTAAAATATTCAATCGCGGCGTTTCGCGGCGGAAATCCCGCTGCGATTGAGTAGTAGAGTGTGGAAGATTTCCTAAGAATTAGATATTCAAAAATCATTTTTTTTATTTCAATGTTTTAATTAATTATTTGATATAATAAATTAAATAATGTGATGTAAATTTTTATTACATAAATTTTGTTTCTTATTTTTATGTATTTAAATGAATTGAAAAAAATTAAAATTTTCATTTGGTTTTACATAGTGACAAATATGCTTTTTTTGAGCTGAAATTACTGGAAAACACTTTTTTTATCTCATTTGAAAATAACATGTGAACTAGCATTACATTTTTGAATAAACATTAAGTATATAATGGTCTTGTTTGGGAACAATGTATTCGATTAGCGTTAACGTTTTGGATAAAATATCAATGGTATAGATAAATTCTGAAAACGCTAACGCCAAAGATTACCGTCGGATAATCTTTTCAAAACGCTAACGCTAATCTCTAACGCTGATGCCGGCCAAACAGGGCCAATGTAGATTAACATTGAGAACATCAACACTAAAAATTGCTTGATGGAATTAAATCTCTTGTAATATTTATTAATGCGTAATATATAACCAGGTCTTAGACATAATAAATATGATAAATAAAACAAACACAATGATATTCATGTGAAAACCAAATCAGAAAAATCCCAAATCTTTATAGGTAATACTACGTACAATTCAAAGGAAGTGTTTTTCATAAATATCAAAGGTATAGAGTACAATATTAGGCCTATTGGCTTGACCACCATTAAAAGAGCTTGAAGCTCTATGAAAGAAAAGATAAATAATAATTGTGTCTACAAAATTGGATCCCCATTTTTTTGGAAGTTTTACCCAATTCTTTTACACAGTAAAACTAAACATTTCAAAATAAGGTGGGCTTCTTTTGACAACAACCCATGTAGGCAAGGGCTTACGGTATTCTGTTTGAAAAATTGATGATTTCTACCCCTAAATCCCCACTCTACCCCCATCCCGAAAACCAATTGGCTTTTTGGGGTCGGGAACTGCTGGGGTGAGAGGAAGCAAGCTGAGGAGTGTAAAAACCATCAATTTTTCGAACTGAGCACTATAGGCCCTTGTTGTCATAATAGGACACCCTTTCTTGTTGTGAAAAGAAAGGGGCGTTCAAAATATCCATAGTTTAGTCAAAATTAGTACTGTATTCTACCTTTGATTCAAATTGAAAACAAAGAGAACAATGGCATCCCTTTTTATTAGACTTGAAAATAGTCTAAAGTGAATAATACAGTACAACTGAGTAAAAAAATGGAACAGGTTACAAAGATACAGTACAACATCAAAGACCAAATTGTTACAAGTATATTTTAGCCAATATACTTCAGCACCAGTCTAATTTAAAACAAAAAATAATCATATGATCAAATTGTTTTTTAATCAGTTAATTAATACCAACCTTTTTTTTATTTATTCTCCAGCACTGGCAAAAGAACCATATCTTATTCTCCTCCAGCTTCGGAAGCGACTGAGGATTCATCGGCACGGCGTGGCTCCAAGAAGCAGCGGCAGACATCCTCCATCACTTTCATCACTGAGAATCGGGCGTCCGCGTCTTTGTACCTTTCTCTGCATTTCTCGTCCGTGGCCTTCATCACTGCCCCCAGGCTGGGCATCTGGAAGTTGGGTATTCCGAAAGCCGTGTGGATGTTCAGAACCACTTTCCCATCTGCGCTAGTCAGCGAAGCGATCTCCAGGCTGCTGCCATACGTTTCGTCACCGGCGCTTTTCGTCATGATGCTGGAACCTGACGCTCCTGCACCGACTTTTTTTTTAAAGAAAAAAAAACGCATGTTAATACTTCGAGAATTTTGAGATTTCGGGTGTGTTTGGTTACGCGGGGTGTGTGTGGCCCAGGGTAGGAGGGGGCTAGGGATACGGGTGGCACTGTGGGGGGTTGACAGTGGTGGCAGAGAAAGAGAGGCGAGGGGGGTAGGGGTGGCGGGTGGTAGGGGTTGGGGCGGAGTGGGTTGAGGCATGGGTGTGGGGGCCGGGGGTGGTGGTGGAGGATGAGGGAGCGGACGGGGAATGAGTGAGAGTTTTTCTACGAAAACAAACGGAAATCATTTTTCCCTTGATGAAAGAAAATATTTTCCTTGAAAAATATTTTCTGCGGGGAAAATGGAATCAAAATTTTCCGACCTTTACCTGAATACTCCAAGATTGCATAATTATCACCGACGCTAGTAGAAATTCAATAATTTTACAATAATATTCAGTACTGAAAAACGGGAGACTTCGCTCCGCAGGGTGAGTTAGCGCATACCTGCATTGGTGCCTGAAACAGAAGTTTCTTTCTGCACGTTCTCGATGGGCTTCACCAATACACGATGGCCATTAGATGGCTGTGGGGTGGTAGAAACAGGCTGTTTCCCCTTGTTTCTAGGATCAATCTGCCCATTAGATGACTGCGGCAGTCCAAGAAGTTCATCCCCACCAACACCATCATGCCGTGTCTGCAAAGTCCCAACATGACTGGGTGTTGGCGGTTGACCATCTTGCTGTCTCAAACGAGATCGTTTCAAGGGTCTTTCGGGCTCCTCATTCAAAACCTCTTCTTCCTCTAAATTACCCTCATGCTTACCAACACACGTGGGAGCACGAAAAGAAAAAGAAGAGGACTCAGCACCCAAGTAGCACAGATGATGTTGTAACCAGAAATTAGTAATAATAATGATGCATTGATGATGGCCAAATACCCAACTATAATAAACACCACAAATTACCTTGAACTCTTCAAATGTTCCATTCAGGGCTAAACCCTTGAACTAACTATAGCAACTCATTAGTGGCCCTACACTTTTGACGTTTGTTTTGAGGTAAATGACCGTAAATTTTTTTAAAAAAGTCGTGATCCACTTTTGGAATTTTGTTTATGCTGACACGATTAGATATGTGAAAACAGCAGCGAGTAGTGATAAAACTAGTTGCATTGGAACACAAAAAAACACATTATAAATTCAATTTTTTTTAAATACAATTTGGGTCGATATTTATCTATAAATTAATAATGTGTGTTGGGTGCAAATAATCTGACCATAGCTCGCAGCTTTCTTCTTGTCCCTAAAGTAAAGCAGGGTTTTTTAAAGTTCAAGATTGTTATTCAGTTATTTTAGTTAGTCCATGCTCATAAGTGTTTTTCTTGAGATTCCACATTCATTTCCGGGTATTTGGCCATTCAATGATAGCACGTAAGCAAGACGATCAGGGAAGTGCTTACTACAACACTGAGAGAAGATTTCCCGCGCTTTGCTGCCTATAAGAAGATGCCAACAACAATAAAAAAAATTCGCAAATATTAATTGATGCAATTAACAAAGAGAAGATTAGTGAAAGAAGATACCCAAAAAAAACTAGACCCACCTCGGCTTCCTCATATTCAAAAATTGCATCAAGAAGGGATCTATAATTCTCCTCTTCGATGAGATCCCAGTTTTTGTTATAAATCTTCAGAAGACGTTTCAATACAGGCTTCACTTTTTCTTCAGAGATCCCAAGAGCTTTCGTAGCACGGAAGGCATTCACAATCCTATTCCTCGAATCCGGACCCATTCCTCACCCTTGCAAACTCTCACAGAAGAATCAAATTCCCAAGCAACCTAAATCTTTCCACAACCCAAGAAAAAAACAGAGAAATATATGAAATCATATCCGTGTATGAAGACAAATTTCATAGATAAGCACAATCTGAACTGACTCCGGATAAACACAGCAGAGCAGAAATAGCAATTACTCACACTGCACTAAGCCAAGAACAGATCCCGGAAGACGACTATGGATGTTTCTCTTCCAATTAACGAGTTCGAACACTACTTTCTTCAAAATTGAATCTCTATCCTTCCTACATTAACTTGCAAGTTGCAACATAAGGCCCTCATTCTGAAACAGACTGAAAATTATATACAATGAGGCATGCAAAATATTCCTAAATGCCAAAGAGTAATCCCAATTCACACATAAACACTGAAAACAAGCAATTAAACGATCATTCATGTCTTAGCAGAAATTCCCCTTTTCAAAGCTAGCCTTCCTGGAATCTATCAATCGTATGATTATAAATACAATCAATTGCGCAGAATACCGAATCAAATTCGTAAAATCCAGACCTAGAAATCTAGGATTTAAAATTGGGGCGAAACTGAAGCGAAATCGTCCAGATTCAAAGCAGTGTGAATGATCAAAGACGTGTACCTGATCGCCAATGCCTTGCCGTAGCTCCAGAAATATAGAAAAAACCGGTCCTCGACGGAAAGGAACGGAACAGAACTCCCCGTCTAAGATCTCGTTGCATCCATCCGGTTAGAAGATGACGAGAGATCCTTCCAGTCGAGGCAGGCTATGAAAGACAGAGAGATCGGATGGAGGGAGAGAGAGATTCTGCTGAGATTATCCAACCAAAAAATGGATGCCTAAAAAGTATTGTACTTTACTGAATAGTTAGGTCCGGAATTTGGGATTGATACGAGGTAGCTTCTCATGTCGAAAAGTCCCGAACCGAACATATATACAAATATATTATAAAAATAACAATGTTTTTATAATTCTTCATTAAAAAATAAATTGATTTGAAAAGTTGGTTCAAGTATAGATGAATTACAAATAATCTTTTATCTAAATAATCATTTATTTGAATTTTAACTTCTTATAGACGAATATAAAAAATTAAATGGCATTATTCAGATATTATTTTGTTATTATTCGTTTGATTTTTTTTGTTAAACACAAAGTATAAATTAAACTATGTATTTCTAAGTATTTCTTGTATTTAATTATTAATTTTTCAATTGTTTATCTTTCTTCATTTGAATGTACTTTTGAATTTTTTTAAAATAAAAAATTTTGTAGATTTCAAAATGTAAACTAAGTACGTATATATATATTTAACCCAATATTTACTGAAATCGAACAATAACGAACCGATACTTCGGGATCAGGATTGGTACGATGTAAAAATTTCGTATCGAACCGAAATACTTGATTCGGTATCGATACGAACCAAATACCGTACCACGCTCACCCCTAATTTTTAGGCCAAAAAAACAAAAAGAAAAACCTAGAAGTGCTCCAAGACCAATGTAGCGTACTCCAAGCGTATACAATTTTTTCACATACACACAGAGATATCTATTGTTTTTTTGTTTCACAGAGACAGTTGATATCTATGTGTGTCTGTGAGTGTCACTCAGAACGTGGTGTATAGAATTCCAAAAAAATTACAGGACTACATTTCATCTCAAAATCAATTTTTCATTCCTACCAGATTTGCTCAAGGGTCGAGCACAGTGGTGAACGTGAACATTGGGCTCATTGCATAAACAATAAGGAAAATGCTAGGGTGCCACCACATGGGTGCTACCAAACAATAATCTCTTTGGCCCTATATACCAAATTACCAATCACAAGCCCCTTCCCAAATCTCATACTACCTCCGTCACAGAGTATTTGTCCAGTTTGACTTTTTCGAGTCAAACTAGACAAACTTTAAACTCCAATTACTCTCAATTTGTATTACATATTAGCATAATGAAATATAATTTTAAAAGTTCTCAATATGATAAATCCAATAAAGTTATTTTTATATTAAAATACTTTACGATTTTTATTTAATTGAAGCTCAAAGTTTGTCCAGTTTGGCTCGAAAAAATCAAACTAGACAAATACTCTGGGACGGAGGAAGTATTAGATTTACAAATTACATAAATAATATAGAAATCACCCTAAATAGGATTAAAACATATAAAAAGTACCAAAATAGGACTTATATGTTTTTTTCTCCGAAATATGACTTCGCACTGTGGTAATGTGGCACTGTACACGTGCACATCACATATACTTTTGTCTAATGTAAATGACCATGTTTGGTAATGTATATGCATTTTAAGTCATATCACAAAAATAAAAATATGGAAGTTCTATTTTGGTATATTTACAATGTTTTAGTCCTACTTTGATCTTTCTTCCTAAATAATAATCTCCTTGGACCAACATGGACTTTACGAATGACATCTATCTATATACTATATTTAAAAAGAGAATTTTGCTTTGCGCTTTCTCACCCATGCATGTAAAGCACAAATGGTAAGTGTTGAATGTTGAAATGACAATTTGCTATGTGTTAGTGTTGAATATAGATAGTAATTAAATCATATTACTGTGTTGAATAAAAATAGTAATTTGCCATGCGTAATTTATACCTAAAATTATAGAAATTATTAATAAGGTAATTTCATTATACCTTATTTTGGTTGGAAGAATATAAACAAATATAATAACAAAGGTATAATCATAATTGCTAAGATATATGTGTGTAACTAAGTAAAATCTAATGTTTATATGGTAATAAAGCTAAGAAATTATGCCTTGTATTTAATTATGCTTCTATTTAGAGCATAGTTTTAAAAACCGGACCGGCCGGTTTGGACCGTGAACCGGTGGTCGCAATGTGCTTCGAACCGGTCTGCGGTCCAAACCGGTAAGAACCGGCTGGTCGAACCGGTCCAACCAGTTTTTTTTTGTGATTTTTTTCCAAAACTTCACTCCATGAGTGTTTGAACCCGAGACCTTAAAGGCATTTGATTGAGCTCTTAACCATCCAAGCAAAGTAGCTTGTTGTTTCAAGTTTGCATAATGTTTTATAATATTTCATAATTCATAAAAAGATTGTATACAAATTCCTTTTCAATTTTAAAATGTTAAATCATTGATATTATTTTTTATAAAATTTTAATATTATTTTTTAATATGTAAATTTCATTTTTTTAATTTAGTAAAATAACTCAAATATATTAATATAATTCTAGTCAAATATTATAAATTAATTTCTTTAGGTATTTATAAATGAGAATGTGTGTGTGTGTGTGTGTGTATAATTTTTAAATATGTTTAAACCACCAGTTCGACCAGTTGAACCACTAGTTCGACCAGTGAACCAGTACCTTGACTGGTTCGGTCACCAGTCCGGTTCTGAAAATCTGAAAAGTATGATTTAGAGATTCGGGGCCAAACGTAGAACATGATTTTTGTAATATGTCATAAATATCTTATTTAATTTAATTATAGCGTATGCCGAAAATTTTAGTTATCATTAATAAGGCAAGTTTAGAAAATAATGATGAAAGGGCTGACAAAGCATATTAATAAGTTACTCGAAATAATATTGTGTTTCCCAAAAAATGTCAAAGTAATTTTTTATAAAAAGTTTCCATTTATAAAAAAATGAATTTTTAAAAATAATGATAAAAGGGCTGACTAGGCTGATTAATGAGTTATCTGTAATAATATTGTGTTTCCCAAAAAAATGGCAAAGTAATTTTTTATAAAAAGTTTCCATTTTTAATAAAGGGCTAAGTTTATTCCAAAAATAATAAATAATTATTTTCATTTAGTATGATTTGTTAAAATATTGGAATAATAATATTGCTCATTGAATTATGGGGTACATGATAGAATATATATAGGAAATACTCTTAACACAACCAGAAATAGAGAATGGAAACTAACTAAAATACTACATCTACCACAAATAGGATTAGGAAGCTGGCTAAAAATGAAACACTATCACAACCAATACTACCACAAGTAATACTATTATTATTATTGTCTAACATCTCCCCTCAAACTGAATTCTGGCTGAAGCAAGAGGAAGCTTGGACACTAACTGGAAATTAGAGACTTTGAGAAGAGAGAAGTCTGACGTGCGCTAGTGGTTGCTGACGTCGTTTGAAAAGAGAGAAGTCTGACGTGCGCTGGTGGCTGCTAACATCGTTAGAAAAGAGAGAAGTCTGACGTGCGCCGGTAGCTGCTGACGTCGTTGGAGAAGAAGAGAAGTCTAACGTGCGCCGGTGGCTGCTGACATTATTGGAGAAGAGAGAAAGGGTTGGCGTGCGCTTGTAGCTGCTAGCGTCGAAAAAGAACATAGAAGGCTATTGGAGGTGTCTGTTTGATTGAAAATCCTTGACATTCTTTATCTTTTTCTTGAATCCGGACAATGCCCTATTTTTTTTGAAGGAGTGATATTCTTTCCTCTTTCACTACTTCCCCTCTTGACTTTACTTTTGTGCTGATTTACTTTGGATTTTTATTGGTTCAACAGAAGAGAAAAAGAAAGGAGGTTGATGATTAGAATAAGTGATTTGAGAGAGAAAAAAGTGGGTTAAGAATTCGTGATGGAAAAAAGATTTGGATCTGAGATTTTGATATGGTGAATGCGATAGAAAAAACAATTGTTTTTTTTTTCTTTTCTTGAGAAGATAGGATGAGTTAAGAGAGTTTGTGAGGATTTGGATTTTTTTGTATGATTTCATTTGAATGGAGAAGTTGATTTGAGGATAAAACAAGGAAAAGAAAATAGAGGTGAATTGGGTGGAGCTGCCGTCGCTAGAATTACCGGCGGCGGCGACGGAAGCAAAGAATTCTTTTAGGTCACCAAGAGCGATGACTCTGATACCATGTTAAAATATTGGAATAATAATATTCCTCGTTGAATTATGGGGTGCATGATAGAATATATATATAGGAAAAGACTCCTAACACAACCAGAAATAGAGAATGAAAACTAACTAAAATACTACATCTACCACAAATATGATTAAAAAGCTGACTAATAATGAAACACTACCACAACCAATACTAGCGTACCACAAGTAATAATATTATTATTGTCTAACATGATTCATATATTAATTTTCAAAATAAAGACAAAGTTCTAACAACATCATTTCTCAAAAAGTAATCAAGTTTTTGAAAATTCAAAAATTAAAATTAAGAATTATGGCGTGAGGTGATTACTTGCAAAGCACAAACCCAACACTTAAGAATAAGGGAGAAAAACCAAAATAGCACTCTAAGAGCATTAAAATACTCTAAATAGCAGTGCTATATGTTTCATACATGTAATTCCGATTTTGTCCTTTAATTAAACAGTATATGTTCATTATTCACTGCCAAAAAATATGATTATTTTGGGCAGTGTGGTTGTTCACTCGTAATTGTGTAGTGGGCAGTGTAGTTTTTTATATGTGAGTTTTTTATGTGGCAGTGTAGAATGAATATATGTTGTTATATCTTACGGCGATGTGTAAATGTATTATTGTGTTCCTTAATTTCATGTTGTAGTGTAATGTCCATTGATTTATGTGGCAGTGATTTCACGTATTAATTCTACACTGTCAAAAAATGTATGACTAATTTCATATATGAATTCCACACTGCCCAAAAAATGTATAGCTCTTTTTATGTATGAATTCCACACTATTTTCATGTATGAATTCCACACTGCCAAAAATGTATATGATTGTTTTCATTTATGAATCTCACACTGCTCAAAAATGTATGACTGATTTCATGAATAATCTATTATACCAAAACACACTGGCCAAACATGGGCTTGGCTTTTTTTGATCTTTCTTGATTTTGAATAATGTTAGAAGATGTTAGTATTAGACATATGTTGAATTTCATTTATGTGGTAGTGAAAAGAAACGGATAATGAAGGTATTATGTTGTAAATTTTAAGACTTTGTAAGCAGCATACACTGCAACATTATGTAAAATTGTGCAACATAGCACACTGGCCAAAACATAGGACACAACACACTGTCAAAAAGTATACCTAGATCACAAGCATTCCACACTGCCAAAAATCTTTGAGCTTACACTTCATACTTTGTTTATTAAAGTTATTCAAGCACTTGTCATTTTGGTGATTTTTTTGTGTCCGCTTCCAATGAAACTCAATGAATAATTTATTACATTGTGATTTTTAGATATAAATCCCATTCGACCAAAACACACTAGGCAAGCATGGTCATAGGACATTTCCAAAAAGTGTAGCTAGAAGTTGATTATTCCACACTGTCAAAAAAATATCACCTCCTATTCTGTAACACGTTTCCATAACGAACTCTTGAATGTTCAAACCCAATAGTCATAGAACAAAGCACATGGCTTTTGCACAATATGAAATTCAATTCATAATTCATAACATTGGCAGTTTCATATGTATGTCTAATTTCACTGCCATATTATTAATGGAAGTTAATAAAGTACATAAAAATTTGTTTAGGTCGCCAACTTTTATACACTATCATACTTTCACTCTTGTCTGCCACATTATATATAGAAGACATATTCACTGCCAAAAAGTGTTTGCATAACATGATCAATCTCTACTGCCCATATATTTATAGTCACCATATTGAGTAACACATTTCATAACAATCTCTTTCATGGTAAAACTCTATTGTCATAAAATCAACCACAAGCTATTTGCACAATATGAAAATCAAATAATAATTTATAAATTGGTAGTTTTATATGTAAGTCACATTGTGACCACTTGTTTATAAAAAATTTTATGTAGTTTTTTTAATATATAATTCCTATTTTTTAATTATACAATAATTTTTACTAATATTGATTTGAAAATAATTTCAATCAAACATCGTAAATCGAATAAGAGCCCTATTTTGGGATAAAAGAAGTATTTATAATTGGCATATTTTATGATATAATTTTGATATATCATATTTTTATTATATATATTTATTCAAAACTACATTTAATTGATTGACGAAAAAATTTGATAAAAAAGAGTATTATGCCACTATGCACAAAGTATACATTATGTGAGACCGAATTTGATATAGGAGTTGAAAGGGAAATTGAAATAATTGATAGTGGGATGGATAAAAGGGATTGATAACATAAAGGGTATGATTGGAAGAGATTGACAACATAAATAGCTAATTTGGTAAATAAACAATAAGCAGTGCTAAATGCCTAGTATTATATGAGTTAGAGTGCTACGTAGGGTGATTTCTTTAAGAATATTTGCAAAACATTTTTATTTTGTCAACCTTTACTAAAATAAGTTTTTTTCTTGAATTTGTTTACTTTTGAAGAATTTAATTTTCTAGTTTGTGTAAAATCAGGATTTTCCTTCATTCCTTCAATGTATGGTACATCATTTATATACAAGAATTGTGACTCCTAAACATGGTAGGAGTAGATATATGGAAACTAATATATTTACAATAATAAATAGAATATATGCTTTACTTAAATATTATATATATTTAACATGCTCCCAACTATGTCAGATGAGGAGGCGGCCTGATCCTAAGGTTTGCCTTGAAGTCCGAGAATAAGATGGAGGGGAGGTAAAGTTGTTGGCATATTGTGAGGATGAGGGAACATGTATGTAACGCCCCAAAATAAACCCTAAAACTTATTGAATTAAATATTCAATTAATCAAATTTTTTTGATTAAAATAAATTATTGTTGGCCTTTGGGCCGAAATAAAATGTGTTTTAATATCCAATATTATAATCAGGATAAATCTCATAGAGGTAAATCCAACGTGTTGACTTATTGTGTGATCTTATTTGGGAACCTGAGTAGAGACCAAAATTAAGAGTAAATAGAGAATTTGTTTATTAAATGAACTTTGAAATGAATTCTTGAAATAAACCATGAGAATAAATTTAATGTGAGAACCTTTTATGATAAAAGTCAATTAAACCAATTTTGACTCTGTCAAAGTCAAACATCCAAAAAATATGATGTTGGAAAAAGTTTTACAAGTAAATATAAAAAGTATATCATTAGATATAGTTTGACTGTCTGATCACAACTGTGCAAACGGAATTCAATTCGGAGAAAGTTGGACCAAAAAGTGTACCCCGACTGAGACTAAAATTAGTCCCAATCAGGGACGGCGCCTCCTACTCCACTCAGCCGATCGAAGATACGTTCCTACGCAAATCCTACGCAGCATTGTTTGGTTTCTTCCTCCATTCCTTCCCTATATAAGACCACCTTCACTCCCTCAATTCTCCATCATTTCTCACAATTTTCATATTAATTCTGTTGCTGGGAGTGAGGAGAACGTAGTGGTGCTATCATATTGGTGAAAGGTCGCCGGAGTTGGGAGTAATCGTCGCCGGAAGTTTCGCCATAAAATATTCAAAACCTTCATTTACCTTCGAGGTAAGCCCGTAGATATATCTAGTGACTAGAATGTTCATATAGATCGTTTCTACGTTCATTAACGGTCGTTTGGTTGAGTTTTGTGTTTGACATGCTTGAAGAACCAAGAATCATAAACCATTAAATTGATGTTAAAACGATGAATTAATGATGCCAAAATGATCTATGAACCTTGGAGAACATTTCTATATAGTTTAATCGAAGTTTGGAAACTAAAAATGGAATTTTCGAAATTGGAGTCGCGAGGTAGAAGACGATGAACAGTGGCTGAAAAGCCACTGTCTGGATCGATCATATGGCTTGGATCGATCCTCTGGGAGTGGTTTTTCACATCATGGATCGATCCCAAGGGCTGGATCGATCCCCCGAAGTTCTAATCCGAAAATTTGCCCGAAATTGCTATTTTTGAGCTCTAAAATCCTATTTTTGATACCAATTGATTATGATTATTTTAAGGATGATTCTTTACAATAAAAATGATATTTTTAACAAATAAAAATGTTATGTGATGCATGACGGTAAGTTCGGGTGTTAACACTTGAAACTAGACCGCTAATTGTTATTGCTTTAAATGTTATGTTGATTGATGATTATGATTAATGAACCTACTGATTAAAAATGAATATGTTGATGATTATGGTAATGATTATTGGTTGGTGATTATGATGATTAAATCTTGATAAATGTTTTGATTAAAAATGGTAATTATGAATGATTAAATCATAATAAATATATTGATGATGGTGAAAATAATATGTATTGTCAAGGGTATCTAGAAAACCTCTAAGATATACCCATATTAATGTTGATTTGAAAGGTATCTCGAAGAACTCTAAGATATACCTATATAAGTTAGGCCTTGCGGGTATGATGCCCGGTGGCTAGGGTTAAAACGTACTTACGGGATCTAAGAACCAAACTTGAGTACCTACTCGTTTGGGGGTACCACCCACCCGACAGTGAACACTACGCTGTCGGTTTTTGGTTGGTCTTAAGTGAAGGTAAGTTTAAGATTTCCAAAACCCTTTTATCTTAAACTAGGCCTAGCTTAAGGATTATTAGGAGTACTCTGTATACTGGAATATAGTTTAACTAGTTAAACTAGAATTCATTTAAGGGTGACAAATATTAAAATGATTGGCCTTAGACTAAGAATATTTTAAGGATATTGCTGAATGACAAATGAAGAACATACATGTTGAACGATTGAATAATGAATGTTGAAAATTGAATATTGATTATTGAATATCTGAACTGAACATTATGTGCATGATATCAAATGATTTGATTGTGAGTTGAGATACAATTTATATGGATGTTCGACGCATTAGATATGCTTACTCAGCTTTACCGCTGAGTGTGTAGTATGTTTTATTTGCTACACGCAGGTTAATAGAAAGAATGATGTGACGTGATCCTGGAGGCAGACGGAGGCGAGACTGTCGGAATGGATGTGATGTTTTGAATTAAAGAACATAAATAAATTATGTTTGTAATTATGATTTGTTAAGCTTCCGCAATATTGAAAACTCCGTACTGTTTATGATATGAAAATATTATTGTGATAAATAAAAGTGTTTGAAATCTTTTAAATTTTACGATTACCAAGTTAATACTTTAGTCCGAAAGGGGCTGCAGAATTGGACGGATTAGGGTGTTACAATGTAAGACTCTTATCTGTCCAAGTTCAACTTTATCACGAACAAAGTGAATATCAACTTCCACATGCTTGGTACGCTGATGTTGTACGGCGTTGGATGAGAGATAGACCGCACTTACATTGTCGCTGACAATCAAGGTGGTGCGACGTAGGGGAAGTCGAAGTTCGAGGAAGAGGTTGCGAATCCAGCACGTTTCATCTATTGCATTTGCCACAGCTCTGTACTCTGCCTCAGATCAGCACTTGACCTGGATGCAGTTGATTGTTGTTTGGAGGACCTAGATACTCGATTTTCGCCAAGGAAAACACAATAGCCAGAAGCGGATCGTCGGGTGTCAGGGCATCCAGCCCAATCAGCATCTGAGTAGGCCTGTAGAAAGTCAATGCTGGATTGAGTGATACAAATCCCATGGGTTTCCGTCCCACTAATGTAGCGCAAAAGACGCTTCATGGCCGTAACATGAGCCTCATGTGGTGTATGGAGATGGAGGCATAGCTGTTGTACGGCATAAGTAATCCCCGGGTGCGTGAAAGTGAGATACTGTAGAGCGCCCACGATGGACCTGTAGAGGGAGGCGTCAGGAGTTGGAGGTCCAGCGCAGGATGGAAGCTTTGGTTTTGTGTCCACCAGTGTTGAGATTGGTTTGCACGAGATCATGCATCCCAGCTCGCTCGAGGATGTCGTGTGCAAACTGAGATTGATGCAGGAAGAGCCTAGATGACGTCCGCTGGACATTGATGCCAAGGAAAAAATGTAAGTCTCCCATATCAGTCATGGCAAATTCCCCTTTGAGCTGAGAGGTTTAAGCGGTGTAGTAGTATGGACGAGGAAGCTGTGAGAACAATGCCATCAACATACAGAAAGAGGTATGTCGTATCTGGGCCCTATGAGTAGGTGAAGAGGGATGTGTCGGCTTTCCACCCAATAAAACCCAAAGTCCGAATGAGCCCTGCAAATCTGTGATACCATGATCGGGGGCATGTTTTAGCCCATAATGTGCCTTCTTGAGTTTGCATACATAATGGGGCTTGGAAGGGTCCTGGAAACTAGACGGTTGCGTGTGGCATAGATTGTATCTATGAGTGTCCCATGTAAGAAGGCATTTTTGACGTCCAGCTCATGGATGGCCCATCCTCGTGAGACGGCAATGCTAGGGACGATCCGAACCGTCGCAGGTCTGATAACCGGACTGAATGTTTCATCATAGTAAACTTTGAGTCGTTGATTAAACCCCCAAACCACCCATCTGGCTTTGTACCTGGTCAACTTCCCGGAGGCTCCAAATTTGTGCCGAAAGAGCCATTTATCGGTGATAACATTTTGGGAGGGAGAGGGTGGTACAAGTTCCCATGTGTTATTTTTAGTAGAGCATTAAATTAATCACACATAGCAACATACCAGAGAGAGAAGGAAGGACGGTTGTGGGAGGGGATTTCTGGCGAGGTAGGGCCGAGAGAGAGAGAGAGATATGGAGTGAGAGGGTAGGGCTAGGGTTTGTGTGGCTCCGATATCATGTAAAATCAGGATTTTCCTTCATTCCTTTAATGTATGGTACATCATTTATATACAAGAATTGTGACTCCTAAACATGGTAGGAGTATATATATGGAAACTAATATATTTACAATAATAAATAGAATATATGCTTTACTTAAATCTTATATATATTTAACAGTTTGACTTTTCAATTAAATCATTAAAGTCGAATAGAAACGAGTGAAAAATCACTTAAATCACTTATTATATAAACACAAAATAGATGGAGTATATTGGAATGACTTTATTTGGATATATTAACCATTTTAATCAAAAAAGGAAGGGTTTTGGTGAAAGCGAAAAATGTGTATTATGGTGAGTGTGACGGGATGTGGTGAGGTGTATGTTAATGTTGTTAAATTTTAATTTGTTGAAATTTTTTAAAAAAAAGGAAAAAGGGAAGGGCCACGCCCCTCCACTCAATCTCTGGCGCCATGTCACGCCGTGAAAAAGTCGTGAGGGAGGTATAAGTGATGCCCTCCCTCACGCACGATAACATACGGTCTAAAGAAAAGAGAAGAGAATTGGAGTTTTGATATTCTTTCTTATTTATGATAATGAAAAGGTTAAATAATCTCTATTTATAGGAGATAGAAAAACTCTAATGCTAACTCTATCGATTCAGGAAATGCAATGAGGTAAAGAATTGCAAAAAACTCTCGGGGGAGCTTATAATTCTGCCCATCCAATAAAAAATATATTACTTTAAATATTAAATACTACCTAGTTAATAAATACTAATTAATTAATAAGTACTAATTAATAAACAATTAGTTAAATAACCTAGTCCACCATTCGTATCATTATTGGACATCATTAAAAGCTTCTCTAACATGTGCAATAAAAAACAACTTCGTGCAATTAAAGCTTTCCAAAATAAATACTCCTTCCGGATCCGTTTAATATATCTTTTTCTAATTTGACTTTTTCACGATATTTAAGAACAAGAACTTAATCGCACATACATTAAAAAACAATATAGGAATTGAGGGGATATATAACATCAAACACTAGGAAGCATGGAAAGAAACATGAAAATCAATAGTAAATAACTTGTTTTCAATTCTTCGAAACTTGTTGTCTTTGGTGATGGACTAATTCCCTTCCATTTCATCTTTGCCTTGATCTGACTCAATGTGTTGTTTTGCTTGTTCTAGGGTCTGAATAAGATTTTCTAGGCGTATGTCTCTATCGTCCTCACACGATTTGGGCATGAGATTCTCGATAACATCCACAGGTGTGATCATAGCCTCCCTCATTAGAACCTCTATCGATACAAACAAGGGATGATCTTCCAATTCTAGGTAGTTTCTTGCTAGAACTTTAAATCCCTCAAAAGTACAATAAGACAACTCGATGTGCTTGTCCATTCTCCCCCTCCTCGTTAAAGCGGGATCTAACTTCTCGACATGGTTGGTGGTGAACACAAGTACTCGTTCTCCACTACATGTAGACCATAAACCGTCTATAAAGTTCAACAATCCAGAGAGAGTGACTTTGCTTGAACCCCTACCCCCACGAGCTCTCGAGAGAACAGAATCTTCATTGGTCTTCTCAATGTTGACTTCTAAGTTTTTGTTTCTACTTTCAGTAATATCAAGCGAACAATCAATGTCCTCAATCACAACGATCGATTTACTCGTTGTTTCTGCCAGTAGCTCTCTGAGCTTGGTGTTGTCACTAACTGAAGTCAACTCCAGATCATATATGTCGTAATTGAGAAAGTTCGCCATTGCAGCGATCATAGTTGATTTTCCTGTACCAGGGGGCCCATAAAGTAAATACCCGCGCTTCCAAGCTTTACCGATCTTTGCATAGTAATCCCTGCCCTCTTTGAACGCAATCAAATCATCCAATATCTCTTTCTTCTTGCCTGCATCCATCGCTAGTTTCTCAAAGCTAGCAGGATGATCAAACACGACATGGCTCCACAACGCCTTGCCCGAGACATTATTTGTGTAAAGCTTAAGCGGTTTGTATCGTCCTAGAATCTCCTTCCCTTGTGAAAAACGAGCTTGTAAGATCGGTTCTCTACCTCGGGATACGAATCCTTCGAAAGGCGTGGTTGAAGTTTGCACGCAACCCACTGCACTTCCGCCCCACGGAACTCATCATCAATCCTCTCATGTTCATCCATGCTCAAAGCCAGAAGCGGCTTCCCATCCGGCGTCGCGTCATTATTCACCATCTCCGCCTTGAGTCTAGAGGCTTCTTTCGCCGACATGGCGCCGAGATAAGCCTCCACCGCCGCGTACGCGGAGTGAGGCGTCATGTTCCTCTTGATGTACTCGTGGATGGAGATTTGAACGTAGGGGTTGAAGAAGATATTCAGCTTCTCCGACCACCGGTTGAGAAGGCGGAGGAGGCCGACCGGCAAATGCCTCCGTACCATTCTCAAGAAGAAGAGGAAGGTAGCAACGCCACCGCCGGCGGTTCCCCACCTCTTCAAAACTCGTTCCATCAAAAGATTTGTTTTTTTTCTATCTCTTTCAATTTTACTCACTGTATATTTAAATTTATGCAGTTGGTTTCTTTCAATATATTTGATGACTATTTTCGATTTATGTGATATATATATATATATATATATATATATATATATATATATATAGAGGAGAGGTATTTATTATTCCGTATATATTCGAACTTTTATTCCAAACGTAGCCCTAACATTTTGGATCATTTACTATGCTTTATGATACTACGCAAGCACTTACATTTATGATGTGAACATGATCAGCTTTCTTTATTTGAATGTCTCAAAGTAATTTTCACTTGTAACTTAATTAGACTAGCTCAAAAAAAGAAAAAATATATTGTCAACTTTATTTCTCTTTCATATGTATAAATTAGCATTGTGTAATTTACTTAAATAGGACTAAAACATAATGACTTTCTCAATGTAGGATCATATATTTTTATTTTCCAATGTAAGAACATTGGTCATTATGTCTTAGTCATTATTCAACTAAATGTCCAGCATCACTTGACATTATTCTTATCACTAATCATTATTAAGTCCTATTTAGGGAATAAAAAAGTTTAAGTCCTACATTAAGAAATGACTTATGTTTTAGTCTCATTTAGTGCAAATTTTACTTATATAATTTTATTTTATTGAACTTTATAAAAAATCAAATCACAACGTTTATTTTTTGGATCGTAACCAAGCAAGTGATTTTTTATTCTAAAAGTCAAACTTAATTAGTTAATTAATTAATTAATACTTCTTCGTCTCTATAAAAACTTCATGTTTCATTTTTTATGCACCCCTAAATGCACTTCTATACATATCTTTAAAGTCGAAGATTTACCTTATTTCTCTTTTATTACGGTAGAAATTATTTTGAGAATATTTTAAACATTTTAGATGGTATGGAATTGTATTATGAGATGCGAAAAAAATGAAACGAGAAGTTTTTTTAGAGATGGAAAGAGTAGTTTTCATTTACTAGATCATCTTTTTAATCCATCAACACCAATTTAATTTAGATAATTTAATTTTATTGAAAAATAAAAAAAGAATGATTGCAATATGTTCATACTTAATTTCTTTTTAACCTAGCCCTAACATTTTAGATCATCTAGGATACCACGTAAGCACTAACGTTTAATACGTAGAATATGTTGCCCTAAAGGCAACAAACTTTCCTTTACGTTTTTTCAAGACAACTGTTCTTCCTTTCCTATATCGTCCTTACAAAAATATTTGGAAATTTTTTATTTTTTTGACTTTTTTAATGCAAAATCATTCAAGTCCATGATTGCATTCGGGTCAATTCACAAAATTCTTCATCAAAAATTCGAGGGGAAGATTCAAGTGACATTGAACCTTGATGTCATGGTATGATCCGGGGGCGCTCTGGTGTCCCGTTCGTAAAATTAACGGTTCCTACCCCCCTAACCACACCTCAATAACCCCCCACCCGGCCCCGACCCGAA
The DNA here is from genome assembly GCA_003260385.1 of Cuscuta australis. Classification (NCBI taxonomy): domain Eukaryota; kingdom Viridiplantae; phylum Streptophyta; class Magnoliopsida; order Solanales; family Convolvulaceae; genus Cuscuta; species Cuscuta australis. Next base: position 2,664,305 of record NQVE01000114.1, read on the forward strand.
CACACCCCCCCACCCCCTTCAATTACACCCCACAAGTTGATTTTGACTTTGGACTCAAATTTTGACTCCAAATTAAAGTCAAAATCAACTTGTGGGGTGCAATTGAAGGGGGTGAGGGGTGTGTTCGGGTCGGGGCTGGGTGAGGAGTTTACCGTGGGGGTTAGGGGGTAGGAACCGTCAATTTTACGAACGGGGCACCAGAGCGCCCCCAGGTCATCTCATGACATCAAGGTTCAATGTCACTTGAATCTTGGTGAAAATTCGAATAGTTACAAATTAGAAATTATATTTCTCTTAGATGTGGTTGTACCTGAGTCTCAATCTTATTAGCTTTTGCACAAATATCTACAGTTTTTCATGTTTTATTGATTATATCTTCATTTAAATCTTTATTATCACAAATCTTCTCACGCTCTTCTAACACCTTGATCTTCTTTATTACAATCATCTTTGCATAAAGTTGTCTCGTCTTTTAGAATATCACTCTATGAACTTTTTATGTACGATTGCGTAACAGAAAACGTAGGAAGTAAGTTTTCTCTCATTCATATTTTCTTATTTTCATGCATAAATATAGTGAATTATAACACAATATATATAAGTATAAACTGAGTATGTAAATGGTAAGCTACACCTTACGAAAAATGGTAAATTAAAGTATAAACTTATTTTAATTAAAATAGTAAGTTAAGTTATATAACAAAATTGTGGATAAAATGGTGAAATTGAATATTTTATTAATCTAACTTTATATAAGATCTCTCACACTTCCCTTTATTACTTAAAATTTGCTCATTTTTCTAATTTTTATAAAAAAATTGTAAGTCAAAATAGTTTAGAGAAAAAGACTAAAATAGGAGTAAAACATAAAAAATGTAAAAAAAAGTTTTATGTCTTTTTTCCAAAAATATGGCTTCAATGACATGTCTGATATTTAAAACAAAATCTTGTAATATATAAAGTATAATTACAAATATATTATTTATAATAAATACTACATAAATAAATTGAGGTGCAATATAACCACAAAGACTTTTTAAAATTTAATATTTTTATATTTATGCTAACTTTATATTATAATTATTTTTTGCAAAAGTAGTTTTTTGTATTTAAAAAATAATAATACTTTTTTGTATACTAATAATAATAATAATTTATAACAACAAGAATTTGAAATAAATGTTTTTAAAGTTTTTTTAGGTTTTTCAATTTTTTGAAGTTTTTCCAGTTCCTTCCAGTTTTTTCTAGTTCCTTCCTGTTTTTTTCCGTTCCTTCCAGTTTCTTCTAGTTTCTACCAGTTTCTTCCAGTTTTTTCCAACATCCGGTTTTTTTTCCAGTCCTAAAGAACATACCCTAGCCCCCATGCATGATTATAACTATAAGTTTATCCCGCGCGTTCATTATGGGACACTCCAATGTTTCGTGTCTCTCCTTTAGCCTCCAAGGCTCAGACAAGTGAATTGCGAATAAGGATGATCTATCTAAAGAATTGTATTTTCATTGATTGATTATGTGAGGAGTACATGTATATATATACAACATCTCAATCCTAGTTATGGTAGGATAAGTATTCTAGGAAAGCTATACAAGTATGGAAACAAATCATAATACAATAATATTAAATATATTTAATATATTTAACATGCTCCCGGCTACGTCGGATGTGCTGGGGGTCGGATACCCAGGCTTTCTCTGAAGTCCAGAAATAGGAGAGAGGGCAGTCCTTTTGTGAAGATATCGGCGAACTGAGAGGATGAAGGAACATGAAGGACTTTGATCTGGCCAAGAGCCACTTTATCGCGTACAAAGTGTATGTCAACCTCAACGTGCTTGGTGCGCTCATGTTGCACCGGATTTGATGATAGATAGACAGCACTAACATTGTCACAGAAGACGAGTGTGGCGCGACTGAGTGGTTGTTGCAGCTCAAGAAGAAGATTCTGGATCCAGCAGGTCTCTGCAGCAGCATTGGCAACAGCTCGATATTCTGCCTCGGCGCTAGAACGAGAGGTGGTGGCCTGGCGTTTGGAAGACCAGGAAACGAGGTTGTCGCCCAGAAAGACATAGTAACCTGATGTGGAGCGTCTGGTGTCAGGGCAGCCAGCCTAATCAGCATCGGAGTAAGCCTGTAAATAATGAGTGGCGGATCGTGTCAGATGGATCCCGTGGGTGGCAGTGCCACTAAGATAGCGAAGAACTCGCTTCATGGCTGTAAGATGTGAATCGCGTGGTGCATGGAGGTGTAGACAGAGCTGCTGAACTGCATATGTGATATCAGGACGAGTGAAGGTGAGGTACTGCAGTGCACCGACAATGGACCTGTAAAAGGACATGTCGGAGAGCACTGAACCAGCTATGCTAGATAGTTTTGCCTTCGTGTCCACCGGGGTAGAGATGGGGCGGCAAGAGACCATCCCTGCCCGCTCAAGGATATCATGAGTAAACTGAGTCTGGTGGAGGAAGAGTCCGGTGGCTGTGCGCTGAACATTGATCCCAAGGAAAAAATGCAGGTCGCCCATGTCTGTCATAGGGAATTCAGCCTTGAGCTGCTGAATGAGACTCTGAAGCAGTGCCGGGGAGGATGCTGTGAGTACAATGTCATCAACATATAGAAGCAGGTAGGTCGTGCCAATGGGCTGAGAGAAGGTGAATAGGGAAGTGTCGGCCTTGCATCCTTGGAAGCCAATAGTATGTATGAAACCTGCAAACCTGTGAAACCAAGAGCGTGGGTCCTGCTTAAGACCATAAAGAGCCTTCTTGAGTTTGCAAACATAATGAGGGCGAGTGGGATCCTGAAACCCAGAAGGCTGGCTGGCATAAACGGTCTCTTGTAGCTGACCATGGAGGAACGCATTTTTGACATCAAGTTGGTGAATGGGCCATCCACGAGACAGAGCAAGGCTGAGGACGATACGAACAGTGGCAGGCTTGACAACGGGCCTTGTACCTGGATAACTCACCTAAGTGGCCAAATTTGTGTCTAAAAAGCCATTTACCGGTGATAAGGTTTTGGGTAAGCCTGTAAATGGATAGTCGAAAATCCGATTACCGTCCGCATCCGTATTCGTTTAAAAAGAAAAAATTCGTATCCGTTTTAAACGGATATTATCCGCATCCGATCCGGGATAACCGATACTAAACGGATGCGGATTTGGTATTTATGAATCCAATCCGTTTAAAATCCGATCCGCATGGACATGCGTTTCAACAACCGTTACCGTTTATCGGAATAACCGTTTATCCGAATCCCAAATAAAAATAAGTATAATAAATATAATCTTGTTATGTATTTAATATTTGCTCCAATTACCAATCCAATAAAGTTGGGCTACCAATAAAGTTGGGCTATTGACCCAATGTGAGTAAATAACAAATTCACAATTCACAAATCTAACCCTACCCCAACAATTCAACAAACCCGTAGGCAAGAAAAAGTTACTCCCGCAGTCCCGCAGCCGCAGCCCGTCCCCCACGAATTGAATCGGCGAATCTCAAAGCATCATCATCTAATCACTGTTCCAAGGAATCGTTGAATCGCTGCTCGGCCGTCTCCTCAGCGTTTCCTCCGACGAGCGACGGCCTCGTTTTGTCTCAGGTATGCCTCCATTCTAGCATTTAATTATATATTTATATTTAATTTATATATACATTTATTGATATACAACGTCGTTTGTATTGATATTGCCTCCATTCTAGTTATAGCCTCGTTTGTACCAGTAGCCAGTAGGTGTTTTTTCATTTTTGGATTAAGTTCATTAGTTTCATTTTGGACATGGTTTATTCTTTGTCTATTGTACCCGTAGGTGTTTTTCTTCATAATTGGTACCTAAATGATAGCCTAGAACACCCTTTAATGGTACAACGTAGCATTTTAATATCCCATTAAAAAATGTATGCCACTCTTATGTTGTCTAATCATCCTTTTCTGTCATTTTTATATGTTTGATTTTTTTTGTAGACAAATGGCAGACCAAACTCAACAAAGCATCGGTGCTTCTTCACAATCAACTGCAAACACTAATGCTATTACCTCCGAAGCAGTTGTTCCAGACCAAGGTGCAGAACTCAATGCTAAAAAAAGAAAGTTGACTTCTCGGGTTTGGGATTATTATGACAGGGAGTGTCTTGGAGCTGGTAAAGTTATTGCAACTTGCTTGGGATGTAAACGAAAATTCGATGGATCAAGTAAGGCGGGTACTACTCACTTGAAAAATCATAATGATGTTTGCCCTCTTTCTAAGAAATCGGTTGATATTAGACAAGCTTTTATTGGAAAATCTATAGATAATGTCAACCCATCCAATAAGATTAAAACACACAAGTTTGATCCATCGGTTGAAAGAGCTTTGTTTGCTAAAATGATAGCCAAACATGATTTTCCTTTTCTTATGTCCCAGTATGAATACTTTAGACATTGGATTTCATATTGCATGCCATCTTATAAATTTCGCTCAAGGAACACTGTGAAAAATGATTTGATGGGTGTTTACAATGAAGAAAAGGGATTTCTGGTAAATGTTCTTGGAAAGTTAAATTCACGAGTTACTCTTACAACTGATGGCTGGACATCGGATCATCAAAACCGTGGATACTTTTGTGTGACTTGTCATTACATTGATGTTGATTGGATATTGCAAAGTAAATTACTCGCTTTTCATGTTGTTGAATATCCACATAATGGGTTGCGTTTGTGTGATTGGTTGAAAAATCGTATTCTTGAGTGGAATATTGATGAGAAGTTATTTTCTGTTGTCGTGGATAATGCCTCACAAAATTTTGGCATGTTGGATGGCATTAGGGATTGGTTGAATAGGAAGGGTGCACTTGTTGGTCATGGTGAGATGTTTCATATTCGATGCTCTGCTCACATTATGAATTTAATTGTGAAAAAAGGAATGGATGTGATTCAAAAATTAATTGGAAAAATTCGTGATAGTGTAAAATATGTGAATGGGTCAGTACAAAGAGAAGAAAAATTTCATCTTGTCTTGGTTCAGACTCGACTAAATCCAAAGAGACGAGTAAGTTTGGAGTGCGATACTAGGTGGAATTCAACATATGATATGGTTATGAATGCCCTTGACCTCAAAGAAGCATTTAAGTGTTTGGCTGAATTAGATAGTAATTACACTTACTTGCCATCCAAAGAAGAGTGGGAAATTGGTGCTAAGATTTGTAAGCATTTGAAAATTTTTAAAAATGCAACTGAAGCACTTTCAGGGAGTAAGTATCCAACAGCCCCTCTTTACTTCACTTTTGTTTGTCAAATAAGGGAATGCTTGAAAGAGTGGTGTAAGAGTATTGATCCTGATATTTCAACAATGGCACTTCTTATGCAAACAAAGTTCGATAAATATTGGGATGAGTGTAGTATGGTTTTGACAATTGCTTCAATTCTTGATCCTAGATATAAATTGACACTTGTTAAAGCTGCTTTTGGGAGTAATGATGATGTTAATCCAAATAATTTTGTAAGTAGAGTGCAAGCTTTTTGGAAAGATTTGTTTGTGGAGTATGATGATCAAGTTACATCTGTTGATGTGGGTATTTCTATGTCTGATTCTTCTCGTCGCATTGAGAGCTTGTCAAATGATGAGATTGAGTGCCCTCTTTTAGCTAGGTTCAGGGAACTTGCTGCTCAGTCTAGTGCCACTTCCATTACTAAAAAAAGTGAGATTGATTTGTATCTTGAGGAGGGATTAGTGTATGAACAAGACAATGCATTTGATGTTTTGAATTGGTGGAAGCATAATGGCGGTAGGTACCCGATTCTTTCAAAAATGGCTCGTGATATATTAGCAATTCCATGCACAACCGTGCCTTCTGAGTCTATTATTAGTCGTGCTCGTAGAGTTATTGAGGATACACGTGCTTCCCTTAACTCGGACACAATTGAGGCTTTACTTTGTGTGAAAGATTGGTTGCCTACTATTGAAGGAGAAGGTTAGTATCATCACTTTTTCTTTAATAAATACTACTCCGTATTTATAAGAGAACTATATATATATATATATATATATATATATATATATATATATATGTATGTATGTATGTATGTATGTATGTATATTTTTTCTTTTGTAATGCAATACATATTACATATTCACTTTTAATCTTATAGATGTTGAGTGAAGGCAAATCATTGAACTTTGGAGCATGAATAACTTATGACGGTAAACTTCTATTACTATGCTTAATTGTTTGTGTGGTCCTAATATATTCATTTATTAAATATGTAATTCTATTTTAGTTTAATGAACTAATTCTGTGTACAGGTTGAAGATTGAAGATGTTTTTGCTAATGGGTTTTTTCACAACATCTCAGAATTGCAAAAATAAGTTGCCATACTGCCTAAATTATTTTCTTGGTCCTATTTTAGAACTTTGTGCTTTTTGGTTATATGTTGTACGGACATTGCATTTAAATTTGTTGTTGGCTTGTTGTTGGAGTGTTGGACATTTCACATTTGACAATTAATATGTTTGGTGCTATGTTTAATTTCTTTTTTGAACTAGTTTGCTGTTTAATTTTATTTATGAATTATGATTCGGATAATCGGATTCTCGGATTTGGTGTAAACGGATAATCGGATTTGGTGTAAACGGATAATCGGATTCTCGGATTTTAGAAAATTCGGATACTTAATCGGATGTTCGGTCGGATACAGATGTATCCGAATCCTAAAAAAATCCGACGGTTTCGGATCCGGATTTGAATGTCAGAACATCCGTCGGATTCGGATGCGGATCCGGATGTTGTTTTGGCTAAACGGATGCGGATACGGATGTTGTATATCCGAGGCGGATTTTATCCGTTTACAGCTCTAGTTTTGGGAGGGGGAGGGGGTACTAATTCCCATGTGTCATTCTTTATCAAGGCATTAAATTCATCACACATAGTAGCATGCTAGTTTGGATCTTTTAGTGCACTACGGTAGGTTTGGGGTAATGGAGAGATGGGGACAGAAATGTTAAGGTTAAGAATTTGTTTGGGGCAGAAGACACCGGCTTTGGAGCGGGCTTGCATGGGGTGGTTGTTTGGAGCCGGGTTGGGTTGTTGGGCCGTGGTAGCTGCTGGTTGGGGGGAGAGGTGTGTGGGCCGTGGGGGCTGGGATGGGAGAGGGGGTTGGGCTAGGAGGTGTTTGGGCCGGACAGTGTGTGGGGATTGGGGAGGCAGTCAGGGGGGATTGGGCCGAGGCGGGTGGGGATTGGGCCGTGGTGTTTTGGTGGGCCGAGAGTGGCGGGATGTGGGAGGGGGGGCTTGACAGAGGGGCGGGAAGTGGGAAGGGGGATAGGGAGCGGGGCAGTGGGAAGGGCTACCGTGGGGGAGGTGACAGGGTGGGTTAGGGGGTGGGGTGCATCATCGGTGGAGTCCAAAAATTGAAGATCGGGAGGGGTGAGGGGGGTGAGCGTATGGAAAGGTGTGTTCGTCAAAAACAACGTGGCGGGAGACAATGATTTTATTCGTTTGAAGGTCAAGGCATCTATAACCGCGTTGGTTCGAGGGATAGCTGAGGAAGATGCAGCGGGCGGAGCATGGGGCAAGTTTGTGTGGAGCGGTAGCGGAGGTGTTGCGATAACAGAGGCATCCGAAGACGCGAAGGTGGGAGTAGTGGGCAGGTGAGTTATAGAGAACGGAGTGGGGAGTGCGGTTGTATTTTCATTGATTGATTATGTGAGGAGTACATGTATATATATACAACATCTCAATCCTAGTTATGGTAGGAGAGGCATTCTAGGAAAGCTATACAAGTATGGAAACAAATCATAATACAATAATATTAAATATATTTAATATATTTAACACTATCCTCCAGTCCTCCACTTCACGAGTATGTAGAATTTTGATAAAATGCATATGTATGAAAAAAATTTGAATTTGTATAGGTGGAGAATGTTACTTTTTTGCTTTGAAGTGTATTGGGTCGTCGTATATTGTTTGTTTCATGCTACATGATCTGAGCTGTTGTAATTAAAAACTTAACACATATTGACCGACTTAGATACACATTTAAAACTTACTCATTATGAGTAAATTTTAAATGACTTTTAGTTGGGTTGTTCTTGAATTCCTTACCTCATGTAGTGACGTAAGTGGTGAATGTAATTATTTTTCTTTGTTCCAATAATTTTTGATTCAATAGTACTTTTTTGTAGTAGTGTGTGGATTTGGTTCTGTCCCAAATTAAGTTTCCTGTTTTCATTTGATAAAACAATACAGTTATGTCAACTTTTATTTCGTAGAACTTTTGATTAAGTTTTTTTAATACTCCGTATGTAAATTTTATTTTATATTTACAGTAAAATTTTAAATAAATCTTATTGATAAAAACTTCAGTCAAACATCCCAAACCGAAACGAGTGATTAAAATTTGACCAAGGGAAGTAGTGGTTTTTAGGTTGAAGATGTCTCTAGGCTCGATTTTAAAATCCTTAACTTTTTTTAACTTATTCATAATTAAAATCTAATTTTTTTTTAAATAATCTAATTTTAATTTTAAAAAATAGTCTAGTTAAAATAAGTCTCAACTTTCTCCCCACTCTTCAATTTTCATTCTTTAGTTAGCTAAATATTACACAACATATTTTTGATAATATGATTCAGTTATGTTTATTTTTCTTTCCGTCCCAAATTATTTGCCACATTGTGCAAAACAAAGTGAAACATCAATTTCTTTGAATTCATTTTATTTAAATATTGATTTAAAAATAAAACTAAGATTTATATATTTGAAAATTACATTAAAAGTTCTTCAAAACAAGAAGTGACAAAAATATTTTATTTTATAAAAATAATAGATGAAAATATACAAATAAGTTTTATTTTTATTAATTAATGAGTTTTATTTTATTGATCATTTTAGTTAAAAAATGTACCATACGTCTTATTTTTGTTTTTTTCATCTTATTTATTTATTTATTTTTCCGTTTTCAATCTTTATTGTAAACAATTAAACAAAACAAGTGAATAAAGTAAGAAATAAATAAATAAGATGAAAAAAAGATGATGTATGGTAAGATTTTTATTCTTTAACTAAAAAGATCAATAAAATAAAACTCATTAATTAATTAAATAAAATAAGTCAAACTAATTAGAATAATTGAAACATAAAAAGAGAACAACCCACGAAAAGAGAACGAATCCAAATGTCTATTAAGTTTTTTTACTTCATTTTTATGAAAAAATAAAATATATAAAAATAAAAAACCAAAATTGATCATAAACAAACAAATTAAGACAAAACAACATAAGAAAAAAGTAAACCAAACAAAAACACATGACAGTTCTTAACAAAATAGATAATAAAAAACTTACAAGCTAAGAAAAGACTTTCAGATATTTTTTTGAAAGATTTTGAAGTTTAAGTACCAAAACGAAGTTTACGTGAAAATTTAGGTACCATTCTTAAAATTTATCCTTGTTTTGTCTCATTCTGCATCTTTGAATCCTCAAACCAAACCTGACGAAAAGTCAATAAATAATTTTTCCCTATTATCCTCCCTAAAGGCTAAAATGGCGGGAATGCTTGAGTATATGTTGAAATTTACAATGCCGTGGGGTGAAAACTGAGTGTGAATTATGATGAAGCATATGCTCTCCAATATATGCAGACCTTAATGTGTTGAAAATGTCAACATATTTGAAATGTGTGTGTGTGTGTGTATGTGTATATATACATATATGAAATTATTCTACTCTTGAATTTAAGATGTGAGATGCATTTTAACACTTCCCCTCAAGTGGACAACCGGGTTATTTTGAATCTAACTGGTTGACCACTTGCATGCAAATGAATGGAGGTGGAAGTTTGCGGAAGTGATAGTCGATCGGTACCCGGTGGTTGAGGGATATCAATCCTCCAATTTTATATCTCTAGAATTTGAGGGATATCCAAAAGTTCTTTAATTGGTTGTTGGAAGTATTAAATCCGAAACATATTTAGATTTCATCAAACACGATAAAAGAGTTGCCAAAAGACCTCGTGGTCCAATAACACTAAGGTGACTCTTCTAAATGAAAGGTCATTGGTTCAATTCTAAGTGTTATAGTAATAGATTTAAAATATATATATACAAACAAATACTACAATTTTCATATGAGTATATGAGGTCCAAAAAAAAGTACATAAACAGAGATATTATTGATTAAATTGTTATATCAAGACCACTAAATGTTAAATAAAGATGAAAAAAGATTCTTACCAAGACTCCGGGGCTGTTTGTTTCAGCCTCTTAATGGTTTAGATGTCTGAATGGTTCAGCACTTAATGGTTCAGACTGTTTGTTTCAGCCTCTTAATGGTTCAGATGTCTGAATGGTTAAGAGATTTGCCTCTGAATGATTAAGTATTATACAGAGTCTGAATGGTTAAGACCTCTTATCTGAATTGATCAGACATTTGCCTCTGAATAGTTAAACAATATACTAGCTCTTAATGGTTCAGACCTCTTACTGGTTCAGCACTTAATGGTTCAGACCTCTTACTAGTTCAACACTTACCTATTTAGAAGTTGCCAAACAGCCCCTCCCTTTGGGATCAACATACCTAGAATTTCAAAATCAAAATATAGTGTATAATGATTATTAATGAGCACTTAGGTAGTTTCTTAGAACATGTTGAGAGTGTGTGTACTCTCACCCAACCACCGGGTAAAAAAAATTTAAATTTTTTACACTCATCTATTATTTGACTCCAACTAAAATTGAAGAGACCTTAACTCAAATTTATTATTTTAAATTTCGTACTGAAAAAAAATTTAGGCGCTTCCCCTGAACCCTGACTTTTGGTACCCCCAACTATTTGGAATTCTTGATCCGCCACTGTGACACCGCTCGCCTAGAGTGAAGACAAAAAATTTTACGTCAGTGAAAATGGTAGCTCTGAACATAGGGAGTACCCTATGGGACAAAGGTGAAGTCAAAATATCATCATTTCTTTAGATAAATATACATAAAATATGACTAAAGTATAAGGACTACTTCAAATCTTAAAAAAGAAAATCATTTATAGAAAGAACCCAATTGGTTAAACTAAAAAATACGGAGTATAGTGAGTAAAGTGAAGGAGAAGAAAAAAAAAGATATCTTTGAATGGAGCGAGCTTTGAAGAAGTGGGGAAACGCCGGCGGCGCCATTGCTAGCTTCTTCCTCATCTGGAAAATGGTCCGGAAACATTTGCCGCTCGGCGTGCTCCGCCTTCTCAACCGGTGGTTGCGCAGGCTGAGCGTCTTCTTCAACCCCTACATTCAAATCTCCGTCCACGAGTACATCAAGAAGAACATGAGGCCTCACCCCGCCTACGCCGCCGTGGAGGCTTATCTCGGCGCCAAGTCCGCCAAAGAAGCCACCAGGCTCAAGGCGGAGATACCCAAAGACGGCTCTGCCGCAGATGGTCTCAGCATGGATGAGAACCAGAGAGTTGATGACGTGTTTCGCGGTGCAGAAGTGCAGTGGGTTGCGGGGAAGGCTGAGTCACGCCTTGTGATGACCGATAAGTCGGAGCTGATGACGAGGTCATATAAATTGATTTTCCACAAGAAATTCCGGAGTTTGGTAATAGACTCGTACTTGGATCACGTAATAAAATCCGGGGACGAAATCCGAGGGCAGTCTACGAAGCAGAAGCTCTACACGAATGGGCACGGCAGGACGCCGTGGAGCCACATCGTGTTTGATCACCCTGCGAGCTTTGAGAAGCTCGCCATGGATGCAGGGAAGAAGAAAGAGATTGTGGATGATTTGATCGCTTTCAAAGAGGGGAAGGATTTGTATGCAAGGATCGGGAAAGCGTGGAAGCGGGGATATTTGCTCTATGGCCCTCCCGGTACGGGGAAATCCATTATGGTGGCTGCGATGGCAAACTTTTTGAACTACGATATCTATGATCTTGAGCTCACTTCTGTGAGTGACAACACTGAACTCAGACAGCTGTTGGCAGAAACCACTAGTAAATCGATTGTTGTGATTGAAGACATTGACTGCTCGCTCGATCTCGCTAAGAATCGAAAGGAGAACACGGTTAGAAAAACCAATGAGAATACTAAGAAGAAGAGCAGCAAAAACAACAACGGTGAGAGACAAGTCACTCTTTCTGGACTGCTGAACTTCATAGACGGTTTATGGTCTACGTGCACTGGGGAGCGGGTAATTGTGTTCACTTCCAATTATGTTGAGAAGTTGGATCCCGCTTTGACGAGAAGGGGGAGAATGGACATGCACATCAAGATGTCTTATTGCACTTTTGAGGGATTCAAAGTGCTAGCGAGAAACTACCTCGCGCTGGAGGATCATCCCATGTTTGGATCGATAGAGTTACTGATGACGGAGAGTAGAATCACACCTGCAGACGTTGCTGAGAATCTCATGTTCCAATTGCATGAGAATGATATCGAGAAACGCCTCGAAAATTTGATTGAAGCTCTAAAACAAGCAAAAGAACAAATTATATCAGATCAAGTCGAACAAGTAGCAGAAGCGAATGAATCCTTCCAATTCAGAGATGGCTAATTCTTTTTCTTATGTTGTGTTTTATATATGACTTATTAAATGCACGGTTTTGTTGTTGCTGTTGTTGTTGTATTTCATATCCATTATAAATGTTATTATAAGTTATTCTCATGTACTAATTTGTTAAAACAATTTCATTAAATTGAAGTTTGATTTCGTTTCTTAGAAACCAATGAGGTAAACTATACTCCCTATATATTATTTTTACAAATTTTCATCTAGCTTATTAAAAGGTCAAAATAAATGGACGAAACAAAATGAATGGTTTCTTTCTTTCTTTCTTGAGTAACTCGCGCGTGAATTGAATAAATCAAAGGAAAAAAAAGCGACTTGGAAAACAATAACAAAACATATATATATTCCCTCCCTAGTCCCTTCCACTATTTTTGAGAAATTATGGACATTGATGATAAAAAATAAATGTTAGTCTTACAAACATAATAACCAAATGCGTAATTTTGATATTATTTTCTAATTAGACTAAAATCTACCATTGGTCCTTCAACTTTATGAGTTGTGCACGATTGGTCCTTCAAGTTTCAAAAATCCATAAATAGTCCATCAACTTTATGAGTTCTGCACCATTGGTCCTTCAAGTTTCAAAAATCCATAAGTAGTCCTTCAGATTCACGTCAGCCCTCCAGATGAAGTCCTTTTGAAAGTAAATATTAAAAGTTAAACGAAATACTAGTTTCATATAATACGAGTAAATTCCACTAGGTACGACTACTCCGTATTATATGAAGCTAGTATTCCATTTAGTTTTGAACATTTACTGTCAAATGGGCTTCATCTGGAGGATTGACGTGTACTTGAAGGACTACTTATGCACTTTTAAAACTTGAAGGACCAATCGTGCATAACTCATAAAGTTGAAGGACTATTTATGAACTTTTAAAACTTGAAGGACCAATCGTGCACAATTATTAAAGTTGAAGGACTAATGGTGGAGTTTAGCCTTCTAATTATGACTCATTTATATTAAACATCATATTTTGCCTAATTATAAAGTAATGTCAAAATTAAAAAGTAATACGGAGTATTAAAATTACATATTTTGAGAAAAGTATTTTGGTCATACTAAATGGTTTATCAAAATATAAAGAGTTACAAATTAGAAGTTGTATTTTTTTATGTTGTTGGTGGATCTAGATCTTATTTGCTTCTACCCCTTAGATCTTCTCTACACTTCTCCTTATTTTACTTCTCCTTATTTTATTGATTATCCATGCACCTAAATCTCACTCGTCAAAGATCTTCTTGGGCTCCCTTCACACCTTGATTTTCCTTATGATAGTCTTTTTTCATAAATCTATGTCTTCTCTTTGTTTCTCAGAATATTATCCTATGAAGTTTCTATTTTTATTCGTAAATAAAAAGGAGGGAGTGAGTCCTCTTTCATTCACATTTTCTTATTTTTACACATAAGAAATAAAATAATTTTACCTTCAAAATAAAGAATGGATAAATCGCAATTAAATTAGAGACATGGGGAATATATATTCTCATAAGTATATCAAAAAAAACATATAGGGAGTAATAAATAATACTCCCTCCGTCCGAAAATATTCTTCTCATTTGACTTTGTTAGAGTATGTGTTTTCATAAATATTACTTGAGATAATTTTTGTTAGAGTATGTGTTTTCATCGATCATTTGGTAAAATAAAATAGCCATTTTATTTTGTAAAATTTTAGATGTAATTTTTAAATATATAAGATATACTCCCTCTGTCCCTAAAAGATCTCCCCCTTTCATTTTTTTGTTGTCCCCAAAGATGTTCTCTTATCTATTAACCACTTTTATCTCTTACTTTTTCATACCCTACCTATCACATCATACCTTTTTACTAATAATCTACACATCACATCTTACTTTTACCCATCACATCAAGAGTATTTTTGAAAATTCAATACAAAAATATCTCTCCCTTAAATCCTCAAAAAGTCAATAAGGGAAAATGTTTCAGGGACGGAGGAAGTATTATTTATTCTCATATCAATTCCTAAATAAAATTATTTTAAAAGATATAAAAAATTTTACATTATTAGAAAAAAGAACGATAAATTGGGGAAGGAGGTAGTATTAATATATATAGAATTTAGAAACCAACTTCTTAAACATAAATATAGCAAGGTAATCGCAAGAGAGTAAATATACCCATTCATATATAATAGAGCAAAATTAAATAATCAAATAAGGAGTAGTAAATACTTCTATATATTAAAAAAATTACTTCTATATATAGGAAATATTCCGAAGGCTACAAAGTACATACATACTTAAGGACTCCATGAACCTAAACATAGCGAGGGAATTGCAAGAGAGAAAGAAAGTATTTCTATTAATGGAGCTAATTTTGAAGAGGTGGCGGAACACCGGCGGAGCCTTGGCTACCGTCCTCTTCATCTTGAGAATGGTACGTGCATACATGCCGAGTAGCGTGGTGCGTCGTTTTAACCAATGGGCGCAGAAGTTGGGCGTCTTCTCCAACCCCTACGTTCAAATCTCCGTCTACGAGTACATCAAGCGGAACATGATCCCTCACGCCGCCTATGTAGCGGTGGAAGCTTATCTCAGCTCCAAGTCTGTGAAACAAGCCACCAGGCTCAAGGCTGAGATAGCCAATAATAATGCCGCTGCTGCTCCAGACGGGAAGCAGCAGCTGGCATTGAGCATGGATAAACACGAGAGCGTCTGTGATGAGTTTTGTGGGGCGGAAGTGAGTTGGGTTGCGTGTAAAAGTCCACTGCGTCAGACGAAGGAATGGTACCCAGGGATGGAGGGTAGATCTTACAAGCTTGTTTTTCACAAGAAATATCGGGACTTGATGCTAGAGTCCTACTTGAACCACGTGATGAAGACGGGGAAGGAGATTCTGGGACGAAACAAACCCCTAAAGCTTTACACAAATAGTGTGTCGGGAAGGACGTTGTGGAGCCATGTCGCGTTTGATCATCCTGCTAGTTTTGAGAAACTCGCGATGGATGTGGCCAAGAAGAAAGAGATCGTGGATGATTTGGTTGCGTTCAAAGAGGGGAGGGATTTCTACGCAAGGATCGGTAGAGCCTGGAAGCGAGGGTATTTACTCTATGGTCCACCGGGAACGGGGAAATCGACTATCATCGCAGCAATGGCAAACTTTCTCAATTACGATATCTATGATCTCGAGTTGACTTCGATCACTGACAACACAAAGCTCAAACAGTTATTGGCAGAAACAACGAGTAAATCAATCATCGTAATTGAGGACATTGATTGCACGCTTGATATCACGGAAAATAGAAACAAGATCTCTTTGCGAACCCTTAAGGCCAATATTGGGAAGGGTAACGAAGAATCTCCTCCCTCGAAAGCCCGTGAGGGTAGTGGTCCAAGTAAAGTCACTCTTTCTGGATTGTTGAACGCTATGGACGGCTTATGGTCTACGTGCAGCGGAGAACGAGTAATTGTGTTCACTACCAACCACGTCGAGAAGTTAGATCCCGCTTTAACGAGAAGGGGGAGGATGGACAAGCACATCGAGTTGTCTTATTGCACTTTTGAGGGATTCAAAGAGCAAGAAACTACCTGGAATTGGAAGATCATCCCTTGTTTGAATCGATAGAGTTGCTGCTGAGGGAAACTAAGATCACGCCTGCAGACGTTGTCGAGAATCTCATGCCCAAATCAGGCGAGGATGATGCAGAGCGACGTCTCGATGCTCTGATTCAAACTCTAAAACATGCAAAAGAACATAAAGATAAAAAAAGAAGAAGAAACGAAAGAGAATGTGTCCATCAAAGACAGCTAGTTTAATTTCGAGAATTGCAAACAACAAATTAAATTATATATTTTGCCAAAAATAAATCCACCGTTAATTTTCATGCATGTTGCACTTTTCAGTAACAATATTCCGTAGTTTTTTATGTTATTCTCTCAATATATTCCTCTAGTGTTTTAATGACTGGTGTGATGATTTAGTGCGAATTATCTTATACTTGTGTGACTTGTGTGTTTTTCATTCAATTTATTTAATATTTGACGTAAAATTTAAAAACAAAATTTATATATTTAAAAACTAGATAGATCTAAAGTTCAACAAAACAATTGAGGTGACCTTACTATACTATCTTCGTCCACAAATTAACTTTCCGTTTCGAACAACATGCAAAATATAATTTCACCTCTTAAAAATTGTTTTATAAAAAAACAAATTATATACGGGGTATTTCGAAAGAATATTAAAGTTCTATGAAACAAGATTTGATGAGAATATTTTATTTTATCAAATTATCAATGATAACACACAAATAAACAAAGTTATTCGAGAGGCCATGATAGTTTCCGGAAAGTTAATTTGTGAACGGAAGGGTGTATTATTTTATCAAATGTGAAAAAAGGCGAAATGTTTACCATTCATAGCTAGTAATGCACAAATAAACATACTTACCTTACCTCCAACAAAGCTTGGGAATAGAACCTCCTTGTTTTTATGAACAATGAGAGAGCAACAAGGAAACCAAACAATGTCACCGAAGCAAGTATAAAATATGACAACATGAAGCATCGAGTCCCAAAGCACGAACTTTTGTGCCCGCGTGATGCTTCTTTATCGTACAAATACCCAATAACTCTCACTGAGAGCACGTAAGATCCAACCGGGCTGGCTATGGCAATGGTATTGAATATAGTGCCCATATGGAGGACGCCGAAGATCTCCTTAGTTATGGTGGGCATCAAAGACCATTGCGAGCCATAACATATCCCGGCTAGCATGGTCCCCACGTACAAATTTCCCGGGAAACCGGACGCGATGATGACGTGGCCAGCTGACATGGCTGCTAGGGAGAGGGCTACGAACAACGGCCTCGGCCAGCCTCTTTTGAGCAAAGCAATGTCGGATACATACCCAGCACCGAGACGGCCTAGAAAGTTCCAAATGCTCCACAGAGAAACCATAGTGCTTCTCTGGGACGCCTTGTAGCCAAATGATTCCCCTATCTGGCTGATGTTGTTTACTGTCGCGAGCCCCGACCCCATTCCACATACCATAGACACAAACAACAGCCAGAAGTTGAGGGTGCACATGGCTTTCAAAACATTCATTTCCTCTACTACTACTACTACATCGCTCCTTTTTACTCTATTCGCAATATTGGAGTCGTTTAACAACAGAGTTTCTGCATAGGATGAACTTGTTCCTTGGGCTTTGGTTGCAACACTTAAAGGAGAGGAGAGGAGAGCAAGTAGCCCTACAAATGAGAGGATATGTACCCATCGAGGGAACACGAAGGCGTCCTCCAAGATTCTTAGACACAGAAGATAAGTCGCGATGGCCATTGAAACAATCAAGAAAGTGTTCAAACGCTTCTTCTCGTCGTCATCATTGGTAGTGGCCGAGGTTCGGTGGACTCTGACCGAACACATGAGGGTGACGGTGATCGCGGTTGGCAATAACGCGAGCATCAAAATTAATGCGCTCGGGTTGTTGTTGTTGAACAATGTCTGGTACAGCTGTATCAGCATTGCCCCACTCAATCCAAGAAACCCCTGGCCATGGAAGAACACAAAAAACCTATTAGCCTCAGCTCAATTTGTCGATTTCGCCAAAGCAGACTGTTAAGTTCACTTTGTAATGCCACAAAATTGTACACTACCTAACTTCATTCTCTTTTGATCAATTAAGCAGGAAATCAGTTTAGACAGTTTCAAGAATTCAAAAGCACTATAGAATTTGTGTTAAAAAATAGAACTTTCATTCAAGAATTCAAGAATTCAAGCATAAAGCAATGAACTTTAAATCAAGATTTTCAGAAATCAGAAGTGGATAGCAAATTAATAATAGGCTTAAGAAAAATTAACCATTTATGGGGAAATCCAACGAATTACGTTTAAACTTTCATTCTCTCTTGATCAATTAAGCAGGAAATCAGTCTATAGGCAGTTTCAAGAATTCAAAAGTACTATAGAATTTGGGTCCGAAAATTGTGAAAAGAAATGGAAATGTAATAATGGTTGTCTCACTAATAAGCTTTCATTCAAGAATTGGAGAATTTCATAAATTCAAGAAATCAAGAATTCAAGCATCAAGTAATGAACTTTAATTCAAGAATTTCAGTAGTGGATAGCAAATTAACGATGGGCTTGATAAAAATCAACCATTTATGGGGAAATCGAACTAATTAAGTTTAAAATTTCAAGAAAAAATTGTGAATTTTGGGAATTTTTTGTTTTGTTCTGTCACCTTCATGATTCCGACGACGGTGCCGCCGTAATCCGGGAAGTTGAGAACGGCGGTAACGACGTTTGCGGTGTTGAAAAAGGTCTGGGAATGGGCGGCGATAAACATGAAGATGGACATAACCGCCACGGGCGGCCGCGGAATGGCCCCGACGACGGCGAGGTACATGAAGAAGTAGCCGACGAAGCACTGTGCGGCTCCGGCGAGGAGGACAAGCCAGGGGCCGCCTCTGCGAGGGGGAGATCTGGAATTGGAGACGGAGGAGTAGAGGAGGCCGGAGAGAATTCCGGCGTTGGCGCCGATGTCCTTGAAGACGGAGACGGTGTCGAGAGTGGATTGATCGTAAGACTGGGAAGACTTGAGGACAGGGGAGTAGATGCCGAAGGCGTACGACGCGCCGCAGCTGCTCTGGATCCATACGCTCGCCGCCGCCGCTGTCCATTTGCTGCCGCCGCGGGTAAGGCCCAGCCTCTCCATGCGACGGTGGGAGCGGCTGAGCCACCGACGGAGCTGTCAAGAATCGTACGAAATTAAGAATGATTTTCCTCAAAGAAAAGAAAAAATGATTGGCAGGTAAAAAAAGAATTTTTCTATGCTGGTAGAATTGTAGAAATGAAGTGTAAAGCCTTAAACCATCTCTAAAAATGTTTGTAAATTTGTTGGGTGTGATTGAATTCCAAATTAATTTTAAGTTCTTGGTTTGATATCATTAAGAAATTCATACAATATTGTACCATTATGGAGTGTAATTTTAAGTTCTTGGTCTGGACTTAACGGTCTGGTTCGATCGGTTTTTTCAGTCCAAACCGAAACATGAACACCCCTAGTTGTTAGTTATTGGTTCTTGATTGTTTGTGTCATATATTCTAAATGAATAATGAGTTTAGCTCAGAGAACAGAACACTATAGTTGTTCCAAAAAATCAATGGCATTGGAGTGGCAACAGAAGCGTTTCATATTTATTTTTGTACTGGGTAATTCGTTACTCCCTCTGTCTCAAATTATATCGCATGTTTCGTTTTACGATATTTGATTAAAATTATTTTTAAATCATTTTGTATGAAAAACTGGTAAAGAATTAAAAAAATTATATATTAATATATTACATCAAAAAATATACAAAACTAATTGTAACATTGCTATTTTAAATTTTAAATTGGAAAGGGAGAGTAATCCATACAAAAAGTTGAATAAACATTGTCAATATAAATATAATGGAGTGTTCTCTAATAATCATAATTAGGTATCTTCTCAATTGAAGCAATCCATTCATTCCATCCCCACCTCTCAAGCAAAAGCAAAATATAAAGAAGTTAACCAAAGCCCGGCAAGGGATGGACAAGGAAACAATGGAAGCCACTGCTAGGGAAACTCTCCAACACAAGTGAGTATAAATAAATAAATAAATAAATAAAATTACTCCCTATATTGATCATCTCTTTTCTTTTCTTTTTTTCCTGGCCCTCTCACTCGATCTCTGCAGTGTAAAAACAGAGGAGAAGAAGATTAGCGGCAATGAAGCCATCCTGGAGATTTCTCGAGGCCTTGAGGAGTGAGTGTGCGTGTCTATATATATATATATATATATATATATATATATATATATATATATATATATATATATATATATATATATATATATATATATATATATATATATATATATATATATAGACACACACACATTGATGTGCTCTTGTTGTCTCTTCTTTATTATTTGTTTAGTTTTGATTATTTTACCATCAAAATCAAATATAATTTATATTAGAATATTGATCGAAAATAGTTTTATTAGGTTTAGTTTATAAAATATTTCAAAAAATTTATTTTATCTAATTAATATACCGCATAATTTTTATTTAATTATAGTTTATAAGTTGAAAACGATTGACTTTAAAATATCAAAACTGAATAAATATTCAGGGACGGAGACTAAAATAGAAGGAAAATATAGAAAAAAAGAAACTAAATAAGACTTTCATGTTACTCAAATAATTCTATTTAGAGAATAAAAATTCTTTTGTTTTGGAGATGATGACTACTCCCTCCGTTCTCAAAAACACTTCCTCTTTCATTTTTTCCACTAAAATAGAAGGAGTATGTTTTTCTCTTGTTTTGGATAATTTGTTAAACAAAATTTCAAAATAATTCTTCTGATATTAGATTTGCATTATAACTCTATGTTTTTCCCAATTTGCAATTAAATTTTAGAACATATTAATTAGAAATCTCGACTAAAATATTAGCAAAAATTTGAGGATTCAATCGTGGTGGCGGGGGCGCGTAAGGAGGAGGCGATAGAGGTGAGGATTTATATGGGATAAAAATCATTTCGGATAAAAAAGTATGATATGATAGTTAGGTTAAGAATTATTAGGAGTAAAAGTGATTCGTTAACAAAAAAAGAAAGAATTTTGTGGGACAAGAAAAAAAGAGAAAAGAGTTTTTGAGACGGAGGGAGTATATATATTTATATTTCGACAAAAATGCCCTCATTTTTTTCTCCGTCCGAAATTCATTTTCTCATCTCTAATGTTTAAGTATTTCTTTAGCAGGGGCGTTTTGGACAAATCCACCGAACAAAAATGACCATAATTAACCAAATGAGTATAAATCAATCAAATGCAACATTGCAGGTGCTTGCTTGGTGTGGACAAGATATTGGAAGGGGCAAAGGAGAAGGAAAGGGGCGCCGCCACAGAGGCGGGGAATAATCTGAGCCGCCTCAAAGATGAGCTGGTTCGATGTCTCCACCCCCGACACTTCCAAAACGGCGCCGTTCAACCCGCCAACATCCCCGTGCTGAACTGCGTGATTGCCGGCGCCGATTGCCGGATTTATTTCGCCGACGAGGGAAATTTCAACTCCGCCGCTTTTATTTTCGATTCTTGATGATCACAAACATATTTGGTAGATCTTATGGAATTCTGTGTCATAAAAGAGGGATAAAATATATTTGGTCATATTCAGAAAAACATATTATCTTCTCTTTAGTCATAAGTGGAGTAAATTTAATTTTTATTTTCATTTATCACTTTGTTACATCACCTCTTATTTTGAAAATTTTTATCATGTAATTTTCAAATATAATCTATTTGTTAGAATTTATTTGTGCACCATTCTTATTTTTTATCTGTCACAAAATTAGTTGTTCTCTTTCAATATTCAACGCAAATGTTATAACAAAACACCGAAAATATCATAAAGATCGGATAAAATAAAAACAAAAATTAGTATGAAATTTAAAATAAAAATTACATATTTTAAAATTATACAAAAAAGCTTTTCAAATTGAAAGCCGATATGACTATATCATTTTATTAAATGGATAACAAAAATAAACAAAAAATAATTAATTTGAATTTGACCATGTAATAGTGGACATAAAATTACTCTTTCTTCTTCGTTGATTATTTATCTAATTTTAATTTCTTACATTCAAAATTAATGAGCTTTAACTGTTAATTGAATAAAATTGATATTAGATACTCATATAAGAATAATTTTATCAAATTTTTTAATATAATATTTTCAAAATATTATTTTATATAATCAGTATACTTTATACATTTTATTTAATTACTGCGGTATAAAATAAAGATTAAAATGGTTTTGTAAAAATGTCAAATTAGTTCACATATTCTCATTTATTAGGATTAGCCATACGCATGAGCCTTTTGTTGGATAGGTGTGGGGGTTCATATTGGTTGTCCAATGTGAAAATGTTTGCCGTTTTTCAACTTTCAACAACAAACTTCTAACAAACCTCATCACAAATTTGTAAAGACCACCCTATTCCACCAAGAGTCCAAGACCAAACATTATTGAGCAAATTGATTTATAAGAAATCTATGTTTTTTTATACTTCCTCCATGCAAAAATAAACAATTCGTTTATTATTTACATAGTCAAACTCTATTCACTTTGTTAGCCTATATTTGTCACTGATTTGAAAAAAATAATATAGTCATGTCATATCTAGTTTTGTAGATCTTTTGATATATTTTTTAATATGTTATTTTTATTTTTAAAATTTACATCATTTTTCATATAAAATGATTTGAAAATAATTTCAATCAAACATCGTAACGCGCAACAGAAAGTCTATTTGCGCAACAGAAAGTTTATTTCCCAAAAAGAGCATTATATTTCTCAGAACAAAGTGTAATTTTAATTTTTTCTCAATTCACTCTATTTCATTATTGATATAAAAACAAAAAATAAAACTTACGGTACAAATGGATAAAAGTTTTCGTGAGCTTTGAATAATGAATTGTGATGCTTTTTTGAGAAGGGAATATATATTAATCCTACTTAGGAATTCCTACCATAATAAAGGTTTTCTTCTTTGTATACAGTTTAATCATAGTTAGAAATTCATATCATATACTCCACATTATGGTGTTTTTCAACATTAATAATTTTATTAAAATATACTCCCTCCGTCCCTAAATAGATTACAATCTTTTTTCTCTCTCCTCTCGATACCTTTTGTTTGTTTACGCGATTTCATTAAGTATTTGATAAAATAAAATATTTTTGTCACTTCTTATTTTGTATAACTTTTAACGTAGTTTTTTAACATGTAACTTTATATCGTATTGATATATCAATTTGTAAATAAAATGATTTCAAAAAATAGAAAATTTTATTCCGTAACCCGCAATTTGTAATCAAATTGGGGACGGAGAGAGTAGTATTTATATATTTTATTATGGTGTTCCCACTATACTTCGGATATGTGATCTCCCGCGAAACTTCTACACATCTCCTTTCTCAACTCCATATATATTTCTATGGTCTTGACTTCCTCGGCGACAACAGCCGCCGCGCACCGCCGCCACCACCACACCGGAGCTGACTTCTCTCCCGTCCAATCATTTAATGGGTAATCAAATCGCTTGCTTAAAGCCCAAACACAAAGATCCCGGCCGCGAGCCAAAGAAAAAGAAGACCAGAGAGCGCCGCCCGAACCCGTACGCGGCTTCCCCTGCTCCGCCGCCGCCAGTTCGGGTTCTGACGGATCCCAGCCCGAATACCCGAATTTCCGAGAAGTATATTCTGGGCCGGGAACTGGGCCGGGGCGAATTTGGGATCACCTACCTCTGCACAGACCGCGAGACCCGGGAAGAGCTGGCCTGCAAGACGATCTCGAAGAGGAAGCTCCGGACGGCGGTGGACGTGGAGGACGTCCGGCGGGAGGCGGCGATAATGGCGGGCCTCCCGGACGACCACCCGAACATCGTGAAGCTCCGGGGGACGTACGAGGACGACGAGGCGGTCCACTTGGTGATGGAGCTCTGCGAGGGCGGCGAGCTGTTCGACCGGATCGTCGCGCGTGGGCATTACAGCGAAAGAGCCGCCGCCGCACTGGCCAAGACGGTGGCGGAGGTGGTGCGTGTGTGTCACGCCCACGGCGTCGTGCATAGGGACTTGAAGCCGGAGAATTTCTTGTTCGCGAATAAGAAAGAAAACTCTGTTCTCAAAGCTATTGATTTTGGGCTCTCGGTGTTTTTCAAGCCTGGTATGCATTTCTCCGGCCCATTTCGTAAACTAAAAGTTGATTCTTCTTTCATTTTTCTGAATGTTATATAAAAAGAAGCGTCTAAAAGGACACGTATACACAAGTTGCTTGTACTAGTTCGTTTTCGGTACCTACGGTGCCTGTTTGTAAAACTGGCGATTCCCACCTTCCCTAAACCTAACCTTCATTTTTACAAACGGGGCACCGTAGGTACCCAAACAAACTGGTGCAAGCAAATGACACGAATAGTACTAGTGTCAATTTAGACTTACTCTATATAAAAATATGAATTATAGTGTTGTGAAAAGAGTCTAAAATAATGAACAACCATGCTAGGGGTACACAAAAAATGTACCCCAATTTGTATTCTAAAAAAATACAATGACATTTTAACGGTTCACATAGGCAGAAAATGTTAGTTTAATTAAAAAAAATTGCACTGACATCTTCTACAAACGTAAATCATCATACAAACATTACAATGGTCCAAAATGTCGGTACATGCCTTTGGGGTACAAAATGTACAAATAGCTTGATCCAATAATGAAACAACAACATACTAGCATCAGATAAATAAAATAAAAATTGCATTTATGGGCCTTTATACAGGAGAGAGGTTTACAGAAATTGTGGGGAGTCCATATTATATGGCCCCTGAGGTTTTGAAGAGGAATTATGGACAAGAAGTTGATATTTGGAGTGCTGGAGTTATCATTTACATTTTGATCTGTGGGGCCCCTCCTTTTTGGGCAGGTATATTTTTTTTCTAAATATTTTGAATTGGGTGCAAAACTAAAGTAGAAGTAAACATTGAAAATATGTTAAAATAGAAGTTTCATATTTTTATTCTTGAAAACTGAGTTAGATCTATTTACAATGCACTCATGAACATATATATTAGGGTACTAAAAAGTATTGTAAAATATTCAAAACCATGGCCTCATGTTTTTAGAAATTATTTAGGGCATTTTTTTGAATTCTTTTTAGGGTGAATTTTTTTTTGAATTCTTCTAGAAATTAAATCAATCACTCCCCTCAATATTTCGTACAAATTTGGATTTTTAATTGAGTTTTTTTTTAATATGGTGCAGAAACAGAACAAGGTGTTGCTCTTGCAATATTGAGGGGAGTGATTGATTTCAAGAGGGAACCATGGCCTCATGTCTCCGAGGGTGCAAGAAATCTCGTAAGACAGATGCTTGAACCCGACCCTAGAAAGCGTTTGACCGCCCAACAAGTACTCGGTATGTCTTAAGTCATCTCGCATTGATCATATAATGGGCATGCAGTATATTAATGAGTAAAGACTATAGTTAGTCCTAGAAAATATCGTGTCTTCCATAATTAGTTCTCTATTACGAAATATTACAAACATGGCGGAAGGCTATAAAAAGAACTATTAATGGAAGGTACCCATAAACGAGAGACTAGGAGGAATGTAGTAATTGGTAATAGAGGATTGAATACGAAAAATCGACAATTTTAAAATACCAACTATATATAGGATTTACTCTATATTTATGATAGTCTTTGTATAATACGGAATAGACAACTTCTGTTATTTAATTATTCCATAGCTTGTTAACTCTAGCTATTTGATAGAACGCTGTTTGGGATTCGGAACACCGTTTTCAATTAATGTTGACGTTTTTAAACTGCAGACCACCCTTGGATACAAAATTCCAAAAAAGCCCCAAATGCTCCTTTGGGTGATATAGTCAGGACACGTCTCAAGCAATTCTCCCTAATGAATAAGTTCAAAAAGAAAGCACTCCTGGTAAGCTCCTAAATTTTGTCTTTTTTCGCGCCACCTAAATATGAATATATTGTTAAAATCCCACATCAAAACTTTGAAAATAAAATAATAGCTTTATAAGTTCTTGAGTTGAATTAGATAATCGATTGAATTCAACAATTTAGGTAATTGCAGAACACTTAGCCATTGATGAGGTAGAAGTGATCAAAGAAATGTTCACATTGGTAGACACAAATGGTGATGGGAAAGTGACATATGAAGAACTTAAAGCTGGCCTGCAAAAAGTTGGTTCCCAATTGGCAGAACCAGAGATTAAATTACTCATGGATGTGGTAAATGTCCATTTTTTTTGCTTGGTTTCTTCTTGTAAAACTAGTGGTTTCTAGGTCAGAAAACGTATTTTGTACTTGTTATTTTTTCGTCAACGTTTCTAAGAGTTGAGCATTGATTAGGCGGATGTGGACGGAAACGGGCTCCTTGGTTACGGAGAATTTGTGGCGGTGATCATGCACCTGCACAAAATGGAGAACGATGAACACCTTCATAGAGCATTCTTGTTTTTTGATAGAGATGGAAATGGTTATATTGACCTCCGTGAGCTCGGGGAAGCTTTGGCTGACGACAATTCCGGCGAATATGACATCGCCGTCCTCAACGACATCATGCGCGAAGTCGATTCCGATAAGGTCCGTTGTCCTTTCATTTCTAAATAAGCGTTAGTTATGATTTTCTAGATGCATTATGAACCTACATGATGTTCATCTGCATTCATTCAACTTTTAATGCATTTAGAAAGTGATAGTAGTGTTCATTTGGCAAAAACTTCAGAATTTCAAAAAGGCTAGCGTTAGTTTTAGCATGTTTAAAGGTAATCGGCACCATTAAAATTTAATCTAAAAAGGTAATGTTAATTGAAATATTGTACCAAAACAAGGGCATGATAGATACTTGCTTGAGAATGAAGAGAGCATTTCCCACTCGATTTTTGTTAAAGCATTCCACATTGGTCAATGGTTGAGATTCGTATTCCAGCTAGGGCCCGCCCAAGGGTGGGCCAAGGTGCCCTAGCGGCTCAGGCCCATTTTTTTGGAGGCCTAACATTTTTAATTTTATAATATTTATATATTGTATATTTTTTAATAAAACATTTAAAAACTTATTTTTTATGATAGCTATTACGATATGTAATTATAATATTAGAATTTAAAAAAATATTATTAAATATTATTTTAAAAAAATAGTCAAGATTCTTGGATATGATCTTGTCATCTTGTTCAAGATTCTTGGATATGATCTTGTCATCTTTTTCCTCTTTTTCTCCTCTTGTTCCTAATAGTCATTTTTTCTCCTCTTGTTCGTAATAGATTCTTGAGTTTTAACGGATTCTTGGATATGATCTTGTCATGATAGAATTCAAGATTAAATTCAATCGATCAGCTAGCTCGAGTTTCGGGGCTAGCTATTTCACATGCAAGTTCCAACTTTGGTCCATTTATAATTTAAGAAAAAAAGGATACTTAACAAAAATATACGGTGTGCGAATAAGATGTTGGATTGAAAACTATAAAATTTCCCTAACATACTAAGTTTTTAATTAATAGGAAAAGACTAAAGTAGGAGTAGAACATTGAAAAAGAAATGTTTGGTTTACAAACACAATTGTCACAAATCTCACAAACTTGCTATTTGTGAACTTCAATAAAAAAAATTGAATAGTCTAAAATAATTTTAATATTTGAATTTAAACTATAAATAGTCATTTTGTGAAATTTGTGATCATTCTGTTTGTGAACCTGGCATTGATCACATTGAAAATATATCAAAATGAGAGTTCTATATTTTTATTTTCAAAATAGGAGTTACAATGCATTTACATGACCAATAATGACCACGTGCATTACCAAAAAGTACAGTACAATGTGCATGTATAATGTCACATTACCAAAATGCGAACTCTTATTTAGGGAATAAAAATATGGAACTCATATTTTGATATTTTCTCTATGTTTTACTCCTATTTAGGATTACTAAATTTCTATTTATGATGATTTCTTTTTAATTAAATTATAAACTTAATTACAAAAAAAAATTGAACTGCTAAAATGTTTTATTTATTTATAGGATGGGAAGATTAGCTATGAGGATTTTGTTGGGATGATGAAAGCTGGAACCGATTGGAGAAAGGCGTCGCGACAATACTCGAGAGAAAGGTTTAGAAGCCTCAGTTTGAATCTCGTGAAGGATGGCTCGCTCCAGCTTCAAGGCGGGTTAACTCGGGAATTAGTTGTGGTTTGAAGGTTTGAATT
Organism: Cuscuta australis; assembly: GCA_003260385.1. Taxonomy (NCBI): domain Eukaryota; kingdom Viridiplantae; phylum Streptophyta; class Magnoliopsida; order Solanales; family Convolvulaceae; genus Cuscuta; species Cuscuta australis. Next base: position 2,692,621 of record NQVE01000114.1, read on the forward strand.
GAAACCATTTTTTGTTAGAAAAAAGGCAAAATTTATGCCTAATCTATTGGGTCCTTCAATGCTATTTAAATAGTTATGGAATGAGATGAATTAAGATATTAGTACTTCTTTTGTCCCACAAAATTTTTTTAATTTTAATTTTACAAGATTTAAGAGAATGTATTTTGTTGTTGACTTTCGAAAAATGATTTTGGATGTGATGGGTAAATGTAGGATATTATGGATAGATTAATAGTGAAAAAGTGTAATGTGATAAGTAGGTTAAGAATTGGTAGCAGTAAAAGTAATTTTTTATGTAAATTAGAAAGATTATAAAGAAGGAAGAGAAAAGAAAAAAAAATTACTAGGATGGATAGAGTATTATTTTAGTCTAAAAAATAAAGAGTGAAATCTATTTTGAAACTATTCTTTTGTAATCCTCTTTTGAAGATAACACGTGGAGTATTTCATATTGCCATTCTTTAAAGTGTGGGCGTGTGCCCACTTGTATATATTCCTTTTCTATTTCTCGTAGATCTTCGCAAATTATTTTTTTTAAAGATTATGATGAGTTGAAACACGTAGAAGTTTATTAATATACATTTAATGAAATTAGGTGGAGTATATTAAATAAAGGGGGTAGGTGTAATAAATAAAATCAATGAGGGTAATTTTGATATTTTATATGTTAAAAATGAAACAGATTGAAAAAAATATTTGAAAAGATTTATGGCTGACAATGGGAGTATATACTTAAATGAATAAATCAAGTGTCAAATTATAATGAATTTTCTTCCTTCTATTTTGCTTTTGTAATTTAATTTAAAGAAACTTTCTTGGATAAGAGTAAAAAGGTATAAAAATATCAAAATATGAGTTTTAAATTTTTTAAGAGCAAAATGAAAGTATAACCACAGTCTGATATATGAGTACGCGCTGACATTTTGGTAGAAAAGTTACCACTGTGTAATATGGTAATAAGTCAACGTCCACGATTAGCGACGACACTCTAGTGGCCGACAATCATAAATGATAGTGTCATAGTGTGAATATGACAGTTGCAATGACAGTGTTAACTTTTCTTTTGATCTTAAAAGATGAGTGTATAACAATGATAATGTGAACTCTTCTTTTGATATTAAAAGATTTAGGTTTCCTATTTTAGTGCTTTATAATTTTTTACTTTTATCTAGGGTGTTTCCCTTTTATTTATTATGGGCACATTTGGTTAGGGACGAGTTCGGTATGGACGGTTTAATTCTCACTCAAAATCAAAGACAAAACCAAAGATAAGTGTAGAGTATATAAATATCATTTCTGAGTCACGACCATAAGTTTGAGATTTTGGTTAAGTTAGTTCTTTGAGATAGTATCAGAGTTTTATTGACTAAGAGGTCACAGGTTCGAAATGTAGTGCCTCCCAATTTTAAAAATTTAATGTTTCACGTGGAATGCTCAAAAAAATTACGCATGTAGGTAAGGGGCGGGTTAGAATATAAAACACTTTTATTTGGCCATAACTAGATGCTTGAGCTTTTGGTTGGTTTGGTTCCTTGACGTAGTATCAAAGCTTCCATGGCCAAGAGCTCACAAATTCGAAACTCACCGCCACCTAGTATTTAAAAAAATTAAGGTTTACGTGCAAGGCTCAAAGAAATCATGTTTGCACGTGAGGAAGCATGTTAGAATATATATAAATTTTTACTGGTCCATGATCACAAATTTGAATTTTTTGTTGAATTGGTTCTCTACAGTAAGTTACTATGTTAGATGTTCTGTTCAATTTCGCACAAAGAAATTTTAAACCATTGGTTATCTGATTCAGTTTATGCAGTTTCTATTTCAGTTTTACAGAATCTATTGGTTGTAAAAATAAAAAAGTATAAGCATTAAAATAGTTGTAACAATACGAACATGATAAGTAATTATAAAACAATGCTCTTTATCGGCTAAGTAATGTTCTTGTAACAAAGTAAATCAAGTTTCTCTTAAAAAATGGCTAGATGTTACAACTTTTTTAATGATTCAAGAACTAATAGGATTTAGCCACCGACTATGGTAGTACAAAGAACTTGACGGAAAGAAAAGATAATTTCTTGGAAAATACGACCTCAATAACACTTGTATTAACTTGATTTAGCTTAGATTACAATGAAGGTTTTTCCCTATATTTATAGTCTAAATTTTCTAAGTACATAATGTCCTATGTTATCAACAGTATTGGCCTGATGTCCGTCAATTATGAGCGAAGAATCAGTCGTCAATTACCCACGAGGCCACGATCAGTGAGATTGACAATCCATTTATACTTCCGGTTCGGGCCACAGCCCAAATCCTACTACCCACACTTCCTTCGGCCCAACTAATATTCTAACTCATCTTTGGAATGAATTTGGCCCTCTCATTATATTAGGCCCGAACTACAGGTTTGGGCCTACTCAGTCTACTCATTCGGCCTGATAGCTATTAACAACCAAGTAACTTTTAAATTGAGCAACTAAACCTTATAAATGTAACAAAATGTACTCTCTTTGTTCTTTAGTATTTGTCCACTTTTGACTTTTTCAGTCAAAATTGGTAAATTTTAATCTCACATTAAATAAAAATGGTATTAAATATTGATACAAAAATAGTTCTATTATATTTATGTTATGAAATATTTTTAAAATATTATTTTATCTAATTAATATAGAATATAAATTTTATTTAATTATGAGTCAAAGGTTAAAAATAGATGACTGAAAAAGTAATAACTGCACAAATATGCAGGGACGGAGGTAATAAATTTAAAAAATAAATCAACTTTTAAAAATGTTTATCGAGCAACCCATATTTATTTACACTTTAGGCAATGCTCGCATAAAAACTGTTAGAGTACACCAAAAATCCACTCTACTTGTATACTTTTAGTGTTCCTACCACACATTTTTTTAATCTAAATAATAAGAAGAGTGGCGAATAGATAAAAAATGTGTGACGAGAAGATTGGTGTTGTACAAATGAGCCTTAGCGTTACATTTTTCACATCATGAAATATATATATTTAGGTTAGATTTTCTTAACTCACGTTAGATTCTATTTAAAACCCTAACGTTAAACAATAAAATTGTTTCCAAACACGCCCTATATGGTTATGTCAACAATTCTAATTTTAATTCTCCTATGTATTAGTTCCAATTACACTATAGATTTAGAATCCCTTGATAAGTAAGGGTTACCATATGGTCAAAGAGGTGTCTTTTTGATGGATCGTCAAAATAAATGTTTGTTTGTTCCTTCTAATAAATCCATCACAGTCAAATGATGCTTCTTGCCAACACAAAAGATCCCATATTTTATTTTTTTGACAAGACAATATCGTATATTTACTTGGGCCCTCACTCTATTCATCTTTGTAGTTCAATTTTATGGAATCTAACAAAATAAAAAAAATATAAAACTCACTTTAAATAGAACTAAAACATAGAAAAAGTATAAAAATAAGAGTTTCATGTTTTTATTTCTGAAATAGGAATTAACATTGTGGTAATAGAGTTGTAATGTGGCACTGTAGTACATGTGCACATTACTATATTTTTTCATAATGTACATGACCATATTTGATAATACAAATGCATTTTAACTTTTATTTCAGGAACAAAAACATATTCCCTCCGTCCCAAGTTATTTGCAACGTTTGCTTTTTGAGCAGTTGCGAGAACTTTTGTTTATTCTTACGTTTTCAATGGTTATTTGATAAAATAAAATATTTTTGACACCTCTTATTTCGAAGAACTTTTCATGTAGTTTTTTTATAGGTAAATTTTATTTTTTATTTCTATACCAATATGTAAATAAAATAAATTGAAAAAACTTTATATTTTGTCTCGGGAATACAAGTGTGGCAAATATTTAGGGACGGATGGAGTATAAATTCTATTTTGATATATGTTTTTAATTTTTTACTCCTACTTTAGTCTTTGTCGGGACACGATGCATGTGGGATTTTAAGACGATCTCTTTTTTTATTTGTTTAAAAAGAAATTGCAAAAATAAACCTTTATCGGGCGCCGCTTATGTCGGCCCATGATGGGCAATTAGGCGTGGCTTGCTTTGGTCTCTTTCATTAGGATTGCTGGACTGGATTGGGCAGAGATACACCCAAATAGAAAATTTGAATTTAAATTAAATTATTTTAGACTAAATTTTTAAAACGGTCCTATCTAATAAGTTATTTTTTTCAATTAAGTTTTAAGAGATTTATTCCCGTCATTCGTAAATGATGTTACTCAAGTGATAATAAATTGGAAGATATTTTAGTATTTTTTTATCAGTTAAATTTAGATTGAGCTATTAAAATAATCATTTCTAATGAAATGCTCTCTCAAAATAGTTTTTTCTATTTAAATACATGTATTTGATTTAAATTTTAAATTTTTTTTAGGTTTTTAATAATTCATAGATTATGTATAGTCAATGTATTTTTTTAACTTTACATTTAATTGCATAGAAATGAACATTTTAAAAATATACTTTAAAATAAAATGATATAAATACGAAAATATAATTCATTCATCATCATTTGAGTAACATTATTGTTTACGAAAGACTACCTGAAGAATAAATCTCAATTATAAAGAACTACATAGGTAATTAGAACTTATTGAGGACTGAATTGAGAAAATACCTTATTCCAAAAGACCATTTTAGAAATTTACTCATTATTTTATTCCCAAATTGTTGATCCAAAATACTGCATATAACTACGTAGACAATTAGAACTTATTGAGGACTCAATTGAGAAAATACATTATTCTAAAAGACCATTTTGTAAATTTACTCATTATTTTATTCCTTAATTTTTTCTCCTGCATTATCAAGTCCGATATTCTTTATTAAATAATCTAGAAATTGAGCTCTCAAATGTATGATTTGAGCAAGGAGTTTTGCAAATATAAATTTTTTGTAGATAAAAGGCTAACATGTGACCAATATGTTGATGCGTTAATCAACACCATAAAATAACAAAATGATTCACATGGTGGAGAAATTGGCTCACAAATATCTCCTTGAATTCTTTCTAAAAAAGTAGAAGATTCAACTCCAATTTTATTTAGAGATGACCTGACAATAATGCCACAAAATGAATGTTTTTTTATCATCTAATTTTCTATTAGAGTCAACATTTACTTCAATGGGACTAATGTGAGTATAATATAACCCCAAGAAATACGCTGGCATCTTTTAAAAAAGAATTCTATTTCCATATTTGATTGTCATTAGACACAAGTATTCTTTTTGATTTTTTTTGGTTTCAATGTGATTACCATTTTGACGTATATCTTTAAAACTCAATAAGTTTCTTCGGAATTTGTTGGAATATAATGCGTCTTTGATAATTATTTTTGTCCATTGAGGATGGATTAAACAGGTCATTCTGTACCCTTATATGAGCTTTGCAACACGAAAAGTTGTATTGGCATTAGTTTCTATCAGTGTTATTTGAGGAAAATATCTTTGTCTCTCAAAATGGTGTGCGTTGTGGCATTGTCTATCGGATATTATTCTTTACCACTGGAGTCATAAACAGTTAACTCCATATCTTGAATACAAATAAATATATAAATAAGTATAAGTTCAAGATAATTAACATAAATATCATACATTTTATTATAAGCTTTAAAACTTACATAATAATAGAAGTACACATGAAAAATAAAGTGCAGATTTTAAACATTTATTTTAAAATAAACACACCATAACGCAGTAAATAAAAATATTTAAATAGTAGTAGTTCACCATAGGCCACCTCATCACCAATTTCAGCATCTTCCATGTAGAAATCGGACACATCAAATTTAGGCAAAATTAGATTGATATCATCAGCATAATTAGCCTCCATATTTTTTCCCTTTCCTTTTCTAGAAGTTTGGTATAATTTCACCAAGTGTTTTTCCATTTGACATCCACTAGCCCAATGTTCTTTTATGCCACATTTATAGCATTCACCATTTGATTTTGGCTTTTCATGAGTTTTAACCTGTAGCGGTTTGAATTTTCCCTTTCCCTTGGAGGATGATCCATTTGGATGTTTTACCCTCTATCTGGCCCTTTGCTACGACCATTTTCACGTCCACGTTTAAAGTGTCCACGTGCACCTCCATGGATGACATTTGATTTTGGTGCTGATCCACGATTAGGATTGCAAAAATTTGTAGGGCTACAACCGGTGGGCCTCATGTTACGATTTTTCATTAACAACTCATTATTCTGCTCAGTAACAAGTAATACTGAGATTAGCTCAGAGTACTTTTTAAAACATCTTTTTATATTATTGTTATAATATCACATTTGACATATGCATGGTGGAAAAAATTTTCTCCAACATGTCATGTGTTAGTCGGTTTAGTCATTGTGCCCACGCCTTAGAGGGGGGGGGGTGAATAAGGCGTTTAAAATCTTTTCGGAGTTTGATAAAAACGGTGTTGGCAAATGCGAAAGCAATATATAAAACGCAGAAATAAGAGCGTAAATAAAATGCACACCGATTTTATACTGGTTCGGGAAATCCCTACTCCAGTACCTCGAGGCTCCTCCTCAAGGATTTTCGAATCCACTAAGTCCCGGCCTCTTGAACTCCGTCAAAGCACCGCACTAGTTTTGGCAAACAACCCTTTCCAATAGGATTCACTCCGAGATTTCACAACGGCTATCTCGAACCGTTTACAATGAAGATTTAACGGCTATCTTCTACCGTTCCCCCAAGGATTTCAAAGGCTATCCTTGAACCTTTACCCAAGGATTTATACGGCTATCCTCGACCGATACAATATGAGAATTTAACGGCTATTCTCGACCGTATAAAGATGTGTTTGAAAAACACAAACAAGAGTTCTACACAACGGCTTGAATATAAAAATGAAGAACAAAACTTAGCCGGTGTAGAAGGAAATTATACTCTCTCAAAAATACAATATAAACTTATGAATATGTGAGTATATAACTAGAAACACAAGTTCAAAGTGTGTGTATAAAAATCAGGAATTTAAGGCTCTTGAAATAGCCAAAATATTGAAAATAATTAATAAAAGAATGAACACACTTAGAATATAAAGGGAGGATGTTTAGAGCTTTGTTTCTTAAAGAAATATGAAGTATTAGGCCTTTATTTATAGTGGAATATGTTAATTAGCCGTTGGGAGGTGATTAGGGTTGATTTAATTCAAAATCACAAATCAAGAACAGTAACCCAGCGGTCACGGTAGGCCGGTACCATCCTCACGGTAGCAAGGTACCGTGCGTACGATAGGGGGTACCGTGAGTGGCGGTACCTCGGTACCGTGTAATACAGCAAACCAATCCGGCTCTGGCGGTACCTGTCCTCTAACGGTACAGAGGTACCGTGCCGGCGGTATAGGGTACCGTGTCGACGGTATGGGGTACCGTACCACTGTCCTGCGTTTTCCAAAATTCCCTTAATCCTTCGTGTTTGAGTTTAAAACCTTTTAGATATTTGAAAATGTTTATAGGATGGTTTTAAACATATTTTGTGAGTCCTTTTGAGCTTGTGAATATAGGTATATAAAATCATATCCTTACATTGGTTTCAACCTATATTCTACGCTAGTTTGGTATTTCGACTTCATTCTTGAGTACCGAATCTTAATGGATTCTTTTTGTACGTGAAACACTTAAACAAACGTCAAGCTCTTATATTGTTTGTTAACATCAAAACATGAGGCTTAGCAAACCAAGGCTAACAATCTCCCCCCTTTTGATGTTGACAAACAATATACTTCAAAGTGAGTTAAGCGGGAGTAAAATAATAAAACAAGCAAGCTCCCCCTAAGAATAAGCATATTGAAAATACTCACTTTGAACTTTTTCTTGTGTTTATTAAAAGTTTAAGTTTGATTCAAAAGTTTACACAAGAATGCACTCAAGTCAAGTTGCATATGCACCACTTTGAAGTATACATCTTCTCCTCCTTTTGTCAAAATCAAAAAGGGTATTTTGAAAATGTTAGCCATATATAACTTCTTGAAACCCTCCCCCTATAAAAATGAATTTTTTGGAAAAATGATAGTTTTGAGATCATTGGGCAAAAAGTGCATTTACAACAAAACTTCCCCTAAAAATGAAAACTCCCCCTACAATGATGCAAGTTTAAAAACTTTATTTTTCAGGGATTTTTGAGGATTATTTTCTAAAATGCATGAATTTTAAGAAATTTTAATCATGCAAACCAAGGCTAAAACAAATAAAAACACATATGGGATAAGGTTTTATTTTTGAAAAATAATTAAAACCAAACAAAATAATATCTTATCCTAATAAGTGATAAGAATTTACCTTGGCTTATGCCGCTCTTTCTTTGGCTTTTTATACGTTTCTTTCCTCTTCACATACTTCTTCCATTTGAGGAAATCCGTATACTTCTTTCTCATTTCCTTCTCTTCGTCTTCTTCATCATCCGACTCTTCCGTAGAGCTTGAGTCACTTGACTCGCTTGATTCTTCACTTGTTGAGTCTTTGGAAGCTTTGAAGGTATTTGTAAGTTTGGGATTTTCACGCATTTCTTCCTCTTTGATTTTTCTCAACAAAAGTTCATGAGAATACAAGGAAGACCAAATGTGGGCGGTTTCGGCCCTATCACATTTGGGTAATAAATCCACTATACTACTATGCCATTCTTTAGGTAAAGAAAATAGAATTTTTGTATTAAACTCGGAAGTAGTATACGTCGTACCCAACTTACTCAATTTGTTGACAATCTCATTGAACCTCTTGTTCATATCTTGGATTGTCTCACATGGTCCTTTCTTGAAGGATTCGTATTCGGCGTTCCCAAGGGCAATCATTGTTTGCTTTGTCGAGACATCCCCTTCGTGAGTGGCTTCTAATAGATCCCATACTTCTTTGGCAGTTTTGCACGCACTCACTCTTGCAAATTCATCGGGACCGAGGGAGCAATGGAGGATGTTGATTGCCTTTGCATTCATTGATAACTTTCTTTTATCCTCTGGAGATAATGCTGCAAAATTACCAATACTCGGCACAAATGGCCCGTGAAGTACATTCAACCATAAATCAAAATCAATTGATTGAATGAAGTATTCCATCCGCATTTTCCAATAAGAATAGTTTTGACCATTAAAAAATGGAGGGCGGTGGATGCTTTGGGAATCCATTTGAGCCATTTCTTAATAAATTTGAATTTTTAAAAAATTAGGGAAAAATTAAGTTTTGAGATTTTAAAAATTCAAATTAAAAAAGGACACAACAAGTGGATCTTTGTCGTAGATGCGGTTAAGAACTTTCAACTACGAAACTGCTCCTATACCAATTGTTAGTCGGTTTACTCGTTGTGCCCACGCCTTAGAGGGGGGGTGAATAAGGCGTTTAAAATCTTTTCGGAGTTTGATAAAAACGGTGTTGGCAAATGCGGAAGCAATATATAAAACGCAGAAATAAAAGCGTAAATAAAATGCACACCGATTTTATACTGGTTCGGGAAATCCCTACTCCAGTACCTCGAGGCTCCTCCTCAAGGATTTTCGAATTCACTAAGTCCCGGCCTCTTGAACTCCGTCAAAGCACCGCACTAGTTTTGGCAAACAACCCTTTCCAATAGGATTCACTCCGAGATTTCACAACGGCTATCTCGAACCGTTTACAATGAAGATTTAACGGCTATCTTCTACCGTTCCCCCAAGGATTTCAAAGGCTATCCTTGAACCTTTACCCAAGGATTTATACGGCTATCCTCGACCGATACAATATGAGAATTTAACGGCTATTCTCGACCGTATAAAGATGTGTTTGAAAAACACAAACAAGAGTTCTACACAACGGCTTGAATATAAAAATGAAGAACAAAACTTAGCCGGTGTAGAAGGAAATTATACTCTCTCAAAAATACAATATAAACTTATGAATATGTGAGTATATAACTAGAAACACAAGTTCAAAGTGTGTGTATAAAAATCAGGAATTTAAGGCTCTTGAAATAGCCAAAATATTGAAAATAATTAATAAAAGAATGAACACACTTAGAATATAAAGGGAGGATGTTTAGAGCTTTGTTTCTTAAAGAAATATGAAGTATTAGGCCTTTATTTATAGTGGAATATGTTAATTAGCCGTTGGGAGGTGATTAGGGTTGATTTAATTCAAAATCACAAATCAAGAACAGTAACCCAGCGGTCACGGTAGGCCGGTACCATCCTCACGGTAGCAAGGTACCGTGCGTACGATAGGGGGTACCGTGAGTGGCGGTACCTCGGTACCGTGTAATACAGCAAACCAATCCGGCTCTGGCGGTACCTGTCCTCTAACGGTACAGAGGTACCGTGCCGGCCGTATAGGGTACCGTGTCGACGGTATAGGGTACCGTGTCGACGGTATGGGGTACCGTTTGGGGTACCGTACCACTGTCCTGCGTTTTCCAAAATTCCCTTAATCCTTCGTGTTTGAGTTTAAAACCTTTTAGATATTTGAAAATGTTTATGGGATGGTTTTAAACATATTTTGTGAGTGCTTTTGAGCTTGTGAATATAGGTATATAAAATCATATCCTTACATTGGTTTCAACCTATATTCTACGCTAGTTTGGTGTTTCGACTTCATTCTTGAGTACCGAATCTTAATGGATTCTTTTTGTACGTGAAACACTTAAACAAACGTCAAGCTCTTATATTGTTTGTTAACATCAAAACATGAGGCTTAGCAAACCAAGGCTAACATCATGATCATTGATATTATGTCCACATAATTTTAATATGGACGTGACTTTGAAAATAGTAGAATTATATTCATAAACATATTTAAATTATTGGAATCTTAAAGTGATCCACTCGTATTGAGCTTTTCGCAATATGACTTTTTGCTGGTGTTCATATCTCTCTTGGAGATTATCACATAATTCTTTCGGATCTTCCACCAATAAATGTTTAGATTTTAGGCTTTCATGAAGATAGTGGAGGAGAAAAATTGTGGCTTTCCCTTTTGCTGAGATGTTGTTGTATTATTTTCAGCATTTGTATTTTCTAGGCTATTTGCCTTAAGGTTAGCGATGACATCAACTCTCTACTCCAGGTGCTTTTCTCTCTTGGTGATATTGGCTATTTGAAACTTCAAGAAGAACAATGTTTTTGAGAGTATGAGCAAGTTCATGCTGATAACGTGTTATAAAATGAGAGAAAAATTATTCAGAGATTATAAAGATAAGATATATATTTTTGATTTCTTCTTCTCTATTAATTTTTCACTGTTCTTTAGTTATTGGTATTTTGCAGAGATCCTAAGCCTCCTATTTATAGTGGAGAGTTTTAGTCGTAACACTATTATAAATAGTATACATGCTATACAAATGACAACTTGAAGGTGATGATAGACAGTTTGTTCCTGCAACCATGATGGAGCATGACCTAATTAATTGATAAATGAACAATTTATATTTCTTAACACTTTTATATTAATCTTAATTAAATGAAAAAATTAACATAAATAATGTAATGTAATTTGATCAACAAAGAAATAAAATTGGGGAATATTACAAAGTTACAAAGAGAAATATATACTCATTCCGTTCGGAAATGTTCTTCACATTGACTTTTCTTCGTCAAAGTTTATAAATTTTGACTCCAAATTTTGGAAAAAAATACATTATACTATGGATACATTATTTTGTGGATCTGAAGTCCATGCTCATTTTATGGATCTTAGTGCATTTGTATCATAAAAAAGTAGACCTTTTCCAAGAGTGAAAATATCTACATGAAAGTCCATGAAAAATGTGAGAATGTCTACATTTTAAATTTGGACCTAGGGACCATGTAAGCATCACTCTATACTATGATGTAAATTTAATATCAATATATTCTTAATAAAATGTAGTTTTGAAATATAAATTTTTTTATAAAATATATCTATATATAAATGTAGATATTAATGATCAAAGTACAATATTGAAAAACGTAGGGAAAATAATATATTAATTTTTATCATTTTAATGGTTTGTATTCACTTTATAGAGGTAACTACTAAATGATAGGGAGTATTTGTTTTGAGAACGAATGAAGTAGAAACCGTTAGACTATAAGTTGGGCTACTTTTTCTTTCGTTTTTGATGTGGGTTCCTGTAAGTTCGTGGGGGGCGCAGCGCATAACACCAAACACAAGCTATGCAAACAAAACAATCAACTATGTTGTAGAGAAAATACTGCAGTACTGTCACAGTAACAGATTACTGACAAAGCGCTATAACACCTTCTCTATCACAAGCACACACGAATAATATAAAGTAAAAACATCAAGCAAGACACCAGAATTGTTCACGCAGTTCGGAGCAAATTCTCCTACATCTGTAAGGCTCACGTCCGTGTAATAGCCCTTTCACTAAATCACCGTAAGAATTACACAATCAATCACAGCAGAACCTTCTAATGTATTGATTTGTCTACTTACGAATGACTTGACGACAAACTCGGTTTGCGTCTATCTCCACGGCTTGTTATTCCTTCTCAAAGATCTTCTTCAAGGACGTAGATTCTAGTACACCTTCAAATAAAGATTCTCCTTGATCTACAAAAATATGCAGGCTGTTTGAAAGCTTATAAATCTAGATTGAACCGTTGGAATTCAATCTCCACCGTTCAGATTGAAGATCCACGAGTCCTTAGACTCCTCCCAAAATTTCAGCACGATCGGACAAGATTTGGTACTCCGATCATCAACAAAACCAGAGCTGCGTTTTCTGTAAAAAAAACAACGACAGAATGTAGATTGTAACTTCGATAACATAAGATCCGTAACTCCGATTGACGTGAAAATTGGACACGTTGAAGCCCTATGTGTTGGGAACACTCTCTGACAATTTCAGCAAAATCCAAAGGTCAGATCTCCGGCGATGATCAAATCAGTGTGGACTGTCCAGAAAATTTGCACTATCAAACTATGCACCTTGTTTTTCTTTTTTTTTTTTCCGGATTTGCTTCAGTTGTTTCGTATTTTTCCACCTCAAAACTCTAAGGGAGGGAGAAGATAATATGTAGAGCATATTAACCTTGTTAGAGTGTGCTTAGAAGTCTCAAACATGTCTTCCTCCTCAAGAATAGTAAACCAAGTAGGATTAGACTTCTTTCTTCAAGCTCTTCCCTCTTTCTCTTTCTTCACATGCTAGAACTCTAAGTCTAAATAAAATATCTAAAAATAATTCTAGTTAAATATATTCGTTTGTCAAAAAATAATGCCAACACAATATGGAACTAACAGTTCCCACACCCCACCTCCCTTATGTGAAACTGCCTCGCCTGCATTTTTGCTAAGTGTGCTTGAACTATTTCCTTGCCGTGTGGCCAACTAGCCTAAAAGATCAGAAATTCAAACTCAGATCAAACCTGATACCATAATAAAAGTCAGGTCGGCCAATCATAACGTCGGGGACACATGTCTACTAATGCACATTTATGCAATAGGCCCAACACGCAAGTTTTTGGGGGTTCTAATAACCACTTATCAATTGACGAGAGGATGAGAGACTATTAGACTTATTTGTTTGATTTCTATTTATGAAGTATTTTTTCTGATGTCGGAGAAACCTTCCAACCCCTACCCTTGTAACATTTTGCCGAAATGCAATAGTACAAGGGTTTAGAGGGGTAAGAATGTAAGATTCACTTTTGGGTCTAATTGGTCGGAACATCTAGTTCTCCGAGGTTACATCATCACATGACATTCGTTTTCATTACCAAGATAACTGAACTTCTACTAATAATTGTATGGTCTCGTTTCTTATATGCATTAGAGGTTAGCGTTAGCGTTTTGAAAAGACTATCTGACGGTAGTCTTTGTTAGCGTTAGTGTTTTCAAAGTAAATCTACACCGTTAAAATTTTATCCAAACACCTGTTGGGTTTGGGCTCCCAACTATGTGTCATCTTTAATTAAAAGGCCCAAATATTTTTGGAGGATAAGTCCTCAATACATTTTTGTCCACATATTTTTGAGAGTAAAGTTTGGCAGCTGTCCAGTACTGCACCATGGATGATTCTCGCACAACAACAAAAAAAACAGCAGAGAAAGGGAGATAGCCGCTGGGTTTTTCTGAAAAACGCAGACCTGGATTTTTGGTCGATCGGAGGTCCAAATCTTGTCCGATCGAGCTGAAATTTTAGGAGGAGTCTAAGGACTCGTGGAGATTCAATCTTAACAGTGGAGATCGAATTTCAACGGTTCAATCTCAAGTTATGAGCTTCGCACCAGCTGCTGTGTTTTTGGTGATTTCTTGCACTTTTGTTCATCTATTTTGATTCTAGTGCCTTCGTAGTGTTGTTAAGGGCTAGATATCATTGTGGTGCTGTTATATTGTGCATTTGTACTCTTAATTTGGTGGTAGTGGAGTTGGTTGGACCGAAGGGTCTCGTGGTTTTTTACTCTTTCAAATTGAAAGGGTTTTCCACATTAAAATCTCGTGCCTCATATCGTTTTATTTTCGTGTTTGGATTATCTTGTTGCTTGGTGTTCTTTGGTGTGTTTGTTTATTGCTCCTCATAGATTCATTCAAGAGGGAAAGGTGTTGATCTTGGGCACTACACATTCATTTGTGTTCTTGCTTTCCCAACAAGTGGTATCAGAGCGCCGGAGTAATCTGTTATTTATCTTGATTGAATGATAGAGCCAAATTACAGCAGGATGATCAGTTTGAATGGCACAAATTATCACAAATGGAAGGGTAAAATGAAGGATTTACTCTTTGTGAAAAAGCTGCATCTAGCAGTGTTTGCTACTCAGAAGCCAGAGTCAAAAAGTGATGAAGAGTGGGCCTTTGAACATGAAATGGTTTGTGGTTTCATTCGTCAGTGGGTAGATGATAATGTTCTAAATCACATCTACAATGAATCTCATGCTAGAACTATGTGAGACAAGCTTGAATCCTTGTATGCATAAAAAACAGGGAATAACAAGCTATATTTGCTTAGGCAAGCTATGAATCTGAGATTCAAGGAAGGTTCTTCTATTTCTGACCACTTGAATGAATTTCAAGGGTGTTTTGATCAGTTGTCAGACATGGGCGTAAAGTTCAATGATGAGATTTTGGGACTTTGGTTGCTGAATACTTTGCCTGATTCTTGGGAAAATCTTCGTGTGTCTTTGATTAGTTCTGCTCCCGGTGGTTCAGTAACTATGGAGTATGTCAAAGCTGCCGTTCTGAATGAACAAGTGAGACGCAGAACTCATGAGACATCTACTTCAAAATCCGATGTCTTGGTTACTGAAAATAGGGGGAGAAGCAAAGACAGAGATCATGGAGAATTCAAAAGGGGCAAGAGCAGGAGCAAGTCCAGGTCAAAATACAAAAATGTTGAGTGCCATTATTGTCATAAAAAGGGGCACTTAATGAAAAACTGCTTCAAGCTGAAGAACAAAGACAATAATAAGCCAGAAGGGAAAGATGGTGAAAATGATCGTCATGTTGCTACCACGACTTCGGGTGATCTGATAGTTGTTTCTGATAACGACTTGATTAATGTTGCCTCTGATGAATCAAGTTGGGTTATCGATAGTGGTGCCGCTTTTCTTGTGACGTCAAGGAAAGATTTCTTCACATCTTATACTCCAGGTGATTATGGGGTATTGAAGATGGGTAATGATGGTCGTTCACAGGTTGTTGGCATTGGAGTTGTGGTCCTGGAAACCAAAACTGGGATGAAGTTAGTGTTGAAGAATGTCCGACATGCACCAGATATTCGCTTGAATTTGATATCTACTAGTGTCTTGGATGATGAAGGTTATATGAATACCTTTAGTGATGGGCAATGCAAACTCACTAAGGGTTCTCTTATTGTGGCTCGTGGGAAGAAGTGTTCAGGTTTATACTGGACCAATGCTTCAGTCTCTATTGATTCAGTCAATGCAGTCGAGAGTGATAGTTCTTCAGAATTATGGCATAGAAGACTCAGTCACATCAGCGAGAAGGGTCTTGATTGTTTAGCCAAGAAGAATGTTCTTTCAGGGGTGAAAGATGCAAATTTAAAAAGGTGCAGTCACTGCTTGGCTGGGAAACAAAACAGAGTGTCCTTCAAGAGTCATCCATCTTTCAGAAAATTAGAGTTGCTTGAATTAGTACATTCAGATGTTTTTGGTCCTATGAAGACAAAGACGCATGGTGGTGCACGTTCCTTTGTGACATTCATTGATGATTGCTCAAGGAAACTATGGGTGTATGCCTTGAGGTATAAAGACCAAGTTCTTGGGGTCTTTAAACATTTTCATGCTTCCGTTGAGAGAAAAACAGGAAAGAAGTTGAAGTGTATTCGCACAGACAACGGTGGTGAATACCTTGGCCCGTTTGATGAGTATTGCAGACAACAGGGCATCAGACATCAGAAGACGCCTCCGAAAACTCCACAGCTCAATGGCCTTGCAGAAAGGATGAATAGAATATTGGTGGAGAGAGTCAGATGTTTACTTTCAGAAGCACGTTTGTCTAAATCTTTTTGGGGTGAGGCTTTGTATACTGCTGCACATGTGATTAATTTATCACCTGCTACTGCTTTACATGGAGATGTTCCAGATCAAGTATGGTACGGGAAAGATGTTTCTTATGACCATTTGCGTGTTTTTGGGTGTAAAGCTTTTGTACATGTGCCAAAGGACGAGAGATCCAAATTAGATGTCAAGACGAGGCAGTGCATCTTTGTTGGCTATGGTCATGATGAATTTGGCTATAGACTTTATGATCCTGTTGAGAAGAAGCTTGTCAGAAGCCGTGATGTTATCTTTATGGAGGATCAGAATATTGAAGATATTCAGAAGATGGAGAAGTCAGAGTCTCAAGGTTATGATGATCTTGTATTTGAATCCAACTCCCGTGGCTCATACGCCTAATGCTACCAATGGAGATCAGAATGATGATAACAATCATGTTCCACATGTTTTTGCCGGTGGTAATGGTGAAGAAGATTCAAATGAGGTACATAATCAACCTTATGTTGATAACAATTCACCTACAGTTGCTCTCAGAAGGTCTACAAGGGAAAGAATTCCCTCTACTCGTTATTCTACTAATGAGTATGTGCTCCTTACTGATGGGGGAGAACCTGAGTGCTATGAAGAGGCTATGGAGAACGAGGATAAGGATAAATGGGTTGAGGCAATGAATGATGAAATGAAATCATTGCATGATAATCATACTTTTGAGCTAGTCAAGTTTCCCAAAGACATAAAAGCTTTGAAGAATCGGTGGATCTTTAAGTTGAAGAATGAACAGGGTGCTTCGTCTCCACGATACAAGGCTAGACTAGTGGTTAAAGGCTACGGTCAGAAAAAGGGTATTGACTATGAGGAAATATTTTCTCCAGTTGTGAGGATGTCTTCGATTCAAGTTGTTTTGGGTCTTGCAGCCAGCCTTGACTTGGAAGTTGAACAGATGGATGTCAAAACAGCTTTCCTTCATGGTGATTTGGGGAAGGAAATTTATATGGAGCAACCGGAAGGCTTTGTGGTGAAGGGCAAGGAGAACTATGTTTGCAAGTTGAAAAAGAGCTTGTATGGCTTGAAACAAGCTCCAAGGCAATGGTACAAGAAGTTTGAGTCTGTGATGATCCAGCAAGGATATAAGAAAACTACTTCTGATTATTGTGCTTTTATGCAGAAGTTCTCTGATAATGACTTCATTATTTTGTTGCTTTATGTTGATGATATGCTTATTGTTGGTCATAACTCTTTGAGAATTGCAGAGTTGAAAACAGAGCTTAGTAAGTCCTTTGCGATGAAGGACTTGGGACCAGCAAAACAGATTCTTGGCATGCAGATTACACGTGACAGAGAGGCAAGAAAGCTATGGTTGTCTCAGGAGAAGTACATTGAAAAGGTGCTTCAACGATTTCATATGGAAAAGGCTAAAGTGGTTAGCACACCTCTTGCTACACACTTTAAGCTTAGCTCTAGACAGTCCCCATCTAATGATGCTGAGAAGGCAGAGATGCGACGTATTCCTTATGCATCTGCAGTTGGAAGTTTGATGTATGCAATGGTTTGCACAATGCCAGATTTAGCGCATGCAGTTGGTACAGTAAGCCGCTTCCTTTCTAATCCAGGAAAGGAGCATTGGAATGCAGTGAAGTGGATTATGAGATATCTCCGAGGCACATCCAGTTTGAAACTTTGTTATGGAACTGGAAAACCTGTTTTAAATGTTTACACAGATTCTGATATGGCTGGAGATATTGATACCAGGAAGTCTACATCTGTTTATTCCCCTCTTCTTGTTTGGATATTTTAGGAAGGAAGGAAAATAAATGTATTTTACGTTCTAATTAAGAGGGTGAATGTAGAACTATTTAACTATTTAAATTTTCCTCCCATTTTAGAAGGAAATTAGAGAAATGAAGGAAATTAAAGAAATGAAGGAAAATAAAGAATTATTTTCCATCCTCCCTTATTTTCCTTCCCCTTCCCAAGCACAATATATTTTATATACATTCCCAATTTATTTTCGATCTGTAAGAGAAGTGAATAACGTAAATATATAAATGTATAGGTTAACATGATCCTTTATTTTCGAAGAAAATTTCCCAAATAGGAGTAAATCATTAGTTATATACCCAAAGTACGAGTTCCAAACTTATATACCCAAAGTAGAAATAAAATTTAAAATAAAATAAAAACTAAACAAAAGTGGCATCTGTGTTAGGAAATGTAGTAGTGTTTGTCGTTAACGAGCTCATTCTTATTGGGCTCGTAATAATTAGGTCATGGTCTTGTAGCTATTATAAATAGCAGATTAATGTGTAATCAAATGATCCAAGTTTAGTTCTAAAAATATTTTTACAATCTGCGACTACTTTAGCTGCTAATTTAAAAACAAAACAATCCTATATAAAAACTAGTTCTTCAGTTTTTTTATGTGATTGTTATAATTTTTTTAATGTACTAAAAAGAACAAGAAAAAAAATTCCGTAAAACATTAACTTCATGAACAAATATTTAAAACGTTTTCTTTGGGGGGGGGGGGGTACAAAACGCAATTAAGGGATCAAGCACTAAACAAAAGATTAGTGAAAGTATTGTAACCGTTAAAGAGACCTTTCATATGTCCTAATCAGAAATTAAAGAAACTGACAAGGGAAAAAACTTTCAATACAATGTCAACCAAAGCCACAATGTCAAAGACGATAATACATAGTGACAAACATATCATTTCATAATGCCAAACAAACATGTCAATATAAAATGTCAAAAAGAAATTGAATTGTCAAGATTGTCAACATTCAATGTCAAGTTTCTTATCATTATCGCCAAATTTTGCTGAAATTGTGAGTAAAATTTAAACACAACTAATAGAAAAATAATCAAAAAAAGAAGAAAAGCAATCAAATACAAGAATGAAAAGAAAAAACCAAACCAAAAATCAATGCCTAATGAAGCATCGGCTGATCATGGCGTTTGAAGCGGCTGATCATGGCGGCAGTGACGGAGATTAAAGGGACATTGACATAGATGATGGTAGAGGCGCTGTTTCAGCGGCGGTAGAGGCGCGATATCAGCGGCAGTAGGGGCATTGCAGCGGTTGGGGTGCCGGCGTTGCCGACGACGGCATGACACAGTTGAGCAGCCATTGATGGAAATTTTGTACAGTTGAGCAACATTGGCATGACACAATTGAGCTCGGCATGACACAATTGAGTGGAGAAGAGGGTACTCCTATTTTGGGGCTTTTATCTTTCAACTTCTATTTTGGGATTTAATCAATGTTTTACTTCTATTTTGTTCCTTAACCCTTATTTTCGTTCTATTTTTATTTTCCTTCACCCAAACAAAGGGTAAAAGTACAATAAAAAATTGAAAATATACCAAAATAAAAATTTCATGTTTTTATTTTCAAAATAGGAGTTAAAATGTTGATGGGTGTATTTCACCCAACACCGGTCAAAGGAGAAGGCCGAATCTTTGACCGGTCAATCTCGAAAGTTTTGAAAGGGAGACTTAGATCGTCAGCAAAACGATGTCATCAGCCAAAATTTGACCGGTACACTTCACAAAAAGTATACCGGTCAAACTACGTTGTCATCCCATTTGTTCCAGACTTCGATAAATTCATCCCTCGGAGATTACCCGGTGTAGTTTCTGGGGTTGGAAAGTGTCGGCAGGAGAGGATCTGCGAGGGTTTGGTGTGTAGCGACCCGTGTAGGGATGGCAACGGGTCGGGTTCGGGTCAAATAGTACTATACCCGAACCCGACCCGAAACCCGACCTTTTAAGGTAAAAACCCGACCCGAACCGAACCCGACATTTCAACCCGAAACCCGAACCCGACCCGAACCCGACTTTTAACCAATAATCAATTCGACATATCCCAATAATTTTGAAATGATTAAATCTAATTTTTTCATGTCTCTTTTTTATGTCTCATTTTTTATTAAGGAATTATAAAAATGATTATAAAAAGCATACTTGATATAGTAGCACTCTGTCAAGAAATTATACGGAGTGCTTATTATATCCATAGATAGGCTTTTATGTAATAAAATATTCGGTTTTAGTCGGGTTAGGCGCGGGTTCGGGTCGAGTCGGGTAAAATTATAAATCCACACCCGACCCGACCCTATGTCGGGTTCGGGTAAAAAATTTTGGGTCGGGTTCGGATTATTTTATTCTCGGTTTGGGTTCGGATATTTTAGTGGTCGGTCGGGTCGGTTAAGCTCGGGTTCGGGTTGAATTGCCATCCCTAGACCCGTGTCAGTAGAGGACAACTGGAGATGCTGAAGAATCCATCCAAGGCACTACTTGACAAAGGGAATGATCCCCTTCACAAGGCGACAAGGCAGCTTGAGGACGAAACCAGTCACCTCGCACCACATCGGCAGCATGCCCCCACGTGGGCGCACGTGGTCCTGTCCCCTTAGCCTAGTATAAATACTCATGTAAACCTCAGAAAGAGGGATCCGAATTCATTCTCTCTAAACTCCCTTGTAAAAGCACCCGTGCATTCTCCGTGATAATATAAATTGGGCTACAGGTGTTCCACCTAAAGTCCTACCGGTCAATCTGCGTGCTTTTACCTATCTTACTTTGCCAAATTAAGCAAACTATTCTAGACCCGGTCTAGTATAGTTTGACCGGTCAAGTAATTTACACCATCAAATGTATTTACATTATCAATCATGATTATGTACATTACAAAAAAGTATAACAAAATGCACATGTACAGTGTCACATTGTGAGAATGCGAACTATTTAGGGAATAAAAACATGAAACTGCTATTTTGATACTTTATTTTTATTTTACTCCTATTTAAAGTGATTTCTTTTAATAAAATGAATGGTGACAAAAAAGGATATGTGACGGAGGAGTATCAAATGTTCACGCATTATAATTCGAGTGCAAATTTCACAGCTAGTAACCAAACTTTGCTCGAATTTTCAAGTAAGTACCTCAACTTCAAACACTATCCTTTAAACACACCAACTCTACAAAACCTTTCAACAAAGATACGTCGCCGGTGGGCATTGCTCAGTTGGCAAAGATAAGGAGTGACAAAGGGATAGATTCAAGTTCGATTCCTGTAACTGCCCTGAGAGACAACAACTATATGAAATATAACATCTCTATAAGTATTTAGTGCTGACTCCACTTCATGTCATCAATCTGTGATGAATGAGGACGAATCATTTCATCTATTTCTAGAGCATGTAGGAGCCCTTGGAATAGAAAAAATGGCTAAACAACTTGAAACACGTCATATGGATTTGAATGGTTAAAGTAACAAGACTTTCAATTTTAATGGCTAAATAGACAAAATGTATCATGAGAGTACAATATTTATGAATTTTATGTACCTTAAAGTATTTTCCTAATAAGGTGGAACCTACGAGTTCTTAGCAAAAATATGATGTATACCGGAATAATTTTTGAATTTTAAAATAAATTCAATTGAAAATGAAATTTTTCAATAATCTCAAGTGGAATTTACATATATAGTACTAAAAATAGTGATTTTCCAATGTAGTATCATATATTTTCATTTTCCAATATAGTATCACTGCTCAATATCCAGTGGACATTGTTCAAGTAAATGTCTATCGCCACTGGACATTATTCAAAGTAAATATCTACCGTCACTAGATATTTTTCCCGCCATTACTATTTAGGGAATAAAAAATTTTAGGCACTACATTAGAAAAGAATATTTATTTAGTATTATTTAGTCCAAATTTCACTCATCTCAAATGAAATTGTGTTTTAATTACGAGACAACTAGTGTCAACCCCGTGCTTCACACGGGCTCGTATATATTCTAAATTTTTTAGATTCTATAAATATAATTTTAGTTGTTTTAGTTTTCTAATAGTGACAAAATATGTTTTAAACTGGTAGAATATATATAGGGGTGTTAATTTAAAAATAAAAAGTTCTACGAAATTAATGGTCATTGAATTAAGTACTAATAAAAATAGTTTAAATTAATAAAATATTTTAATAAAAAGTGGATTAATAACATAATGATACATCATTAGAGAATGTATATGTGTTATAATGTCATTAGTCAGTTGTCACCCTTCAACTAAACCAATTTTATTCTATTTACTTTGTTAAAAAAATATATGTAGCAATAAAATAGATAATGTAATAAGATAAAATTTTTGAAACAAAGTATTTAACTAATAAATATGCATATGTGATTAAATATATATAACTTTTTTTGAAAAGTACTCCGTAATAAACTAAAATAAGTTGTGGATATATATATATATATATATATATATATATATATATATATATATATATATATATATATATATATATATATATATATATATATATATAATATGGAGTATATTTTACAATGGTGAAATATATATTTATAGAATTATTAAAAAATGAAAAAGTTTTATACAAATGTATTCAAAGATCTTTTTAAAAAAATCTAAATGGACCTCATTAGTGGGTGCATATGTGGATACACATGTGGCATGCCACATGTCAACACTACAACAAATAAACTCTACTTTACATATATACTAGTATTTTGAGCCGTGCGATGCACGGGGTCGAACGAAACTGTTGTCGATTTTGAAAATTTTCAATGAAATATTTATTCCAGAATCAAGTAAATATATTTCTGTCACAAATTTTAATCAATGGAAAACAACGACAAAGTAGAATAAAATATTTGAGAAATTGAAAGTGTACTCGAAAAAATCTTTTTTAATTCCAAATTTTTTGAAAGACTTTAGTTACACAACATTTTTTGTATCTTTGTAAGCGTTTTTTTTCATCTAGAACCAATATTTTTAATCATGTCTTTTTCTTTACTCGTGAAACAGTAACATAAAGCTAACCATGAGTAAATCCCGAATTGGTTAAAAATAATATAGCAAAGGACAATGTTTGACATTGACTTTTGTTTATAGTCATAGAAAAACATAAGACTATTATATTGAGAATTCTATTAGATGATACCAAATTTTATTCAGGGTATGTTAACCTTTTTCTCCAACGTGATTTCTCGAAACATCAATTACATTGATAATGTTCTTTCACATCTCTTTAATGATTAATCTTTTACTATTACACAATCAATATATTTGGTCAATGTTCTTCAATAACATAATCGGTACCCCCTTTTAAAAACTATTTTATGGTTTGAATCCCATAACATTTGATTTCATTAAGAAGAATTGAAATGTTATCTAATCGTCTTCAACAACTACATCTAAATATGTTTGACATGAAGAATGAGAACTTAAGTACTCTTTTTTACCTCTTAGAATAAGGGATATGACAAATTCATTTGTCATTTAACAAATTCGATTGTGGGTGCTAATAATGCACTATCCTTAAAAAAGAATAATTTTTGCATGTTCTCTAATAGGTTTGGATAAGTAAAGTCCACTATACTCTTGAGGGGGTAACTTGTGTCAAGCATCAAGAATTTAAGCGGGATTTCAACGTCAGCAGTTTCATCGATCACTTGTCCAAGTTTTCCATCTTTGACTTTGCTTATCAATACAGAAAAAGATTATGTGTCCCTATCAGTGCAAGAGCGTGTAGATAAATGCAATCTCATATTCTTAGCTAACCTATAAACTTTACATTACAATCACATTTGTGAGAATTGGTGTTAGCACCCACAATTTCCTCTCTCTACGCTATGAGTAGACCTGAAAGAATTTGGATAAAATCACCTCCGAGTATAGCTCTTTTCCCTCCGAATGGTTCATTTATGAAGTTATTATTAAAAAATCTCATTACATCTCTCATTTTTCCGAAAAAATTAGTGGGTGACTCATGGTACTTGTCACTAATAATGTGACGAACAACTTTTTTAGCAGATTCCCACATCTTGACTTAACAACCTCTTTCATACCTTCAATAAATTCTTTATCATCGGTTAATAACCTCAATGCTTCACATTCTTTCTTGAATGCATTATGTAGAACATTGTTAACTGCTCTCAAGCGCTTGTAATTTGTACATCCTTGTTGGACATTTAATACTTCTCAAGTAGTATAACTCTCTAGTTTCTGTAAGCACGTATTGTAGTCTGCCTATTGACGGTCGTTGTTGCCTTTGAACTATTTCCGCACTTTGTGGTTGTACATAAAATATTCTCGAAACTCTTTGCATACGTCAAATTTTATCCCACATTATATTTTGTATCGAAAATCATCCAAGCTTCAAACATTGAGGCTTTATCAATAAATTCTTCGACAACATCTTTTAGTTTTTGTTGGTGTCTAAAGGTTACGAAGTTTAGCCTTGGGTTATAAAAATTCAATCTCAGTACTGATCACTACCTTTGTTGTATATCAAAAGAGAGGATTATCCAAGAGGCTTCACATTCAGATACGTAATGACAATCAGAATACTTATTTGTTTCATAATACACCATAATATCAATAATTCCAAAGTTAGATTGGGTAACTGCAACAGTTACTTTATCTAGATCTATATTTACATATTTAAAGAGATATTTGATTGAATTAGATTTATTTCAGTGTCCAATGTTGTTTGATCTTGAAACCTTATCAAGAGTTGTGGGTTGTATGTCACAACAATTCGATTATCCAACTCGATATTCTTTTTCATTATATTGTGGTGACCTCTAAGGTTCTTCTTTTGTATATCAGGTAATTATTCCCATCAAACGATGTCTTATCAAGAAATTTTTTGGGAAAATGTTTCATAAATTTATCATTCTCCATGTATAGAGATCTAGGATCATTTATGCTACATGGATCATGCATCAATAATCGAGTTACGAACTCATGAAATCTAGGATATTTATCTTTATTATGAACCTCTACACATGTCACACGATCAATTGACTCAAGCAATTGAAGTTTATCCCTCTAGTGTGACCATATTAAGATATGTGCATGAAGCAAGGTTCTCATTTGAAATTCAACAGTGTACAAACATGCACAAAATCATTACATTCAAATGACAATATTTTAAATTGAATGTCCATTTAAATTGTTTTTTATTATACAATATCAAATATTTAAACAACTTAATTTTTTTATGTTATATACCATTTAAATTTCACACACACACACAAAATCTAGGTTTACTAAATTATTACAAATATATAATTCTTCTCACCCCCTGAATTCAAAAAATATACGACAAAAACATTGGTGATTTTATTATTCTTCTCCCCTGCATTTATTTAACAAACTTAGCTTTCCGATCTTGTAATTTTAATATAAAAAAATCATGATTCTTCTCCGCCAGATTAATTTATGATTTTAATTTCTATGATGTATTAATGTGATTCTTTCTCTCCTTGGCCCTTTGCAGTAATTAAAAATTGAATCTTTTTTCTTGTATTATTAAAAGTGGGAAAACATAAATTAACAATCATATGATAAGAAATATAAACTTTACAATACATTAAAAATATAATGATTATTCTCCCTCGTATTATTTCAAAAATTATGTGAATGAAAAAAAAACATTAGTGATTCTATGCTTTTAATGAAATTTTACAAAAACTATTTCACAATTTTTACTCATTTTTTTGCTCTCTTTTTTAAATATTCAATCATTTGAGTGTGTGAAAGTATTTTGGTCAATACATAATGTTTTATAAAATACAAAGAGTTACAATTTAAAAATTATATTTCTCTTTGATGTTGTAGTTTAACCTAAATCTTATTCACTTCTGCACATAAAATATTCTTCGTACTTCTCCTTAAAATACTGATTATTCTTGCATCTAAATTTTAACTGTCACAGATCTTCATGCATTTTTCGACCTCCAAATATTAATTTCCTTATAGAAATATTTTTTGTGAAAGTCCATGTTATATCGCTTCATCTCTAAGAATATCATTTTTTTAAATTTCTTTGTATGATTGCGAAAATGAAGAAAAGAGAATCGAGCCATACTTCATCCGTATTTTTTATTTTCATTCATCAATATAGTGAATTATCACCTAATGTAAATTTATAAATCTTAAGTTACATCTTAAATATGGTAAGTTACAGTGCAAACCTTCTTTGATTAAAATAATAGGTCAAATTAAAAAGATAAAGTGCAAAAGTCAAATTAAATAATCCTGCTAAGTAATACTCCGTATGGTTTAAACACTTAATATATATAATTTTAATAAAGGGATTAAGAAATATTTGTTATTTTACATCACTATTTAAATAAATGGAATAAAGCTAACTTCTCTTAATCATAACATAAAGAAATATGAAATTTTTTTAAAGATAAAGAGAGTAGTTTATATATTCATCGAAACTATTATTATAAATGAAATGAAAAAAAATTAAAAGAAATAAATGTCTCTCTTTCTTAATTAAATGTACTCAATGATAATAAAATCATAAATAATGTTAGTGTAATATAATAAGTCTCATCGATATATTTTGTTTTAATCTTTTGTCTTTTATAATATAATAAAAATAGGTTTAAATATGTTTTTATACCCTATAGAATAAGAAATTTTTTAGTCTCAGTAAAATATTTTTTGATAAAGTCATCCCTACAAAATATTTTAATTTGAAAATAGTCCTTAACCTAAATAGAACTTCTAATTAGATGAGATAGTACATTTATTTCATACTCAACATATTAGTCATGTATTTCTAATTACATCCAATACAATTTCTAAATCCTAAGTTGTGTACTTATTCATATTACATATATCTGGTTCTCAAATTTCTTACGAATATAATATAATCAAAAGTTGAGAATTGGAAATGCAATTTGATAAAAGACACAATTGTTGACATCAAAATTGTGTCTGAAGTAATTGCAAATCTAAAACCAAGCTATTGAGTACAAAATAAATATGTTATCTCAACAACTTAAAAGTCTAATATATTTTACGTGCTTTAACAATTTATTTTCTAATCTTCTCATTTTTATAAAGTTTCATTGTAGTTTTAAAATAAGTTTTTTTAATCTTCTCATATTCTAAAAAAAATATAATCAAATTGACTGCTTCGATTTAAATATATCATAAAAATATGAAATTTATTTAGAAGTGAAGAAATATCTTATTAATTTCTTAGGGCCAATTTAGTGAATTTTGGAGATATTATAAGATGTGGGTTATGAAAACTCAGAGAAATGATATGGACTTTGTAATCTGAAATGATTTTATTTGGAGAGATTTAAATTCAAGATTTAATTAGTGGTAATAAAAGGTGACTAGCAACGGGAGTGGTTGGCAGTGATAATGGTAGCGAGTGACGAAGAATGATCAATACTTGAGAGAGATATCAAACCCCCATATTGATATGTCCGAAATTCGGGAGATACTGAGACCATCAATTTTAAAGATTTATGATATCTACAGATATTAAATTTGATAACTCTTTTAGCTTCACCAAACACCAGAAAAGGATAAGGATATCCAGAGATATCAAAATTCAAAACTCATATTTTTTTGCTTACCAAACACACTTTTAGAAGTTTTGTAATAATTGAATAGAAAATTATACATAATTAGAAAATAATTATTATAAAAATGAATATCTATATTCTCTTCTATAATTAATTGTACCGAAGGACTTCATACAATAGTATTAACTTCTTACTTTCTATAATATATTTTACGTGTCAGAAATGTCTCTTAAACAATATCACATCTCTCCTTCTTAAAGATTAAAATATCAATTTTATAAATAAAGGATCAATTATAAACATATTTGATCCTTTTCTATAAGAATACTCTTAAATGAGAATATATCATTGAGTAATTTACCTAAATAAAACAAAAACATAATGACTTTCCCAATATAGTACCATATGTTTTTATTTCCCAATGTAGGAGTTTTGGTTATTATTAATTAGTCATTATTCAAGTAAATGTCCATCACTACTGGACATTATTCCTTCACTAAGACATTATTAAATCCTATTTAGGGAATAAAAAAGTTTAAGTCCTAAATTAGGAAAGTCATTATGTTTTAGTCCTATTTAGTGCAAATTTCACTATATCATTATCATAATTTTGTTTTTTGTGTATGCACTTAGTTAAAAATTTGATTCATAAAAAATGCTAGTCTTGAAATGGTAAGTGATAATACCAATTTTATATTTTCACTAATTATATAATTGTTTTCCTTTAAAAAATTTATTTCGGACAATACTCCATTTATCTTTCACAAATTTGATTTTATAACATAATTAATTTTATCACATCATAACAAATAAATAGATGAATTGCTTTTTAAAAGTAAAAAATATAAATACTCAACTAATGTCACGAAATAGTGAATTCTTTATTTGTACTAAATCTTTTAACGTAAAATTTTTCCAAAATTTGAAATCATTATTAAATTTCTATTTTAAAATAAAAAGAAAGGACATTTCATCATTAATAAAATTTGCCACATAAGCAACCAATAAAGACTTGCCATCTCACCTTAATATAGCCCACATAAGCTTATCTTTTGGCGACTTTCTAGCAAACGGTCTCAAATATTATATTAAAGGATTATATTTTTTATAACTAAAAAAAATTTTTATACAATCCTTTTTTAATTATGAAACATTATAAAAGCTTAAGTGAGATTGTAACAAAAAGCACCATAGCTTGGATGGTTAGGAACTCAACTAAATGACCAAGAGATCCTTGTTTCAAACCCCATGGTGGCATGCTTTTGGAAAAAAATTGCAAAAAAAGAACTGGTCTAACCGGTCAAACCGATCGATTTGTCTAAAAGGGTGACATATCAGCTCGCCACATGTCGCGCTTTAACTTTGCCAAATGTCGCCACATCAGCTCGCCACATGTTGTGCTTTAGCTCTGCCAAATGTCACGTTCTTATAGCTCCGACTCTGCTTTATATATATAAAGGATAGGATAGGATAGGATAGGATAGGATAGGATAGGATAGGATAGGATAGGATAGGATAGGATAGGATAGGATAGGATACTCCATCCATTCCAAAACTAAAGTCATGTTATGGAATACGATAGTTGACACAATTTATGTTTAATTCATTTGATTTAGGGCCTGTTTGGAAATAGTTTTAGAGATTAGTGTTAACGTTTGGGTAAAGCACTGAAATAGCACCATTTATACATATTAATACCTATTTAGCACTGCTACTAGTTTTTTCCGCCATTTAGATTATGGTGAAATCTCGTTTCTGTCCCTGGTTTTAAAAGGTGGAGACTTTGGTTGAACCTGGCAGTGGACGTTCCGATTCTTTAGGTCGGGTAATCAGGCGCAAGTTTTGCAATTATACACTGCTGCTGCATGCTTCCCGATTATTGAGGCCGGATAATCAGCCGCTTGATTCGCACTTCCCAAGTATTAGAATCTAGAGTCATGAAGACTACGGATGTTGCGAAACCAGAAAGAAATACTCCGATTAGAAGACGCAGTGTGAGGATTGCTATGGCGAAAGATGAAGTCTTGCGTAACCTTGAGCAAACGTTGTCAGAGGACGAAGCGCTTGATGAAATTCCGTTGATCAAGAGGATGGAAAAGGCTCAGGTTAGATGTGTTAGAGCGTTTATGCAATTGTAATTTGAATGGAGTGCATTTTGGTATTATGCATGGCTGTGTTAGGCCTACAGAGTTGTTGATGTTGCATTTTGTTTTTTTTTTATATTAATTTGTGAGGTTTTGTGGCAGTGTGTTATGAAATGGGTCATTTTTTGTTTTAAATTTTTTGTTGGTTGGTAATGTGAATGGTAGATGGTGGGGGTTTTTTCTAGTGATTTGGTGTTTGGGGGTTTTATTGGTTTGTAATTTGGGTGAACTTTGTTATGTTTCTGGCAGTGTGTTATGGGATGGGTATTCGGCTGTGTGTAGTAGGTGTGTGAAGTTGTTTATGTGTTTTCATGTTTAGGTTTAATGGGTGTGTAGAATATTGGTGCTATGCAATTCGAATATATTATATTTTGGGTGGGGGTCGCTTGTGGGAGTGTGTGTGTTTGTGTTGTTTTGTGGGTATGGGTGGCAATATGAGGGGTGTTCTTGTATGTTGGTGTGCATTGTGCCATGTCTGGTTTTGGTTGTGTGGTTTGTTGTGGAAGTGTTTGTGGATCTGTATTAGGGTTGTGATTGAGTAAGTGTTTTTTTTTGTTTGGGGTTTTTGGCAGTTAGGTGTGTTTTTGGTGGGGAACATTGAATTAAAGCTCTGGGCTCACCTTCCATGTATGTGGGGTGAGACTACACACATTCGTAAACAAGGACATTGATCATTAAATCAAAAAACCCATAAACATCAAAAGGACACCAACTGCCAAATACTAACAAACATCACCACCTCCCATTAAAAAAATGTAGTCAGCAATACAATGAATCCTGGGCAAAAAAACCTCAGCAGCAATCAAATGCCACATATGATGACCAAATAAGAAAAAAAGGGTAAAGCACTGTAATAGCACCATTTATACATTTTAATACCTATTCTGTACGGTTTTTGGGTTTGTTTTGCGGCTTGCTGTGGAAGTGTTGGTGGTGCTGACTTAGGGTTGTGAATGAAACAGTGTGGTGTTTTCGTAGATGTGGCAGTGGAACGGTTTTTCCGCGGAAGACATTGCATTGAAGCTCTGGGCTAACATTTCATTTCTGTGAAGTTTTTTAAATTATTTTTATTTCTGATTGTATGGGGCATTGAAAGGTTGGGAGTGTACGTTTTTTTTTGGAATCATGGAATTATTGACTGACTTCCTTTTTAAATGGATGGTGGGGTTGTCTATTAATATTTGGCAGTGGGCAGTTTTTGATCTTGTTTAGTTTGGACAGATCAATTCTATCGTTGGGCAGTTGGTGGTTTCTTAGTCATATAGACAGCTCAACACCATAACCCTTTTTGCTTAAATCCATGTGTGTTCTCCATTGACATTTTGTGTTTGTTTCTTTGTGTTCTGCTTACGATTTTATTCTGCATTGTGTAGGAAGCGCAGAGGTTGGAGAGAGGCAGATTGGTCGATGGAAGGATAAATACATACTGCAATGTGAATGAAGTTGCTAGACAGATCAGGGCAAAGCTGACTGAAGAGGAGTTGGGCAGGTTTAGGACTTCGGCGTTCGGGGTGATTTTAGATGTTCTGGATTGCCCTTGGATCAGTGGGCAATTGCTCATCCATTTGGTCAGGAACTGTGTGCGGTCTGCTGATGAAAATGATAGGAAGGAGAGGTTGAAGTTCAGGATTCTTGGTCAGGAGGTTGTTTTGACAAAGGCCCAATTTCATCTGATCACCGGTTTAAAAATGGGCGGAAGGAGAGGGATAATGGATAATAGTGTGGGTGGTAGGTTTGTGGCGAGGTATTTTCCGTCCTGTAAATCTGTAAAGTGTAGAGTGATCACTAATGCTTTCTTAAGGTTTAATCGTGATGCGGAGGGGACACTGCCAAGTGACGCATTGAAGATGGCATTGATTTATGCTTTGGCAAACGTGTTTCTAGGTAACCAGCCTTCGGTTAATTTGCCTATGCATTATATGAGCTTGGTTGATGACATTGAGGAGTGTAATATCTACCCTTGGGGGGATGACGTGTGGTCGGAGTTAGTCGATCATGTGTATAGGTGCGCATTATTTATTGAGAAGGGCGGAAGCACCCGACCTACCTTCGGAGGGTTCATGTTTGCATTGCAGGTTTGGGCTTTTGAGACATTTCCATCTCTGGCGGCGGACGGGATGTGTGTGCTAGATCCTGAGCGGGTGAATTTGATTCCCCGATGTCTGCGATGGAAGGTCTGCGGGAAGTTTAACTCTTCAAAAGTATCTGACGCGCTTTTCAAATTTGGGAAGGTTTGGTGTTTTGTGTTGGTTTTTCTTTGTTATTTATTTGTACTGAAGCGTGGTTATTATTAATGTTTTGTTTTAAATTGCAGCTTATTGTTAATGCTGTGGAGCCAACGGATGCAAAGTTGTTGTTGGACAGTGTGAAAGCGCTGTTTAAGGGGAATGGCACCTCTGCAGTGAAGGCCAGAAAGAAGTTGTCACTAAGCAGTTCAAAGCGTTTGCGAAAGGTTAAGGAAAGGCAGGTGAATATACGCAATGCGTTTGTTAGGAAGAAAACTGCAAGGGAGGCATCTGGAAGTGTGATGAAGGGTGAAGGGGAAAAGGTGTGTGTGGCAAATACGGATAGAGAGCATTTGGATATGGTGAAGGAAATCAAGGAAAAACATGATGCACAGGATAAGAAACTGGATGAAATATTGGGCATTCTACGGCAAAAAACGGCGTCTGTTGAAACCGGCTCAGCGACTGGGAAAGGGTCTTTGATGGGAGGCAATGAAGAACCAATTGTCCGGAATGAAGGTATCACTGTTGAGGGAAATACAGATGCCGAGGGTAAATGTGGGGGTGATTTGGATTTGAGTTGTGACGATGGGGGGCCATCATTTGATCTTTTAACTCCACTGCCTAGAGTGGATGCAGTTGGTGCTGAAATCCGAAATGACAAGAGTGGAAATGTTTCGGTGACAGAAGCCAGTGACCCTGTAAAGGAGGGGAAGTATCCAGATATCCCATTCACTGAGACACAATATGATCCATGCTTCCTGGAACTTATTGACAGGCAGGAAGAGATGTTCAAAAAGTCTTCACAGAATGCAAGCAGTGTAATGTGTTTTTTTAATGTATGTGAAGTGTTATGTTTTTAAATATCATGATTTTGGCCTTATGATTGTGTGGAATAGCAGGGTCCTAAGGTTCCTTGCGAGGGGATTGTTGGGCAGGATGCGATCCAGGGTGGGTGCAAGAGAAGTGTTAGTGGTGATGATACTGCCAAGATATCTGGTAACACTACAATGCCAAATGATGATCATGTACCAGTGGACGTTGAGTCTGCATTTGGGGTTAGTTTTCTGTTTTCATATATGTGGGAAGGGACTAATAATTGCTCTTTCCAGTGATTAAGTTTTTTTCCAAGATGTTCTAGGGTCAATAGCATTTCCCTTTAGTGTGATTTTATATTTGACGTTGTATGTTTACAGGGTCTAGTGGTTCGAAAAAAGGGAAACTTGGGCAGCACATTGAAGGAGGCAAACGTAGACGTAGCTTGGATGACGATGATTTTGAAAGAATTTTTACTAGCAGCCGGGTGGAAAGTGGGGATCTTGGAGTGAATGTTGCTCAAGATGCTTTGGTGGTTAGTGTTTTTGCAACAATAATAGCGAGAGCGTTTTCTTGTGTATTTAGGATGAAGAATTTCATTACTTGGTAGAATGGTGTTATGGCAGTGTGTTTAATGTCCTATGTGCTGTTTTTTATCCTGATACGAGTGTGGTTTGATTGTTTGTTCAGGTGTTTTCCACGGGTTCAGATTCCATTACTGCATGTGTTGAGATTGATCGGCCTAAAAGGGTTCACAAGAATCCGGAGAGATATACTCCCACAGAAGTCGAACATGATAAGGAAAAGCGAAAGCTGGAGAGGATGGACCGTGCTAAGCTACAAATGAAACGTGTTAGGTCGGAGGTATGCCATGGCCCCTTTTCAAAAGATCCAAAGGCGATGCCTGCGTATGGGGAAATACAAAAGGTGAGAGAGTTTTTGAATGAAGGACTGCTGAAAAGACAGGGAAGGAAGAACAGCACAGGTCGGTATACATGTAAGGAGGAGAACATGACGAAATGTCCGATTGTGCTTGATGGTTTTAAAGTGGAGAACAAAACATGGCTCTATGAGTTATTTACAAACACAGAGTGGTTGCGCAGCACGGTATGACTGAGATTTTGTTTTTTCATGGTTGTTTATTCTAAGACCGTATGTGAAATAATCTGTGGAGGGGGGGTGTGTGTGGTTTGTTGTAATGTCAGGGACATTCTAGGAGGGTAGTAGAATTTTATGCCATTCCAATGATAGGACATGTGTGTTTGTGTATTTTTTTGAGTGCTGTTTTTTTTTGTGTTGTGTTTTTATACAGCATGTTGAAATAGCAATGCATTTCCTGGAAGTGAAGGGTAGGCAGTATAACCTCCTGCAGATGTACACAACTACATCCCCATACTTCTTGCAAGGGTTGTACAATCATCAAGAAATGGTAAATGTTGGCAAGGCCAAAAAGGAGGAAGTTGTCACTAAACAGAATCTAAGCAGTGAGGTGCTGGGGTTGGCACGGGAATATTCTAGGCCATGGTTTGAGTGTGATTTTGTGTATATGCCCCTAAATACCAGTGACCACTGGATGTGTCTTGTCCTAGAGGTTGAAGGGAGGACAATACGGGTATACGATTCAAAAGGAAGGAAGGGGAAAAGTTGTCGGTCATTGAACGAATACATGCAATGTATCACGGAGTTGCTGCCTGTCCTGCTTGATTTGTTGAGTGTATATGATGAGCACTCGGATGGCCCAATGGGGAAAAGGAAGTTCAATATCAAGGTCGTTGATGAGTGTCCACAACAAGATGACGGGTATGTGGTAAATTTTCATTTTTAACATATCGTCTGAAGTTGCATTTCAATTTGAATGAAAATAGCCGGATGATCAATGATGTTAAGTATGGTGTTTTAAACTGCAGGTGTAACTGTGGGATGTTTATGTTGAAGTTTGCAGAGTATCTAATGATGGATAGACATGTTTCTGAAGTTCATGCACGCGACATGGAGGGGTACCGAGTTAAGATGACTACGGAGCTCATGGTATATAGTAATGAGCGGAAAGAGAAGGCCGAAAACAAATAGCCTTAGCGTCTGGAATTATTTGGAATGATTCTGCATGGTGTGGACAATTTATTTTTTTTGAGGATGGGGCAGTTTGTAGTATGTGGTGTCTCCACATTTGAAGTGTGATGTTTTTTGTTGAACGGGTACGGTATTTGTGTTGTTTTGATTAGTTGTTTTTTTGTATTTTGATATTTATTTAGATAGATAGTCTGATGTCTTGTCCTTGTTATGGTATACAAATGGTTGGTGTTTGTGTGTGGTTGCTACATTAGTTTTGGTATTGTGTGATTGCAGTATTGGTATTTGTTATTCGTTCATGTTTATCGTTTGGTTTGTTGGTCCATTTCTGTTTTTTATTGAGTGTTGCACTTTGTTTTAGGCAGTCTAGGGCTTTAGCTCCTTTACTGGCAATGTGTTCCGTGGTTGGTTTTTTTTTGTTGGGGGGGGGGGGGGGGTTGTGAGCTGTGTATTCACTGCCATTGTGTGTTTGTGGTTTTTTTTGGCACATGGCATGTTTGGAGTGGCCTTATGGAAGTGTTTGTTTGGTACTCGTGGGGTAACAACAGTGTTTTTTTGGAAGTTCATGAAAATGTGGCTGTTTTGCTGCTTATATTGTTTGGCAGTATTCATTTTCATGTTTTTCCCACGTGATTTAGGCGGTGTTTTCTTTATTTGCGTTTTTAGGTTGTGTAAGTGCTAATATGTTTGTGTGTTGTCTTGAGTGTTATTTTTACACTTCCCCCGTATAGGGTAGTGTATGAGGCCTGTGTATTCGCTGCCTTTGTGCGATTGTTGGTTTTTTGGCAGTATGATTGAATGGAATGGGCTAACAGCAGTGTATGATTGGTAGTTCAGGGAGATGTGCTTGTTTGGCTGCTGGTATTGGTTGATTTTGGTTACACAGACAGCACTATGACATTGTAGTAGGTTATCAGAATTCGGCGGTGTATTTTTTACTAGTGTTTTTATGTTGTTTAAGTCATGCTTTGTGTGTGTGTTGTGGTGTGTGTTATTTTTATTTTAGGCTCCCCCCGTATAGGGTATTGTATGAGTCCTGTGTATTCAATGCCATTGTGAGATTGTGGTTTTGTGGCAGTATGATTGATTGGTGTGTGCTAACGGCAGTGTCTGTTTGGTTCTCGTGATGTAACGGCAGTGTATGATTGGAAGTACAAGGAAATGTGATTGTTTGGCAACTAATATTGGTTGATTTGGGATACACAGCCAGCATTATGACATTGAAGTAGATTATCAGTATTCTTTTTCTGGTTTTCCACCTGTGATTTTGGTGGTGTTTTATTTTTATTTGTGGTTTTAAGGTTTTTAAAGTGGTGCTATGTGTGTGAGGTGTGTTGTGTGTTATTTTTACACTCCTCCCTATAGGGTAGTGTATGAGGCATGAATGTGTCACTTAGGTATGACTTTTAGTTGTATGGTGTGTTTGTTGTATTACTTCCTTTTTTTTTATGTATGTTGGCAATGCATTCCATACGCATAGCCAAACCGAACCTATTTATTGTACCGGTTAGGGAAATAAAACACAATGGAACCAAGAAACAAAATTGTGTACTCATTCATGGTAATTTAAAGAATGTGCTATTTATGTTATGGGTAGTGGAAGGAAATTTGACATTCAAGGCATCCATGGAAAACAAAAAAAAAAACAGCCATTGTCATGTTGGTATTGGATTTTTGCATGTTTTTATATTGTGTCCCATCTTCAAGCACCTGGTGCACTTTTGTTTTTTCCGCCCTTTGCCCAAGTGGAATTCACCAACGGATGGCAACCTCCATTTCTTTGGCCTCCCAAGTGGCCGTTTGTTGCATGATGGGGGCTTGCAAGCAAGGGCTTTGACAGGTGGCGGGATGTACCAGGTAGATTGGTCGCCTATTGGGTGCACAATACCGCTGTAGGTGGCTACCAATGATTCACGTTTG
The DNA here is from genome assembly GCA_003260385.1 of Cuscuta australis. Lineage (NCBI taxonomy): Eukaryota > Viridiplantae > Streptophyta > Magnoliopsida > Solanales > Convolvulaceae > Cuscuta > Cuscuta australis. The sequence goes on from NQVE01000114.1 coordinate 2,729,622, forward strand.
TAGTGAGTTGAGATGAAATTGTAACATGACAGGCCTGTACGAGATCCAATTGCTGCTACGGCGTGGACACATACAAAATGGTCCAATTGAAAATCACCGCATGTACACGACTTGTCTCTGAGGTTAACAATGTAAGTCCGGGACCACCTGTCAACAACCTCAAACTCGTATGGGGAAGCTGGCTTAACCTGTTGCAATAAGGGTTGTTAACCGCGAAACGTTACATGGAATGAATGAAACTGTTGCAGTTTTTTTGATTAAATCTGTATACTGTTTAGGTGGTTTAGGAAGGTATACCTTCATCCTGAATGCCTCACGTTGTAGTGTAATTAGGTCCGACTCAAGCTTCCTTGGTAGAATGGTTGTGGTAGATGAAGCTGTTTCAAACCGTTCATGAAACCATTTCTACATCCTTTCGCGAATGAAATCGACTAGCTTGCAAATGGGGTATTCGCGTGCCGAGTTGTTGACATTGTTCATTGATTCTGCAGCGTTTGAAGTCATTACGGAGTACCGGTATGGCCCACTTTTACAACGTGCCCATCGCGGCTGACCTATGTTGGATAGGTATGCACGTATTCTATGGTCTTGTTCATCCAGCATTTGAAGATACTCCTCGCACTCTGCCTCAGTAGCTGCACGTGATGCTTTCCTAAACTTCCAAGTCAGGTCTTCTTTAGGACCTTTGAATTTGACACGAAGGTTTCGGGCAATGTGTTCTGTACAAAAACCATGACCTACATTCGGGAATACGTTCTGAACTGCATGAATGATTCCCTCGTGGCGGTCAGACACAATATACATATCATGCCTTGCAGTCAGTGTGGTTTTCAAATGAGTAAGAAACCACAACCAAGAGTCCTTGTCTTCTGCATCACATACACCAAAGGCGATGGGCACAAGCTGTTTATTGGCATCCTGGCAGCAAGCAGTAAGTAGCGTTCCTTTGTAATAGGATTTCATGAATGTACCGTCAATAACGAGAACTGGGGCACAATGATTCCAAGCTTGTTTCCACGGGGCTAAAGAGAAGAACAAATATTTGAATCTATGGTCGTCAGATGTAGACAAATGAATAGATGAGCCTGGGTTCTTTGTCTCCAGCATATAACATAGAGATGGTAGTAATTGGTAGGAATCTTCATCCGAGCCATACAACTTGTTTAATGCCCTCTGTTTCACGAGTAGTGCTTTCCTATATGACATTGCAATGCCAAACTCCCTACGCATATCGTCGCGTATGTCATTGGGGGGGTACTATTTTCGGGTTGCGTCGACATACCGATGGAGGACTAGATCGGCCAAGAATGCTGACGTTGCTTGTCTGTGATCACCTTCCCGGAAATCAACAGGGCACGAATGATATGGATCAAACCTGCCACAAAAAAAGTATTATGATATGACCGTTGGGATAGTGATTTTAGAGCGAAGTGTGGTGTCCATTGATAGCGTTATAGGAATGTGAAGTTCTGCATTTGAATAATAGTGATGATTTATAAGTTTGTAAGTCCAGAGTGTGTACACCGATCTGTGTTTTGACTAATAATTTTGGAAATGCAGTGGATGTTATGGCAGTGTAGTTGTCACATTGGGGCTATGGGGTTTACCCCACTTGCTAATTTGTGCTGTGAATGAGAATATGTTTCAAAAATGGACTACACACGTGTGATAAAATGAAATGATATGGAAGTGAGTGCACAGTGCGACACATTTCCCATCATGTTTCTAATGAGATTTGGTTTAAGGTGTTGGAGTTAATGTAGAATGGCAGTCTGTTTATAGAGATATGAGTTTGTATGCAATGTGTGAAGTGTTTTATGTGTGATAGTGCACAAATGTGTGAGGACACTGCCGAAAGATGTTGGTTGCAATGGCTGTAAGTGGTTTGCAGAATTGGAATACAAGCATGCGTAAACTGGTTTTCAAATTTAAGTGAATGCATATAGTGGGTCTGTTTATTACACTTCCCCCGCTCATTACTATATACCAAACAATCGCACAAAGGCATCGAATACACAGGCCTCATACACTACCCTATACGGGGGGAGTGTAAAAATAACACTCAAGACAACACACAAACATATCAGCACTTACACAGCCTAAAAACGCAAATAAAGAAAACACCGCCTAAATCACGTGGGAAAAACATGAAAATGAATACTGCCAAACAATATAACCAGCAAACCAGCCACATTTTCATGAACTTCCAAACAAACACTGTTGTTACCCCACGAGTACCAAACAAACACTTTCATTAGGCCACTCCAACACATGCCATGTGCCAAAAAAACCACAAACACACAATGGCAGTGAATACACAGCTCACAACCCCCCCCCCCCCCCCCCCCCTAACAAAAAAAACCGACCACGGAACACATTGCCAGTAAAGGAGCTAAAACCCTAGACTGCCTAAAACAAAGTGCAACACTCAATAAAAAACAGAAATGGACCAACAAACCAAACGATAAACATGAACGAATAACAAATACCAATACTGCAATCACACAATACCAAAACTAATGTAGCAACCACACACAAACACCAACCATTTGTATACCATAACAAGGACAAGACATCAGACTATCTGTCTAAATAAATATCAAAATACAAAAAAACAACTAATCAAAACAACACAAATACCGTACCCATTCAACAAAAACATCACACTTCAAATGTGGAGACACCACATACTACAAACTGCCCCGTAACATCACCAGTGTTTTATGTGTGATAGTGCACAAATGTGTGAGGACACTTCCAAAAGATGTTGGTTGCAATGGCTGTAAGTGGTTTGCAGAATTGAAATACAAGCATGCGTAAACTGGTTTTCAAATTTAAGTGAATGCATATAGTGGGTCTGTTTATTATGTTAACAACCAAACATCTTTTAAGAAAAATAGTAGTTACCTTCGTATCTGAAATAAGTGAGAGTTGTCTAGACGAACGGCACGAACTGCCCAAGGACACTGGTAGTCAACGCAAACAACGTGCAACAATGTCGTATTTGACCTCTTTGTCTTGTACTGGAAATTATTAGACACCGCATACATTCTGAGATGATGGCACAAGTCTTCCTTGGACTTGTAAATGCTGTCAATTTGAAGAGTGGTTGGGTGATAATGTGAAATAACGTCCACCGAATTTGAGGGGAGTCTCCTCCGTTTAGTTCGGTTGGTTCCCTTGGAATTGTTTGAGGGATCAGAATTGGCATTTGAGAATTCATTTGGCGTGAGTAACTGCGGGTATTGGCATTCGGTTGGTTCGCTTCGTTCGTTCGAGTGATTGGCTTGGGCACTCAGATGAGTAGTTGTGGCAGTAGGCAAAACCTCCATGCATAATGGCAGATATGACAAGTCGGATTGGTGGGACTTCAGCTTCAGATAGAACAAAAGTTCAGCGTCGTCCACAATGACGATAGGTGGGGGACATAAGGCAACCATGTAGGAGAACCGAATGTCATTTTGAGACCAATCCATTGAGATGTCTGCCTTGACAGTGTCCATGAGTGTTTTTAGAGAGGGTTCGCTACGGACATGAATAACAGTGTCGTATTTCGAAGTGAAATTTCCAAGATTGTCCCATGATCCATCAACGCGCAGCAATACCTTAATACTTGAATCCATGAGTGCGAACCCTAGAACAAAAGAGAATTGTATGGTCAGTGAGATTGAAGAAAATGGCTAAGATAGGTGATTCAGGTTTTGATAATTGGGGTAACATCAACGTGAATAAATACACAGACCATAATTTATTAAAATTGAAATAAAATTAATTCGAGGGGCATTCTTGGGTCATAAGAATTAGTAGAATTGTAACCAGAAATATCTGATCTTTTTCATTTAGAAGGAGTACTGCCTAATTAAATTAGCTTAAGGAAAAGCAGGGTTAACAATAGCTAAACAATGGAGAATAATAACAACACAAACCCTACTCATGGATTTGATAGATATAAGCAAAATCAGGATGAGCCTGACTGACCAGAGTGGGCTGTGAGGTGTGAAAGCTTCGCCCAGGTCTCTGCGGAACTCAATTGCAAAGGTGCGATACTCCTGGAATTTGGAATGTGGAAGATGATGTCTATCGTGTATGATGTGGTACATCCGGCGAAGGACCTGCGTGCGATTCTCTAGTTTTGGGGGAGGAATAGTGAGGACCATGATTGGAGCGCGTTGTAATAGGCGATGGGATGTAACGGTTGGTGATTAACTCCCTCCTGAAATTGCGCATGTGAAGGGGACATGCGGGAAAGTGGACCCTATCAACAACCGCAGGGGAAGATAAAGAATGCAGGGTTAAATTAGGAATATTAGAGAGATGAAACGCGAAGGAGGTGCTAGAAATGTAGAAAATGGGATGGGAGTGCTATATATGTATTTTGTAATACTTAAAGGTGCTATAATGGATGATTTCTATTAACGTTTTGGATAAAATTTTAACGGTGCAGATTATTTTGAAAACGTTAACGCTAAACGCTGTCCGTAGATAGCCTTTTCAAAACGCTAACGCTAATCGCTAACATTATTCCCAAACAGACCCTTAAACAATGATGTGCACTTTCCAAATATCATCGTTGGAGAGAGAATATATTCGTATATATTTAAAATGTGAAATTTGCACTGAATAGGACTAAAACATAAGTCATTTCCCAATATAGGACTTAAACTTTTTTATTCCTTAAATAAAACTTAATAATATCTAGTGAGAAGAATAATGTCCAAAATATGTTGGACATTTAGTTGAATAATGACTAATTGATAATAACCAATGGTCCTACATTGGGAAATACAAACATATGGTTCTATATTGAGAAAGTCATTATGTTTTAATCATATTTAGGTAAATTACTCATTTAAAATTATATCGATGCTTTATCAAATAAAACGTGGCATGGCTATTTCATTGTATTACTCTGTAAATGATTAACACGAAGTAAAATTTAGTGAAAAGATATAAATTATTTCACTTTTACTACCTCCTGTCTGAGTATATTTTTCTAGTTTGACTTTTCGAGTCAACTGGACAAACTTTTAACTCCAATTATTTTCAATTTTTTTAGCATATTAGTATAATGAAATACAATTTTAAAAGTTTCCAATACGGTAAATCTAATAAAGTCATTTTTTGTTAAAATAAATAACGGTTTTTATTGAATTGAAGCATAAATTTGTCCAGTTTGATTCGAAAATGTCAAACTGGACAAATATATTGGGGACGAAGGGTCTATATAATGCTACAAGACAAATGAGATTTCAGTTTTTTAGACAATTTAGAGAAAAAAATTAGAAAACTGCGCCTATGTATCTCCTATTGTGAGAAACTAATTGCCGGATATTTCATATTTTTATAATATACTCCGGGGTACCCTCTATTTTGAGAAATTAACTGTCGGATAATTCACATTTTTAAAATATACTTCGGGACACCTCCAAGTATATTTAAAAGATGTGACGTACCCGATACTTAGAGCATGCGCAGCGGCGAGGCAAATCCTCGCCTCGCTGCGCCACGTCACCTAATTCCGTAACTTGCCTCGCGAGGTTTTAGCCTTCCTCCACGCCAAGCGTGTGAGGCGCGAGGCACTTTCAGGTATTTTTTTAATTTTTTAGGTAGAAGAAATAATTTTTGGGTCGCTGCTATTTGTCGCTGGAGTTCTCGCTGCTGGAGTTCGTCAATGGGCTGCTCGTCGCTGGAGTGCTCGACGCCATCGCTGGAATGCTCGCCGCCGTCGCTGGTGTTTGTTGTTGCTACTGGAGCCGAAGGACGACGGAAGAAAGGACCGGGTCGGGTCACAAAGTCAGGGTCGCCAAACAAGAATTGGGGTAAAGTTTTTTAAGATTTCAGATTGACCTCAAATCTTCAATCATACTTCCAATTCGGCCCTTCTACAAGTGTCTAGACCCTAAAATTAATTAATCAACACAAGTCAGTCTAAGATCACATGCTTTCAGTTTTTTTTTTGTTTTTTTTTTGTAGAAGAAATAAGTTTTTTTAAAAAAAGTATATCTATTTAAAAAAAGATAAATGAAATTATTTTAAATAATTAAAATGCATTAAAAAATCATAAAAATTGATAAAAATAATGACTTGTCATTGCACGAGATGCCACTCCACTCACTTGCCACACACTGACTGGATATGCTTTTATTGGTTGAAATGTGCCACGTCAACGTGTGGCATTCTATTTCGTTACTTGCCATTGCCGATGCTCTTACTCTCTCAAAATAAAGAGTACCCAGGAGCAATTTTTTGAAAGAAAAACACAAATTATTTCACTTTGGCGTGTTAAGAAAAAAAAGATAAATCTATTTGTACCCCAAACTTTTGTACCTCATTTTGTACACCGCAGGTTTGCACCGACATTTTATGTTGGTGCACTGGCGGATCTACTAAGGATGTAGAGGGGGCAATTGCCCCCAGTGAAATATATATTTGCAATGTAAAAAAAATTTATTGTTAAAATTTTATAGGAGTTGCCAGCTTGCCCCCATTTAATTTTGGAAAAATTACCATTGCCCCCAACGGCCCAACCTAAACAAAAAGACTAAGGGGCTGTTTGTTTCAGCCTCTTAATGGTTCAGATGTCTGAATGGTTCAGCACTTAATGGTTCAGACTGTTTGTTTCAGCCTCTTAATGGTTCAGATGTCTGAATGGTTAAGAGATTTGCCTCTGAATGGTTAAGTATTATACAGAGTCTGAATGGTTAAGACATCTTTTCTGAATTGATCAGACATTTGCCTCTGAATAGTTAACCAATATACTAGCTCTTAATGGTTCAGACCTCTTACTGGTTCAGCACTTAATGGTTCAGACCTCTTACTGGTTCAGCACTTACCGATTCAGAAGTTGCCAAACAGCCCCTAAATGAAGACAAAAATTTACCTAACCAAATCCAATAAAAAAAACTTTCCAAATGCAATAAAGACTAATTACTAATAATTCTTTTCCATATAGATTTTAAATGTCCCCGCTAGGTTTCTTTTTCTCACTGAGGGCAAAAAATAGAGTAAATCTCTTCTCTAATTAATCTTCTTCATGTGTTACTGTGTTAACAATTGTTGACGAGTGCTTCTATGGTGTACCTTGGGTACATTCTTTTTTTGTGCACCATTCACATAAAAATTCATTTTTTATATTTTTATCTCTTATTAAAACAAATGCTCATATAGATAATTAGGATTTATTTATTTACCTCATATGTAGATCCATGATGAATTTAAGATCCATCATAGAATTTGACATTGTTGACAATTGAATTTGTTAGGGAATAAGATAGGACTATAGGAGTAAAGAAAGCAAAATATCGCTATAAATTGTGTTTAAAAATTTTAGGAATCTTTGGTTGATAGTTTACAAAGCTTATTTTGTGAAATTATGGTTTTAAAAATGCTAAAATAGTGTAATGACTTGTACGAAGTGTTTTTTAGATTTTTTTATTATTTTGCAAACGTAGATGTAATTGATCGTTTTCAACAAATGAAAATTCTTTTTAAAAAATGAAAACTCGTAGAGAATAATTATAGAATGTATGTTTGTTTTAGTTTAATTACGTAGTTTTTTTATTTTAATTTATTTTTATTATATTTGTGCTAACCAAATTTACCCCCGGTGAAAAAAAAAATTGGATCCGCCACTGTGTTGGTGTAAAACTAATTTTTGTTAATGCATCAACACTTTGTGTCCGTGTAAATTTTTGTTAACGCATCAACACTTGTGTCAGTGTAAACTATCAAAATGTTTGTGTATAACTGCAGTGTACAAATGAGGTACAATTTTTAGCCCAAAAAAAGCATGTAAAGCTATGTATGTAGCTAGGCAATGTAGGCTTATATAGCATGCGTAGAGCAAACAGAGAGAAGAAAGGAAAAAAGCAAAAGTCTATTGATCCAATCTTTTCTGTACACATTTTGACGACTTGTCTCTCAAATGAAACACCGACAGGTGTTTGTGTTTTTCAATTTCCTGACTGTGCCACCACGGCGGCGGCGGCCGCCTCGTCACGCTGTCATCGCCCCCTCCTGATTTCCCGCAATCAGGAGAGACCCACCACCAGTCACCGCCCTTTTGCTTTTTACAGTAATTTGTTTTCTGAGACTACAATTATTTTTATTATTTTTTTCTTCAAATCACTCTTTGAATAAAAAAATATATAATTCCTCTTATCTTTTTCCAGACACAATTATCACTTCACATGCCCAAAGTCTTGCCCCTCTCTCACAGACAGACTGGAGTAAATTTCATTCTTGTTGCTTCCATTCATTACTCAAAAAACTCTTGTCTAATTCAGGCTATATTCCAATGTAAATATAGTAAGTTTTTATTTTATTGATCACAATTTCAAGTAGCATTTTGAAGAATACAAATTCGATTGTTAGAATAATAGAATAATAGATTTACTCAGGAATAATAGATATTACATGGGAGTATATAAGAAGCATTTCTGACACATGTAAGAATCAACCCAACAATACAATATGATTAATAAGTAAACATTACCATAATTAATAGCTTTATTTGTCTAACATCTCTCCTCAAGAAGCAAAAAGAAGTTTGAACACTAGCTAGAAACTAAATACACTGATAAGGAGAAGGTTGAACGCAAATTTTAATTTGAATAGTGGAGAGACATTTTCAGCTATAGCAAAATGAAGGCATCCAAACTTTGAGAAGATAATAAGATATAAGGCTATTTATGTGAAGATTTTCTTCTTAGATTCAAGAAATGTCATGTATCTTGATCGTCCAATTTTCTTAGCTAGGTTACAAAGGAACAAACTTTATTTTCCTCCAATCTTTTATGATTTTCTTGGAGGGGTGGATTGTTTGAGCGGCCCGGTTCTATGGCCACTGCAATCCAGTGGCCACGGAAGCCACTGCCCCCTACGAAACTCCGTTCATAAAATTGATGATTCCTACCCCCCTAACCTTCCGGTAAACCACCCCCCCTCCCGCCAAGTCCCGACCCAAACTCATCACCCATTCGTTGGTTACATTCTGATCTTGTAATAATGAAAGTTATCTATTCGTTAGCAATAATGAAAGTTGGTGATAATGAAAGTAAATAATAATAATCAAAATAAAGAGAAGCTCAGAATGATAGATTTACATATAAGAAGGTTGAAATTTGGTAGTGGTTTGGGGTGGTAGACTACTTAGAAATTGCAAATCCTGTAAAGGCCCGACGTGATTTAATTGGGAACTCCTCATTGGACACATTAATTTTGCTTATTAGAACCCAGCTGGCAATTTAGAAAGAGGCCAAGAGATCTAAAACTTATGCATTGCCACTACTACGATTCGATCCTAAGACCTTAGCTTGGACTTTAAATCCCCCCTCGTGTTGGGGAATTAATATGTATCTCGAACTCTTTCCTCTCTTCACACAGTTAAACTCTTGTACACACGCACCCACTCAATAATACTCTCTCCGTTCATAAAAGAACTTTACATTCGACTTTTCATAATTTCCAATGTAATACTTTGACCATTATTATGTGTGTGTGTGTGTTTGTGTGTGTGTGTGCGTGTGTTTGTGTGTGTGTGTGTGTTGGTAAGAATGTGATCTTATGAAAGTAAATAAGAATGAATATGGTGCTTTAGATTGTCAGATCTAAGGGTCAAGATTGCATCAAAATTAGGTGCACCAAAATAGTTTGAAAATGCGTCATGTCGAAATGCACCAAAATCTTTTGAAAATGCACTATCTCAAAATCTGCGTGCAAAATGCAATCTGAGCCGCACGATGCATCAGATCCAAAGACTAGATTTTATTCTTATTTCTTTCACCAAGGTGCATTCTCACCTGAACCGGCCCATATTTAAAAATTTTAACGAGGAAAGTCTTACTGGAAAGTGTTTTTATGGACAGAGATAGTATAAAGTGTTCGACTGAGACTTTTTTCAAATCAATATAAGCAAGAATTGGTGTGGAATTCAAAAATAAAAATTATATATTAAAAATCTACACCCAAATTCTTCAAAACAAGTGAAGACAAGATTATTTTATTTTATCAAATAGTCGATAAAAATATATATGTAGTATATAAAGTAGAGTTAGTTTGACATGTGAATAGTATAATGCCCCGTATTAAGATGGGAATCGGAAGAGCTCAAAAGGATTGATAGTACTACTCATACAAATAAGGTGCATCTTCTTTTCGAAAGCTCATCACTTAGAAACTCCAAAGTTAAGTGTGCTTGACCTGTAGCAATTTTATGATAGGTGATCCCTTGAGAAATTCCTTGGGCGTGCACGAGTGAAAACAAAGTGTGCGGGAAAGACTTGTTTTGGTTTGTGGGACCAATCTACAATCCTACGAGCGGACGCTTACGGCCAAGGTGGGGGCCGGGGTGTTACAAATAGCAACTGTAATAAAGTATCCATTTTAAATTTCAAAAAATTTCTTTATAAATAACATTAAAGCATTTTTAATCTAAAGTTATTAATAAGTTTTTTCACCTATAAAATATGTTCTGAAGTTTATTATGTGAAACACATGTGGAGCACCAGTTAGTCTATTTTCGAAGATGTTGTTTAGTAAATCAACCCCACTAAAGAAAATCTTTGTAGTGTGTGATTTGATGATTTGTTTTGTTTGTCACAAAGCAAAATTTTTATTCAATATTGATTTGTCACGTGCAAAACAGTAACATATAGTTGATCATGACAAAATAAGGATTTCTTGAGTAGTAGATATACGTGCACGGTTGACAATTGTCCCTAACTTTCAGTTCAAATAACTCAAGTGTCTCTTCATTTGTAAAATGGGCACTAATATTCTTCTCATTTCAAAAGATATTTCTAAAATCTTTATGGGTTCAAAAAGCTTAACACACACCATTTTAATTATTTTTCGAACTCATTTTAACCAATATTAATTCCAATTTTTTCACTTTTCAACATTTTTTTAAGTTCCGTGAAAGTGAAACTTATAAGAATTTAAAATTAAATTCAAACCTACCAACCATATCCATAAAAGATGTTGAAAGGTTTAGCAACTAAATTAAACTATTTTCATTTTTTTCCTAAAATTAAACAATTAAACTGGCGAGGTTTTAAAGTCAAAAATCAATATTATCAAACGGCTAGTGTATATTATTTCTACACACGTTTCGGATTTGATAAATTTTTTTGAAAATTATATAGTATCAGTTTTTGATGTTTTTATGGTTATCTCTATTATTTTTTTAATCAGTCACAGAAATTAAAAAATTTATTTGAATAATTTATTTGAAAATAAAATAATTTGGCAAGGGATGATTAATGTCACTTAATTTTGTGAACCCAATTGTTATTCTATTCGAGATGAGCAATGATCGATGAAAAAATCTCTGATAACATTCTTGGAATATCAATATTTTGAATTGGGTTATTGTTTTAATGTCTCTCCATAAATACTCTTTCTACATTTAACTCTTTTTTATCATTTAAACACGACTTATTAAAGCAAGAAATGATGTCTTCACAACATCACATGAAATGAGCCACCCATTTAACAAAGGAGAATTTACCTAAAAATGACTAAACCATAATGATTTTTCCAATATAAGACCATATATTTTTATTTTCTAATGTAGGATTATTGGCCATCATTCATTAGTCATTATTTAAATATATGTCCACCCCTATACATTATTGTGTACTATTAGGGAATAAAAAAAATTTAAGTCCTACTTTGGAAAATGACTTATTTATATTAGTCATATTTAGTGCAAATTTTTTATTAACAAATTCTTCCATGAAATGATCATCATGCAAAGATTTATTAAATATGCAAGTTGTAGAGTACATTTCTCGAAAAAAATAAATCTTTGTAAATACTACATTTATAAAAACACAACATATTAAAGTAAGTAATGATACCTTTACATTATCGTATGAAGTTGGCCGCCCATTTAACACATTCTCCCATGAAAAAGCCATCATGCTCTCACAGAGTACCTAATAACTTTAAATATAAATCTTTTTGTAACGTCTTTTTATCTAAAATATATTTAAATTGTAGTCAAATTGTCACATTTAAAAAAATCAAAAAAGGAAATATTTTTTTGACAAAGTTTTTCCACAATTTTTGTATTAAAAATTTTATAATTTTATGATACCTTTTTTTTTGTTTACAAAAAAAAGAGAAGAAATCAAGAAAACTACTATATTTGTTGCCGTACGGATCACGCACAAAGGCCACGCACAAAGGCCGAATCCCACTAGGATTCGGTTTACCTTATTTGCTTAAACTTCCTTGTTTCCTTGTATGCTTTAGTTTCCTAGTTAGAGTTTATTTCTTTTCCTAGTTGGAGTTGGTTTCTTCCCTTCTATAAATAAGGGAGAGGTCTCTTTGTATGGAGAAGAACAACAGAAGATACAGAACTATTTTCTATCAATTCTTTGTTTAACATGGTATCGGAGCGAATCTCTGGGTCTACGTCATAAGCTATTCTCACCGATTGGAAGGGTGAAAATTCGAACCAATGGCAGGGAAGGATGCAGAAACTCCGTCCTCTAAAACCGGTGGGAAAGAAAACATCGACAAACAGATTGCCAGGATTAGTCCGTATGAGCTAAAATCGGCGGACACACCTGCGCTAGTTGTCACCCAAATAAAATTGACTGGTGATAACTATGAAGAATGGGCACGAGCAGTGCGAATTGCTCTGCGTGCCAAACGAAAGTTTGGGTTCATTGACGGATCCATTCCTCAACCCGAAGACGATGATGAAGAATATGAAGAATGGTGGATCGTGAACGCCATGCTGGTTTCTTGGATTTTCAATACAATTGATGGATCTTTACGAAACTCGATCACTCAGGTCGAGGAGGCAGCGGTATTATGGAAGGATATTAAGGATCGGTTTTCGGTTGCAAACGGCCCCCGTATCAATCAACTCAAGAAGGAATTGGCTAATTGTAAACAGAACGGGAAACCCGTCGTCACATATTTTTCAAAATTGAAAAATATTTGGGATGAACTAAATACTATAGAGAAGATTCCAACATGCACATGTCACGGTTGTAAGTGTGGTATTACCAAACTTATTGAGCAGCAGAAGGAGAATGAAAAAGTTCATCAATTCTTGATGGGATTGGATAATGAGGGCTACGGTAGCTTGAGATCAAACATTTTGGCTACCGAACCCCTGGCACCTCTCAATCGTGTGTACTCTACGATTATTCAGCAAGAAGGAGTGCTGAAAGTTACTCACGAAGAAGAAAAGAATCCCGTTGGTTTTGTCGTCACCAACAAAAGAGACCGTGACATTATAAAAGACACGAGGTGCAAACATTGTGGGATGACCGGACATGAGATTGCGGGTTGTTTTCAACTGATCGGCTACCCCGAGTGGTGGGGTGACAGACCACGTGGACAGGGCAGCGGGCGTGGGGGCAACCGGACCGGTCCACCCCGTGGAGGATCAGTCGCTGGACGGGGAGATGCCGGGCGTGGAATAGGTGACCGCCGTCACCGTGCAGGCAGTGGCGGAGCCCCTGGGGGGCCGACTGTTCTCACAGCAAAAACAAACCCCTCCGGGGGTGTACGAGAACAGCTTACACCTCAGCAATGGGAAGCTTTGGCAGGAATGTTGAAGGAAAAGGAAATTCCCATTGAAAACAAATTCTCAGGTAACAATGTAACAACTTGGATCATAGATAGTGGAGCAAGTCAACATATGACAGGTGATGCAAGCTGTTTAATGAATATCGAAGCAACCAAAGCTTGTTCGGTTGGTCTACCCAACGGAGGCACGGCTACAGCTGATCAGAAAGGAAGCATTAAGCTAACGGACTCCATAGTTCTGACGGATGTGCTTCTTGTTCCTCAACTTACTTGCAATCTTATATCTGTTTCTCAGCTTCTTGCGGATAAACAATTAATTGTTCAATTTGTTAACAAAGTTTGTATTATACAGGACTCTATTTCGAAGACGGTGATTGGAGCGGGTAAACAACTTGGAGGGATGTACTATTTGCAGAAAGGTGTGACCAATAAAGTTTGTGCCGTAACCGAAGACGATGACGTCAACACTTGGCACAGGAGATTAGGACATCCACCCCATCCCATTATCCAACTTCTTCCTCAAGTATCTTCTTCTAAAAATAATGTACTTCATTCTCCTTGTGATGTTTGTTTCCGTTCTAAGCAATGTCGTGACTCTTTTCCGAATAGCTCAAATAAAGCCAATTTTCCCTTTGCCTTAATTCATTGTGATTTATGGGGTGCTTATAGAACTGCATCTAGAACTGGGGCTAGATATTTTTTATCCATTGTAGATGACTTTTCTCGGGCCGTATGGGTCTATTTGTTACACAATAAAGATGAAACCCCTTCGGTCCTCCTCAATTTCTTCGCCATGGTGAACCGCCAATTTGATAAAAATATTAAAATGGTTCGTAGTGATAATGGAACAGAATTCTCTTGCATGAAACCATTTTTTCAGTCTCATGGCATACTCTTTGAATCTTCTTGTGTTGGCACCCCATAACAGAATGGTAGGGTGGAACGTAAACATCGTCACATACTCAACGTGGCCCGTGCTTTACGGTTCCAAGCCAACCTTCCTATTGAGTTCTGGGGGGATTGTGTCTTAACTGCAGCCTTCTTGATTAACCGCACTCCTACTCCCCTTCTCAAAAATAAAACACCCTATGAAGCTCTGTTTGGAAAACCTCCGGTGTATGCCCACATTAAAACCTTTGGATGCCTGGCTTATGCCCATAACCAAAATCATCGTGGCGACAAATTTGCAAGCCGATCACGAAGGTGTGTCTTCCTTGGATATCCGTTTGGACAAAAGGGCTGGCATCTCCTCGATTTAGACACTCATAAAATCTTCATCAGTCGAGATGTCCGGTTCTTTGAACAACATTTTCCGTATCTCTCTCCATCCCTTGAACCCACCTTATCTCCCTCGGTTGATCCCACACCCGCTTCAGAAGATGATGAGCCGTCGTCAGTCCCTAACCCGTCACCTGTGTCAACCATTCCGTCAAACGTCACCTCAAAAGCCCCCCCTGGAAAGCCCATCCGAAACCCCCCCCAGAAACCGAAACACAGCTCCCTTCCACCGGAGGCCCTACTGGCGCCGGTCCCAATCCCACTGAACCCGGCAACCCCACTGGTGCCGGTGCTCCTAATCCCTTGCACCGAAGTTCACGCGATCGTCATCCTCCGTCACGCCTTCAAGACTTTGTTGTTCACACCATTCAACACCCTTCGGCTGTTTCCTCGTCTCTGACTCCGCCCTCAGGTACGGTTCATTGTATTACAAATTTTGTTAACTATGACAATTTTTCTTTATCCCATAGATGTTTTTTAACAGCTATAAGTGCAGAGGTTGAACCAACCTATTTCTATGAAGCGGTCAAGCACCCACATTGGAGACAAGCTATGCAGGATGAAATCCGGGCCCTTGAGGATAATGAAACTTGGTCCCTTGTTCCTTTGCCTCCTGGACGCAAGACAATTGGATCAAAGTGGGTTTACAAAATCAAGCACAATTCAGATGGTTCTGTCGAACGTTATAAAGCACGGTTGGTGGTTCTTGGGAATCGGCAAAAGGAGAGGATTGACTTCAAAGAAACCTTTGCCCCTACAGCCAAGTTGGTTACGGTCCGCACACTTCTTGCCGTTGCTGCCGTACGTCATTGGAGTCTTCATCAGATGGATGTTCATAATGCCTTTCTTCATGGCGATCTCAAAGAGGAAGTTTACATGCGCCTACCTCCGGGTCTTGCCTCTCGCCATCCAGGGGTTGTTTGTCGCTTGCACAAATCGCTCTACGGACTGCGACAGGCACCCCGTTGTTGGTTTGCTAAGCTCACCAATGCCTTACGAGCTTATGGATTCACTCAGTCAAAAGCTGACTACTCTCTCTTTACCTACGTCAGGGGGGGCGTCGAAATGCGCGTCCTTGTTTATGTCGATGATCTTATCATTGCTGGTACTGCTGAAGGTGTTATAGCTCAGTTCAAGCGCTACCTCTCTGACTGTTTTCATATGAAGGATCTGGGACAATTGAAGTATTTCTTGGGAATTGAAGTGGCTCGGAACAAATCGGGAATATTTTTGTGTCAACGCAAATATGCGTTAGACATTTTGACGGAATCTGGGATGCTAGGCGCACGGCCCGCTACCACCCCGCTACCACCGAATCACCACCTGCCTCTAGCGTCTAGCGCCGAGCTCTCTAACCCCGGCACTTATCGGCGTCTCGTTGGGCGTCTCATCTACCTGACTATCTCACGACCGGATTTATCTTATGTTGTGCATACCCTCTCTCAATTTATGGGGACCCCTCGACAGGAACACTGGGATGCCGCTCAACATGTACTACGCTACCTGAAATCTCGCCCGGGCTAGGGCCTCTTTCTTTCGGCCACCTCGTCTCTCTCTCTCATGGCCTTTTGTGACTCCGACTGGGCAAGCTGCCCCTTGACTCGACACTCCGTGACAGGATATTTTATTAAACTAGGGGACTCTCCCATCTCTTGGCGCACGAAGAAACAGAATACGGTTTCCCGCTCATCCGCTGAAGCGGAATACCGCGCGATGGCCACTACCGTTTGTGAATTAAAATGGTTGCGCAACCTCTTGATCTCCTTGGGCGTGCGACATCAAGCACATGCAACTCTCTTTTGCGATAGTCAAGCTGCACTTCATATTGCCGCAAATCCTGTTTTCCATGAGCGGACAAAGCACATTGAGATTGATTGTCACTTTGTTCGCGATGAAATCCAACGTGGGGCTCTCCAAACTCGTCACATTGCTTCCGCCGAGCAGCCCGCTGATCTTCTTACCAAGGCCTTGGGGGCGGGCCCGTTTTCTCATTTGTTGTCCAAGCTGGGCACTCGGAACCTGCATGCTCCAGCTTGAGGGGGGGTGTTGCCGTACGGATCACGCACAAAGGCCACACACAAAGGCCGAATCCCACTAGGATTCGGTTTACCTTATTTGCTTAAACTTCCTTGTTTCTTTGTATGCTTTAGTTTCCTAGTTAGAGTTTATTTCTTTTCCTAGTTGGAGTTGGTTTCTTCCCTTCTATAAATAAGGGAGAGGTCTCTTTGTATGGAGAAGAACAACAGAAGATACAGAACTATTTTCTATCAATTCTTTGTTTAACAATATTTGATTACTCCCCCAATATTACCCAAGCTCGGAATCTGACTTGAGTTTATCTTCCCCAATCGTAAAGCAACATGATTTTAATCAAATAGCTAGTAAATGTTCTTTGTAATTTAGTTGATGATCATATTGGTTTAGATTTGTTACCAAAGATGTACTTTCAAATGCATAAATTTACTTTTTTCTAACTCAACTTCTAAAAAATCATGTTACAGATGTCGAGTCTTAAAAGTTTAATCTATGTGTTTATTGAACCATTGTAAATGAAATTATATAAAAAGGAATAAAAAAAATTTTACAAAGAGGAAGTACGCCAAAGAATGCACAAAGAGGGATTTCAATGTAACTCACGTTTCTTGTACATGAATTATAGATTACCTATAGGTGGATCCGTAGTGCAATATCACTAATGTGTATTTGAAACACATTCAATTTTCTACTAGTATTTAAAAATAAGTTTTGGAGGGAATAATCTATTTGACACAGAATTCTATAGATTTACAAATTTCTACATATGCAATCCCCAAAGAGCATGTGAAAATATGTTGGGGTTAAAAATGGAGACTCTACACATCCCAACGCAAAGACCATCATGATATCACGATACCCCATAAAGTTAGATGTTTAATTCGCATATACTTAAGCAAAGTCATTAAACTCTCACGCTTTTCAATAAAGCTGGTTGTTAGATCACACATACCCGAACTAAATTAGCTCATACTCATACCTAAACCAAAACATTGGGTGGCGGGGAGTCGTTGTCCATCTATCCCCCTGTCTTTGTATATTAAAAAATGATTTTATTAGATATTTTTTGAATTTTATAAGAACATTATCAAGTATTTTCTTATAAAATTTATGAATTTATGAATAAATCACCTTAAATATGAGTAAAAGATATAAAAAGTATCAAAATAAAAATTCTATGTTAAGGAGTTCACACTGTAGTAATGTGACACTGTACTTGAGCATTTCATTATACGTGTTGGTAATTTACATGATCATGATTGTTAATGTAAATATATTTTAATTATCTACCGGGGATAAAATATAGAACTGTTAGTTAGATATATTCTCAATATTTTACTCGTATTTTAGTTATTTTTCCAAAATTTATCCACTTTGATTGTAAAACATCAAATTTAGCAAGCATGAGACAACAATCCGTTGCATATACGGAGTATATTGGTACAAATACGGATGGAGGGCGTACATTTTGTTTTGTTTTGAGAATTAAATGCTCATAACTCCGATTACTCAGTAATTTACAGACCACACTCGACGATTAAGGCTTATTTGGAAATAACGTTAGAGATTAGCGTTAGTATTTTAAAAAAGCTATCTACGGCTAGTGTTTAGCGTTAGCATTTTCAAAGTAATTGACACCGTTAAAATTTTATCCAAAACTCTAACGCTAATCTCTAACGCTATTTCCAAACAAGTCCTAAAGCAATTTCTCCGGGTACACTTTTAATTTCACAAGTTACAACCACTCGTATTTCCTTAATTAATGCCGGCTTATTAAAACCCCAATTTGTGACAGCAAATTTAGCATTTATTTGTAGCCCGAAAAATTTCAAATCTAATAATAATAATATTCTCTCCTTTCTAAATTTTTTTACCAGTTTCTGTTTTCAAAGTTAAATTTTATTTATTTATTTTGTCTATTTTTCACTAGTCATGTAATCATGCCATTTATAATTTCTAAAATTATTGATTTTTCGTAAATACATAAATTTTGTTTTAAAATTTAAATTTGTAATCAAATAAATTAAATTGAATAAAAATATGATCAAATCTCGTAAACTGGAATGAAAAATTAATTTTAGGATGAAGTTGTAGTAATAATAATACTCCTTCTGCCCGAAAAATTCTTTTTCGCCTTCATTCGTCATGGAGATTAAGAATTTTCACCTGTCACTATTAATGTGATTGAATAAAGTAAATTGCATAAAAAAAGTAGGGATATAATGACGCATTTATTAAGGTTTTTGCCAAAATAGGAAATGTGAAAGAAACTTTTAGACAACCTAAAAAGGAAAATGAGAAAGAAATTAAAAGATGAAAGGAGTAATAATAATAATATCATTAATAATAATAATAATATCATTAATAATAATAATAATATCATTAATAATAATAATAATAATAATAATACTCCCTCCGTCCGGTAATGTTCTACTCATTTGACTTTTCACGGTCTCCAATATTATGCTTTGACCATTAATATCTACGTAGTATATTTATAGATAGATATATTTTATAAAAAAATAATATTTGAAAACTACTTTTCATTTTGAATATATTGATATTAAATTTATATCATAATACAATGTGTTTTTTCCATAAATCGTAATCAAAGTTTTCAAATTTTGACCAAGAAAAGTCAAATGGGAAGTATATTTTCGAACGGAGGGAGTAATAATAATAATAATAATAATAATAAATCACTCCGTTTGCGTAACTGAGTGCAGCTAGTCAACTGATAATAAAACCCGCCGTCTAGGGTTTCCACACGCCTCCGCTCCCGCCTCCATTGCTGTCCCTCGCTCCACCTTTCCCTTTTTCTCATTCTCATTATATATACTCTCCCGCCTCACTCTGCTCTCTATTCTCTTCTTCCCCATTCAACCCAAATTTCGGAATCGGAATCAATCGAACCAGACCCCTCCCTTTTCGGTTTTGGCGGCAACCGCCATTGCAGAGCCAGCTGCAACCTCCGCTTCTCGGGGTCTCGGACTTGAAATTGAATTGAAAAAGGGGAAATTCCCGTGGTTTTGCAGGCACCCTTTTGATGGCTTCTCCCGCGGCGGACGAGTTTGACGACGATTGCGAGTTCTGGCTCCCGCCGCAGTTCCTCGCCGACGACGACTTCAAGAACAGCGTCGGGGAAGAGAATGCCGGAAGGAATACGGGTTTCCGGTTCCGTCCCCGGTGTCTGTACGGGTCGGATCTGGGCTCGCCCGTTGAGTCCCTGCCCGAGACAGAGAGCGACGAGGAAGAGTACATTTTCGGGTTGACCCGGAAAATGGCGTACGCCACTCTTGAAGACGACGCCACCAAAGTATTCAGATTCGCCATTTTCATGTTTTGATTTTTTAATTTTTGTTCCTTTTTTGGGGTTTTAAGTGGAATTTCCGATTTGGGAATTTTTTTTCAGGATTTGGGTTTGTCCCGTTCTCCGCAATCCACGCTGTGGGGGAACCAAATTCCCAGCCGGGGAAGCACCAACTGTTCCTCCCGTGCCTCCTCACCGCCGCCGGTGCCGGAGATGACCGGAAAGGAAGACGGCGGCGCTTGGGACCTGCTTCGCGCGGCCGCCGGAGATGTCGCCAGGATGAAGATGATGGAAGAATCCGCCGCCGCAGCTGCGGCTTTCGGCGGGATTTATCCCATTGAAAACGAAATTTGGGCTCCTCCGAGAAAACCCAGTCCGGTCGCCGGTAATCCGCCGGAATATTACAACCCGGCGACGGCAAATTCTGATCTAATGGGCTCCTCCTACTACCAGCCTCCCCGCCTCCCCAGCTTTCAAGATTACACAAAATTGGCTCAAGTAAAGCTCTGTGAATTCGAACATCAATGGAGAATTTTGCTTTAATTTCTTCTAACCATTCTTCAATTCTTCGATCGTCGCAGTTTCAGAGATTGACGCCGGAGCAAATGGGGTATCAGAGTGGAAGCGGAAGGGCGGGTTTGGTTCCGGCGATGAACAGTGCGAGGCCCAACATGTCGTCTTGGCCATCCCTGCAGCAGTCTGCGCATCAGCCCCGCCGTGGTTCTGGCATGAGGGCGGTGTTTATCGGCAATCCCGGCGGCACTAAGAGGGAAAGCGCCGGAACAGGCGTTTTCCTCCCCAGAACTGGCGGCGCAGACGCCGATTCCCGCAAAAAGTCAGGTTTGTCAATCCTCACTCTGTCCTTTCATTTTTGTCCCATTATAAATTTTCTCCCTCGTCATACTTGTATTCTCGATTTAATTCATTTTATTTACATATTAATAGAAATAAATAAAAGTTTCCACGATGACTGATAAAACAAATACTCGAACGGAAGAAGTAAGACATTATGACATTGAGTTTATTTGTATTTACAGTGACATTTTGTATTCACACTATCATATTAGTGCTTATAATTTTGTATCAGTTTGTTTCAGTGTAAAGCATGGTGTACACCAAGTGAACATCGTATGACATCGTATTAGTGTACACCTAGTATAGTTGGAATATTAATTACTCGCATCAATTAGAACAACACTTAAAAGTATCATTTGATCATGTTAGGAATACACCACGGTTGCCCCCATAAATGACAATTACAGATGATTTCATACATCTGTTTACACACGATTATCGTTTGTGTATGTATAAATCTCATCTGTGGGGCACCCTCTAAGTATTTTTGTTTTGAATTTTGTAAGTTTCAATCCTTTTTGAAAGAATGCAATTCAACTTGCCAAAATGGGCAAATTTTAGGTGCAATTTGACAGCATATAATAATGGACAGTTTTTTTTCCAATCAAATTGTACGTTGTTTTATTGACCAAAGGCATTAAATGAGCTGTACTATGTAATGTCTAATTTGCTTATAAACCATTTGGAAAAAAGATAATGCCACATTCATTTCTTTAAAATGAAATGAAGAAAGTATGATTTTTACCAAAGTAATTTGTGGGGTATTAGAGTAATTTTACTACTATCAGCTTTTTGAAGTTTACTTTGGGGTTTTGACATGGTAAAAAAAATGCAGTGTGCTCCACAGTTTTACTGCCTGAGAAAGTTGTGCAAGCCCTGAACTTGAATTTGGAATCTTTTCCCCATCAGCCTCAGATTCACCATCCCAGATTCACTTATGATCATCATGGTAAAAATAATTTATAATATTATTTTCCCATGAATTTACAATGTTTTATAGTATTATTATACTGATTTTTATCTTTTTTACCATGTCAGTTGGGACAGGGGTGAAAATCCAAAGGAACAATGAGAGAGTTTGGCTGCAAGAGAGGCCAAAAACTTCTGCTAGCACAGTAAGCCAGGAGCTGCTGCTACCACAAGAATGGACTTACTGAGATTAATGTTTTTTTTACTGCAGTAAAAAGTTATGAAGGGCGATTTTGAAGAATGAAGGCATCTTTTTTTGGTTAAATAGGGAAAAAGAAAAAACCAAATTTAAAGAATAACTAATGAAATAGGTCTTGTAATCTTTTTGAAGGAATAAATTTTGTTGTTGTAATAATTAAGAATGTTTGTTAAGGATTTGGAAGATGAAATGAAGGCTAAGGGGTCATGTTTTGGTTGATCTTTTAAGGCTTATCTTTCTTCTTCAAGTTTATGCATTGAGTTCTCCATGTTTTTGACATCTTTATGTAATAATTCATTCTTGTTCTATGCCATTTTGCATTTGTATCTTCTTGTCTCATATTTAAGCTTGAGGAAGATTTTAATTTGACACTCTTTCGTCCCGAAATAATTTGTTAATGGTTGTTTTCGATTCGCTTAATTAGTTCCTTTTGTCCCAAAGCTTATTTGCCTTCGTTCTCCAAATGCATCAACTAAAATGTACTCCCTCCATCATAGAGTATTTGTCTACTTTCATTTTTACACATCATCCAATGCACTTCTTTAATCCATTTTATTTTGTAATTTGTATATTAAAAAATTATAGAAATTATATATTAATAATTTATATGTTAAGACAAATCAAACAAGATCACACATGATTATATTTAGGCTTACACATTGAGAAAATTTGATGAGTCAAAGTGCTTAGATGAACAGTTCCAAAAGTCAAAAGTGGACAAAAACTGGGGGATGGACGGGAGTAAAATATTTCATGGGTCGTGAGTGTTTGCAAATAAAAAGCGAAAGTGTTTCAAGAAAGAAGAAGACCCTGAGTTAGTAGCTCTGAAAACCAGAGGCAGTGTTTCGCGCATTGGTAGTGCAATCATGTCTTCTGCCACTAAAGTTTAAGATTCATAGTAGGATCTTCAAATATTTTACAATGAATGTCTTCAAAATCACCAATATTAGTTAGATGATCTGCCACCATGTTTTGTTCACGAAAAATGGCTCTAAATTTGATATTTCAGAATATTTCTCTCCAACTCTTGATAGATGTATTAGCTTCACTTATGGGTCCTCTCAAACTAATTGATCCCACAACCCATTTGATAACTTTTCAAACATCAGCCTACAACTCAAGATCTCTCCCCTATCTACCAAGCTCATTGGATGCCTTTCTCGATGGATTTAGCCTCAATACCCACAGTATTGGTCGGCCTAAATCAGCAAGATAAACCACCCAACCAAGGTGGTTTTGAGATTTTTGAGATTTTTGCAAATATTGTCGTGAACGACTCCATCACACCCAGTCTTATTTGCAAATATTTTTCCACTTTGGTCAACAATAAAAAAATTCCAGACTCATGATCGATTGACGTTTCCACTTTAGCAGCCTATCTCTTGCAGTTGAAAAAGAGAATGATGATGCGTGATGATGTTTTTTCATAGGCTGCAATAATCTCAAAACTAAGATTTCTAACTCGAATCTTGTTCGAACTTGCTTCACAGCAATCACGCCTTCAAATGACATGTTTGCAGCCCTAGTTCTAGAATCAGCTTCTCAATATCTGGACTGGAGACATCAAGCAAATGCGTCTCTATTTCCTTGCTCACAATCGCTCCAGCATGGGACAACGTGCAGAACTATTTCACGTATCTAAAAAGCATTCCATCATAAATCACACAAAAAATATCATACTTCTCGATCGCTCCTCTCTATCTTGCGTGTGAGTGATATACGCTTTGAGACATTTTATTGATCACTTGAATTACGTGTTCTGGAGCTGATACTATAAGGAATTCAAAACAAAAAAAAATGGGAATACATATGGACGTGGGTGGGATTTGAAAAAATGGGGAGGAAAAAGCCACGAAAATCCCATTGGGGGAGAGGGGAGGGGGGAAATTAAGTGGGGGCCACGGCAACATTCAGGCGGCAAAGGATTTGGAATTTTGAGTGAGTGACAGAGGGAAGGCTAGATAGAGTATTGCTGTCTTTCACGTGGTTTGAATTGATTCGCCCGACCCAAGTTGACCGAATCACTTGTCCAGTTGCCCATTAAATTAACTAACTCCTTCCTTCTTTCCAACTACTACTCCTCCATGGGACTAATTAATACTCCATAGATGGTTACGGATATTTTATTTAATCAAAACGAGTAAACAAATTAAAATTATTGAATGTCAGAAATAATTACTGTAATATTCTTTTTGTTACGGAGAAAGTAGTTTAAGTGGTTTAGAGGTGAGTGTCGAATAAAGTAAATTTAAATGTTGACTCGATATATTTTAGTATTATTGTAAGAAAAATTTAAAAATATTGTTTGATAAGGGTGAAGATTAAAAGGGGCAAAAAGAATATTTTCTTTTTAAAAAAGAAAGATCATAGCTCATAAAAAATATATAATTTTCTACTTCCCCTGTCCCAAATTAAATTGCATGTTTACTATTCACATAATCAAACTTTATTCATTTTTTTTCTTTATTTTTTGTTAGTCATTTGATAAAATAATACGGTGTATAGTCATGTCACCAATAGTTTTCTAGATCTTTTATTGTAGCTTTTATGCATGTAATTTTTTTTGAATTCTACATCGTTTTTCATATAAAATGATTTGAAAATAACTTCAGTCAAGCATCGCAAACTGAAATATGCGATTTAAATTGAGATAGAGGGAGTACAAGATTATATTATCGTCATTTTGTAAAAATCTTTACGCTTTTATTTTATGGACATTTAAAAGAATATTATATTCATTTATTATCCTTAAGATAAATAAAATGAACAAGTACTCCCTAGCTCATATTTTTTTTACTATGAAAATGTGACAAATTATACAGTTTGAAAAAAGATAAAAAATTTCACAAAACAAGATGCGACAAAGATATTTTATTTTATCATATGATCAAATAAATTGATTAAATAAATAAAAATTATTGAGATACTAAAATAGTAATTGTTGTTTACATTTTGGAACGGATGGAATATTACTCGAGAATTCTTTAATGAAATCACAAAAAAAAGTAGGGCTAGGATGTATGTGGTGAACAAGAAAGTAAGGGTGTAGCATAGGGTTCCTTTAGATTTAAAAAAAAGGTGGTTTTCAAAAAAAAGGTTAACCCTATTTTTGACAGGTAAGAGTAAGAATTCATCTTTAGCAGGTGCAAGAACTCCATGCTTGGGTGATTGCCCTTAATTCACCAGCCTTATTTGAAATTAAAAAATAAAAAATAAATTTCATTCATGAGGGTCTTACAGAATTGATCGGACAGTCATATGAAAGAAGATAAATTAAGTTTTATCCTAGATTAATGGCAAAAAATGAAGTCACACCCCTTACTTATAGAACCTTATATTTAAAATAGTTATATCGCAACACAATTACCAAAAATTAAACTCGAGACATATCATCATCTTTACACCTCTTATCTTACTAGTAAAGAAACCCCCCACCAATTCCAAAGGATTTAAGGTGGTCATTCTGGCTATATGGGCGACATGTGTGTACAACATTTTGGAGAGCTAGAAACAGGGTTTTGCATCAAAATATGGGTGCGGTGAGAAATGCAGAAGATTCTATTAATTTTTATATTGTTAGTTTCTTCATGTATGGGAACGTAATATAGAGAATGGATGTGTAAACAACTTATGAGAAGTTTTTTAGTAATGAAAGTTGTGCTTTATGTTCAAAAAAAAAGATGGAATGCCCAACCCAGACATCTCCACACCTTAGTCCGACAAGATTGTGAGGGGGTAATTCATGATATAATCTCAATCTGGTTCTTAGAAAGATCGTTCCGCGTCTAACGCACACCAGGAGCTATTGCAAATAATAGAACCTAGAATTAATGGATTTGACATCGTCTCATTGAACCAGTTGAGCTATTAATGCGGGTCCCACCAATTCCTTAGGATTTAAGACTTGTAGAGTTGCAGGAAAAAAAGAGAGGGCTGGGGTGGTAGTGAGCTGACATCCACGTCCTTTAGATCCGGTCCTGCTGGGTCCCACTGCGTCTTTACACGCCAATCCATGTGTTTGATGACAAATTTTATCCTCTCCTATGTAAGGCTTTTGACCCAAATTTAGATGAAATAATGTACTTGTACCCCAGAAATTATATCTTAAATTGTACACCCTATCTATCTTAATTTTATTGGTTTATTTTTAATTTAATTTATTTAATTTATGTGTAAAATTAATTTTTTCTTTAGAAATATGCGATTATAATATACATTGAAATGGTAAGGGAAAAAATAATTAAAGAAAATAAGTAATGTTTCACCATGTGAATAATTAATGGAAAGACCAAATTGGACAAAAGAATTCAAAGAAAAAATTATCCAGAATAACCCTAACTTCATCCAGTTTTTAAAAAATAATTTCACCTTTCAGTAATGAATGATAATAAAAAATATACTGAAATTTGTGAGTTTTGGATCGCTGTTAAGTTGCTAACGACGGGATAAGGAAAACGACATGTTTTGCGCAATAAAATAAAAGTTAAGATTACTTTTTAGGAATTTTTTTGTTTTTTAATTTTGTTTTGAGATTTTTCTTTTAAAATTTTAAAGTCACTTTCTCCCTCCATTTCTTTTTCTTTTTTTTAAAGTTTAATCCTAACTTGGAAATAATAAAAGAAAAATAGATATGAAAAATAACGAAAGTGAGAAAATTAACTAAAACTATACAAAATTAATGAAATAAGTAAGATAGTGAATAGAAATCAAAGTCAAACTAGTAAGAAATAAAATAGAAATATAAGAAGTGGTGAGTTCTAATGTTTTACGCACTGTATAGTGTATTAATATTTTTCTTACTTTGAAAGAATATTTCGTGTATTTTTATTTGATTTTCTTACAAGTTTCGAGTTAGTTTATATTGATTACTGTTATGAGAGAGAGAGAGAGAGAGAGAGAGAGAGAAAAGGAAACCGAATTCCTTTGGGATTTGGTTTGATGACTTTCTTAGTTTTTCTCATTCTTGTTATAGATAGAAATATAAGTTTGTTTATTTTCTTTACCCTCTTCTTATAAAAAGAGGGTTAAATCATTGTAAACTTCAATACAGAATTGTTTTTCTTTTATAATCTTCTACACGGTATCAAAACAAGTTTTTTGGTTTTGAGATCTCAAACACGCTTCTACTCTCCTGGCGGTGGACATACACACTTTAATATCTACCGAAGGGATATCGTGATCTTTTATTTTTCTCCCCGAATAATTTATAAGCGTGTCTATTTGCTGGGTTCAACCGGCATAGCGCCATCTACGTCAGCCTCAACCGACATGGCAACCTTCGAAAGTACGCTAAAGACAGCTATCAGTGTACACTCTCCATAAAGTCGGTATGGAAGATGATTGTTCCTCCTTGGCAAAGAACTTGAGACTGCTGCAGTCACTAATCGAGAAGAATGACAATTTCGTAATGGGCGGGCAATTTTTTGGCATTTAAGATGTTCGAAAAGAGCGGCATTCGTCATGTTCGTTTGAATTCGGTGGAGGTTTTAAAAGAATGACGTTTCTTTACTCGATTGATTATTTAGCAGATACGAAAAGAGTGGCGTCTCGTCGAGGAAGAAGAAAAATTATTTGTTGAAGTGTTCAGATGAGAATTTTAGTGACTGCGAATTAAAAAACACGTCAAAAGTTCTATAAAACAAGACATGAAATGAGAATTTTTTTATCAAATGATAATAAAAATACATAAAGAAACAAAAAATACCGAGAAATCTAAATACTCCCTCGGTCCACCATAGATCTTCCCAGACACTATTCACAGGGTCAAACTTTACTCACTTTATTTACTCAATTTTACTAGTTATTTCATAAAATAATATAGTCTTGTCACCTCTAGTTTTGTAGAACTTTTCATGTAATTTATTACTATATAAGTTTTATTTTAAAATTTTACTCCTATAATCAATTAAATTGAATTGAAAATAAAGTCGGTCAAGCCTCGTAACGCGTAATGGGAAGATTATACATGGACGGAGGGAGTAATAACTTGTACCTTTTGGCTTACAACAAAGGGAGCATTCTTTATGAGTTAAATTCTCTTTATTTTTTGCTTATTTTTATTAATCATTTGTTAAGATAACACAATTATATCATCCTTTATTTGATATATTATTTGATATAAGTTTTAAATATGTAAATCTTAAACAGACGAATAGATACATTCAATAATCAAAAACATAAATATTTTCTACATCCCTCCATCCCAGAAAGTTAAAACATCTCACTCAAGATATTCTTAGTTCAATTAATTTAAAAATTAATTCAATTTATCTCATCACATTATAAATGAAAACTGACAAACAAAAATGTCAAAATTTGACTTAAAACAATTTTTTTGATGGATAAAGTAGAATTGACGACATGATATTATGTTTGGATTCAATGCCTCTCTGGAAGGAAAGACATAAATTACTCTAATTTATTGCATGGAATTATTCATTTGTCTGAAGAAAAAAATACTGTTAGATTTTACATGTGGAGTTACACATTTGGATCTAAATCCGTGAATAGGCTTGAAGATTACATTTCACATAACACTCTCGATCTCTGAGTATTTGTCTACTTTTAATTTTTTCAATCAAAATTAATAAACTTTGACCTCAGGTTAAATAAAAACAATACTAGATATTGATACAAAAATAGTTTTATTAGATTTATTATACCAAATATTTTCAAAATATTATTTTATTTAATTAATGTTCAATATATATTTTATTTGATTAAAGTCAAAAGTTGAAAATAATTGATCCAAAAAATTAAAATTAGACAAATACTCAGGCACAAAAGTAATATCTCCTGCCAAAAAAGGGCCACTTATTTGCAGGTTCTAAAAGTAATATTCCAATTTTAAATGTCATATTATAACATTAAAGTCCTATAATTGGGTCCCAAAGTGGACCCCGCCCCCACCCTTCTTGATATCCCCAAATGGCTAGATTGCCCAAATACAAGGAGGTTGGTTGCCCAATTAATTAGAATGATTCTGATGTGATGAGAATAAATTTTGTTTTATCTAGTTTGATCTCAATGTAATTTTATTTAAAACTCTTGTTGATCTAATCTGAACTGATTTCAGTAAGAATGAGTAATTATTAATTACTCCCTCCGTCCCAAATTATAATGACTGTTTACTATTCACAGGATCAAACTTCATTCACTGTTTTTCTCTATTTTCGTTAGCAATTTGATAAAATAAAATATTATTGTCACTACTAGTTTTGTAGATCTTTTGATGTAGCATTTTAATATGTAATTTTTATTTTTTAACTATATATACCATTTGTCATATAAAATGATTTAAAAATAATTTCAATCAAACATCGTAAACCGAAACATGCGTTATAAAATGGGACGGAGGGAGTAGAATGACTTAAAGAGAACATGCTCTTAGAGGCATAGGAGAAATAGAAACTATTTTAGAAACTATTTCGTGCCAAATGGTCCGATGTCATATTATGACACCGAGGGTGAGTGTCAAAAGATCCTTGTTTGGTATCCGAAGGACGAAAAAAGGGAGGGAAAGTTGTGGGTGGGGTTTTTTTTCAAAAAAAATAATAATTGTGGAGTCAACAACATTGTGCACTATTACTATCCATCCAAACAAAGGGAAAAAATTCCATCCATTTTCCACTAAAACAAAAATAAGGGGCACAAATCAAGACCAATCCAGAGAGAATAAATTCAGCACCTGAAATGCCTGCCAGAGGTATGCAAGTGATTCTCAGAACTGTAAATTTTGACTGTATGTCGCACACAGGCTGAACAAAGCGCAGTAATTATTTTCTGAGAGGTGAAATAATTAAAGTGCATGAAAACCAGCTGTGATCATTAATTAACAGACACATATGCTTTTTGACTGTACACCTGAGAAGAAGTGGTTTGAGCACACACACACAAAAAAGAAAGAAAGAACACTACACAAGTTGATGAATTTCCCAACCTCTGGCTTTCTATACAGAGATACATTACCTTTTTTGTTGTTGTTGTTGTAGGGCGGACAGGTGGGAACCATATGTATGTTCGAACAGTTTCAAAAGAACCAACTCACTGGTCTCCGTTAATTCCGAAGATTCGAACCTTGTGCATGTTGGGGAACTTTGCGACCACTAGGACTAGTACGGCGAGCGTGTTGAGGAAAAGCATTGGATGTTGGTAATCGGTCGTGTGCGAGGCGATCAAGTACCTGCATGAGGAGAAAACACATGGAGTTCGAAAGATGGATGCCTTTGGAGCAGCAAAAAAAACATGAATCGTTTACTGCCAAGCTTAGGGCCCGTTTGGTGAGCAAAGTAGAGTTGATATGATAGGAATTCTAAAATCGGGAAGACGTGATATGGGTACTAAAATCTGAAATGAAAATGTTTGGAGATATCTCAAATGACACAGGCGCAATGCAGTGTTTTGATAAAAAGGTGGGAATATTAAAAAGGTATGGAGGGAATATAAGAAAAGAAAGTGAATAAAAACACCTAACCCTCCACCACTGGGTGGGAAGAGGAATTTTAACAAATTACAACCCCTAGTACCCTTCTGAATGATAATGAAACTCAGCGCAATTAAAATTTTAGAGGGTGAATAACAGGAAGATCTTGCGGACTTGTTCAGCAAATGCCCTGCTACTAAGGCAGTTTGCAAGAGGGTGAATAACTGGATAACAGGCAGTATTGAAGGTGATAGCGTGGCAGAGATCAGAATCAATATTATGGAAATAAGCAAAAAAGAAGGAAAGGCAGCGCTGTACCAGTGCTTATGCACCAATCTGCTATGGCATTTGGAGAGCCAGAAACAAGCTCTTCCATGAGGCGAAACAATTTTAGGAAGAGGATACGTTCAAGTGGATTAGACTCCAGGTGGAAACTTATACTTTTGGGAGAGGGAGAAAGAATAGCTAGTTTGTACTCCTTATACTTGTTTTGGTTCTTATTGATTTGAAGTGTTTCTGGTGCTGTACGAGAAATGAATGTAAAACGCTGGTGTTGGTGTTTAATATATGTGCATTTCGGTTAAAAAAAGGTAAACTGATTGAGCCGAACACAAAAATTAATTTAGAACTCCCTCTGTATAAAATTTTCCCCTTATGGGCCGTCCTACAATTTTCTACCTATTTTCGTATTTGGCAAATTATTTTGGGTTAATTTTTACAATTCATATCACTCCATCCCAATTATTCTCCACCTTCCCTCCCCTACCTCCAAATACCTTGTCTTCTTCAACCCTAGATCTTCCCGGCCAACCCAAACCAGCACCGTCAAGTTGTCAAGCCTTGAAGGAGGCGGACGTGTCTCATATCCTTTGGATCTCACCGTCATGTCTCATCTCTGTCAGTCTCACTATCTTATCTCCGTCAGCTCACACATCTTGTGTGTGCGATGGCAATGCCAGTGAAAGATGGAGAGTGATTTTGCTGGTGTTTGTAGAAGGCGATGAAAATTGAAGAAGGGGCTTAACAGAGTTTATTTTGGGATTTCGGAAAGCTTTATACGAAAAAAGGATTTCCTAGGTTGCAGAATAAGAAAAGGGCATATTGCGAAAGTTAGAGCACTTCTTTTGCATTATAATTTGTGCCAAGTCAAAGTGGGATGTAAACTATATGACGGAGGGTGTACTTCTTTATTTTTCCACCCGCTGGAAAAACAAAGAGGTTTATTCATAAATTAAAGATCTTTAGTGGCTCTCTCGGTAGGAGTCAAGGTCAGAGTAGAGCATGTGGCTACAAACCACGGTGCTGTGGGTTCCAATCCTTCCTCGCCCACCCTTACATATGGGTGGGGGAGGGGCATATAATATGTCCTGAATCCTGGCATAGAGGTGTTTTGTTGTAATCCAAAATAGGAATTCATTGAGATTCCATCCAACAAAACGAAAAAAATATAACAATACCCCTATAGAAGCATTGCCACCCCACCCCCACCCCCACGGACAACATAACTCTTTGGCGGATGTAATGAATGCTTTGGAGTTTGGACTTTAACCGTACTTGGGACTTGGTAGATAAATTCTAGTGTGTGTTTGCATTTAAAGTTAGTTTGAAGTTTCTAATGGGTCCAGTAGATGGGAAAGCCTAACTTGTTGTCAATAGCTATGCTCAAACAAGAAGTACCAACTATTGTACGGAGTAATACTTTTACACCGACAGCTAATAAACATCAGTTAAGTAACTTAAGTTAATTGTCTCACTCGATGCATCATATGACTGTCCCTTGCATTGGTTGGATGGTAAGGCCACCTCCTACATAAATCAAGCGATTTAGCAAAAAGGAGGCATACATATCCCAGGTCGTGAATCAACCTCTCATTGGGTGACTGATGGCAGTACAGAAACAACCTCAACTCTGTTTTCTAAGTTCTAACTTTCCATGAGTTCATAAATCATAAATGTTGTACTGTTTTTCTTTGCTGGTTCCAAGGGATTGTTTTCATATTGTATTCTTTTGGATTAGATAAAACGCCCCAGGTTAAAAATGAAGATCTTGGCTGTAATCGTGGGAAAGGAGTTGCATTTTTATTTAGGGGTCAGGACTAAAGTATTAAATGCCATCAACATTTAATTGTGGTTTTAAATTCTGTGCACTAACATGCTCTTTTTTTACTTGGTTTTAGTCATAAGTAATAACTTGGGAGTTGGATCTGTACCATTTTGTAGTATTGCTAAAAGCTGTGCTCTTTAATGCACCAAGTATTAAAGACAAAATAGCTTAAATTTTAAAATTTTGGTTGTTTGAAATGGAGCAACCTCCAATTTTTTTTCTTAAGGGGAGTATGGAAAGGTCTCTAGACTTTGAAAAGCTTTGCATGGTCTGAAACAGTCTCGATACCCAATTTGAAATGTACCGTTGAACAGTTTCGATTGGTATAACACAATGAGATCGTTCTATCATTTAAAAACGTTCAAAAATAGCTATTTTCTTAGTTCTTGATATTGTTATCACATGCAATAATGCACCTGAAACTTTGGCTCTTAAAATATTCATTCATAACTCAAACGAAAAGACCTTGGCTTGTGGAAATATTTCTTGAGGTTGAAGAAAAAACAAAATAGGAAAGAAATAATCCTATTTCAAAGCAAATGCACACTCATTAGAAGAACCTAAGAGATAAAGGAAGATTTATAGGATGGAGCCCCATTTGAAGAACCTAAGAGATAAAGGACCATTTATAGGAAAGTTGAAATATCTCACACTGGCATTGCCTACCAGGTAATTCAGTGTGGTAAATCAATATATGGAAACTCCTACGATTGATTATTCAAGATATTTTGTGTTAGGGAGCATTGGGATACGGTGTTGTCCATCAAATTGATGGACACATCATGATCCAAGAATGATTGGTGATCCATGACAGGTTATTGTGTTCTGATGGTGGAAATTTTGTGACATGGAAAGGTAAGAAACAGTTGTGGCAACTCAGTCATGTGAAGAAACAGAATATCATACTACAACACAATCCACACTCGACATAAATCAGAAATATCGATTCATGCAGGAATCAGGATACTACATTGGAAACACCAATGCTTCTTAGCAATCAAGCTACGATAAAGTATATAAATTGCATCTAATCTAATTTTTCATGCAAGAACAATGCATATTGAGGCCCACTGTCATTTTGTAAAAGAAAAGATTCAAAGAGGCATAATGTGAAGAAGGATGACCTTATAACAGCTAGGAGGTTTGCTCACTAAGCCGGTAACAGTTTGATACTCTTTAGCAAAGTTGGCTATGATAAATATATTTATATATGTGCTCCAATTCGGGGTGGGGATGCTAGATATTGTGAGACATAACTAAGCTTAAGTCTAAGGTATAGCTCGATATACTTATAACTCTTTAGTCCTTACATGCATGTGCATGTGCTCTCTGAATGAATAAAATAACATAGCTTTATAGGATTTTCTCTTTTTGTATAGAGGCCACAATATCAACAAATTTACCCATAGTGACCACATTTACGACTGAAAAACATTCTCTTTGTAAATAAATCAGATGAGGAGCCCGAAAATTATAAAAACAAAATAATCAAATGTATACTTTTCTCTTGAAGAGTTTTTTTTTGGGTGGGGAGGGAGTGTGATGGCTATCAGATGGAGAAAACAAAGTGCCAAAATTCAATCACTAGCAAACTGTGCATATCATTAGAGGAAACATGTGCCACACTGATCATGCCCGAGAATGAACTAGAGAGAACTTACAGAACCACAGGCACAACAGTTAGAAACTTTCTATTGTGGGTAGCTTGCTTGCCATTGTCTATTTGCTCCCACCAAGTCAATCCATTGTACATTCCCTGGTCATCAGCAAATGGGGTTCCCTTCTTCCAGTGAAAGAAGTGATAAGTGATCTACACAGGTAAGCAAATTAGTTAGATAACTCTAAAGCCCATAAATTATTAAGCACAGAATGAAGTATAAATCCTCCTACTCCTACAAAGGCATAGGATAGATCACATGAAAACTTGGGATAAAACAGCACCATTCCCAATTCAACAGTTTCTATGCATCTTTTACATTTATCAGAAAAACTTAATCCAAATGAGAAACAATTAATCCACATGACACAAAACATTAATCACACCCTCAAATTTCTTATCCCTCCCACTGCATTTGTTTAAATTCTAATCTGAGGAACCCTAACAGGCGTTGATTTTCAAGCAAAGCATAACTATACTACTCCGAATCAAAGCTAATCGAGAAAACTCCAATGGAATAACAAAAAAGCGCATAATAATGAGATAGAAATTGTATAAATAGAAGAGCATGAAAGGGATCTATGAGCTTGGCGGTACGTACGGCGAAGTGGGAGAGATTGACTATGGTCCAAGCCATGCCGGGAGAGCAGCCGAAGACGGAGAGAACGACGAGCCACGAGAAGAAGACGATGAATATGTAGGTCGTCCAAACCCCCGGGTACGTGAACCACTCCGTGTTCCGGTTCAGATCCGCCGGCGGCTCCGCCTTTACGTACAAATTCGCCATCGTTCTTTCTCGGCTCAAGTGAAACAAAAACGGAGATGCCAAATGAATAAAAAATAATTAAGTTTGGGAATAATGTTTTAGATTACTTTTGGATAAAATCTCAATGGTGCAGATTAAATTTCAAAATGCTAAACGCTGCCCGTTGATAACATTTTCAAAACGTTAAACTAACTTGTAAAGCTATTCTCAAACATGCCCTTAGTTAGTGTGTGGCACACGAGTGGAATGACAAACTTTGCAGTGGCAAGACATTACTTTTGTTACTTTTTTCTTTTTACTATCTTTGTTCTTAAGTATTTGTCCAATTTTAACTTTTTAGTCAAAATTGATAAATTTTGAACACTAATTAAATAAAATTGATATTAGATATTGATATAAAATTATATTATTAGATTTTTTATATAGTATTTTTAAATATTATTTTATCTAATCAATATGTACTTTATAAAATTTTATTTAATTATAGATCAAAGGTTGAAAATGATTGATTCTAAAAAGTCAAAACTTGATAAATGTTCATGGACGGATGTATTTTATGTATTCTAATGACTAAAATGTTTTTTGCTATTTTTATCAAAAAATACTTTTAATTTCTCACAAAAAAGACTTTTTTCTCGTCAAAAAAAAGAAGAAGAAGACAAAAGAAGTGTGGACTTTTGGAGCGCATTGGAGATGCCTCGCAGCATGAGGTGGATCGGAGAGAGAATGCATGACAAGTGGTGACATGGCAGGGCAACAACAACAACCCAGGTGAATCCCACAACAGTAGGGTCTGGGGAGGGTGTGTGTACGCAGACCTTGCCCCTACTCGGAAGTAGGGAGGCTGTTTCCAAGAGACCCCCGGCTCCACCTGCACAAAAATATGGAAGGGAACACATTATAACACAGATAAAGAACCAAGTACAAGCAACAAGTACAAGCAATAGCAGAAGATTCCAAACGAATACAACACACTACAAAACAACCTCTACAACACCAAGCTCCTATCCACCTACTCTAATTCTAGTTTTCCAAAGGTTCCTATCTAGGGCCATATCCTCAGTCAGGTCGAGAAGTCCTAAACCCTGCCTAATCACCTCCTTCTAATTCTTCCTAGGTCTACCCCTTCCCCTACTTCCCCCGATAACTGTAATCCTCTCGCATCTCCGTACAGGGGCGTCAGAATCCCGCCGTCTCACATGGCCAAACCATCTCAACCTCGCTTCCCGCAACTTATCTTCCATAGGTGCCATGCCTACCTGACGTCGGATAACTTCGTTTGAAACCCTATCCAACCTTGTCTTCCCACACATCCATCGTAACATCCGCAACTCCGCCGCATGCAGACGACGCACATAAGTCTTCTTAACCGCCCAACACTCTGCCCCATATAACATAGCAGGTCTGACTACGGATCGATAGAACTTACCTTTCATTCTAGGCGAAATCTTCGGATCACACAACACCCCTGAAGCTAACCGCCATTTGGCCCAAGCCACTCCAACACGATGTCCAACATCTGCATCTAACTCCCCATCAGCCTGGATTACCGAGCCAAGATATCGAAACCTGTTTACCTTAGGTACTAGGTGCGAGTCAATCCTGACTTCCACCTCTGATTCTGTATCCCGGCCGCTGAAACGACACTCCATGTATTCAGTCTTGTTCCTACTTATTCTGAATCCTTTAGTTTCAAGGGCAAGGCGCCATAATTCCAACTTATCGTTTAGTCCCTCACGTGTGTCGTCGATAAGCACAATATCATCCGCAAAAAGCATGCACCATGGGACCCCGTCTTGAACACCTTGAGTTAGGACGTCCATCACCAAGGCGAACAAAAAAGGGCTAAGGGCAGACCCCTGGTGCAACCCCATCCCTACCGAGAAAGAATCTGAGTCGCCCTCGGAAGTCCTTACCTTGGTCATAGCCCCATCGTACATATCTTTGATCGCACGAGTGTACACGATGGGAACTCCTCTCGCCTCAAGGCACCTCCATAAGACCTCCCTAGGCACCCTATCATACGCCTTCTCAAGGTCAATAAACACCATATGAAGGTCCTTCTTCCTAGCCCTATACTCTTCCATTAACCTCCTCACGAGATGAATGGCCTCTGTAGTCGATCTGCCATGCATGAAACCAAACTGGTTCTTAGAGATGCAAACCCCTTTCCGCAGGGCGTGGTGGCTAAATGACACACCACTAGGGGTGTGCAACAACCGGTCTGGACCTGAAATTAGACCTGAACCGGACCGGAATGGACCGGTCCGGACTGGCCCGAATTAATCAGGTCTGGTCTCCGGTCTTTATAAATTATAGATTCCGGGTTCCGGTCTGGTCCGGTCTAAAACCCGGATAACACCGGTCTGGACCGGAATTTTTCAATATATTATTATTTATAATTTTTTTATACCCATCTTCCTATCCATTAATCCAAGCCCAATATTTATTATCCAATACCCAGTCCAACTAATCAGTTTGAATGACCTAAATACCTAATATCGTATTGAGCACTGAGCAGACCAGCAAGCATCGACTCCAGCGACTCCACCGAGGCAGCGACTCCCAGCGAGTTCTCCCAATAGCGACACACAGAGAGGCTAGAGCCAATCGATTTTTACTTCTCGCCTTCTCCGTCAATCTGATCCTCCTTCTCTCAATGTGAAGCTGTTCTCCCAGTCGCGGCTCCCCTGAGGGTTCCTGCTCACGTGACAGATATGGAAAAATAAGGGGAAGAGGTATAAATTCAATTTCTACTTTTATTTCTTAGCAATGGTGATTTCTAGCATGACTTTATACTTAAAATTTTAATTTTATCTATAATTTGAAGTTTTCAGATGTGTTTACATAGCATCTTAGATTCATGATTCATGAATGTATATTGCTTCA
This sequence comes from Cuscuta australis, assembly GCA_003260385.1. Taxonomy (NCBI): domain Eukaryota; kingdom Viridiplantae; phylum Streptophyta; class Magnoliopsida; order Solanales; family Convolvulaceae; genus Cuscuta; species Cuscuta australis. The sequence goes on from NQVE01000114.1 coordinate 2,767,656, forward strand.
TTTACTTAACTGCTTATTGTATTTGTTCATTTTAGATTTCTAGCTTGAGATTGAAGCGGCCAATTTATTCTTCTGAAGAAACTGCATCAACACTCTGCGATGCAGCAAGCAAAACCAATCTTGATGATTTGAAGAAGGAATTGCCACCAAATAAAGTTCTTGTAAATGGTCGAAGATATCTAGTGAGAAAGAGCAAGAGAAGAGCAGAGTATTGGCATAATTACCTTGAGTATTTGGAAGGTGATTTCCTAAGAGCTGAATGTAAGTTTTGTGATAAAACTTTTGCCGATGACAGTAATTTAAATGGCTCAAAAAATGTCAAGAATCATTCAGAAATATGTATAGGTAATCCTGCCAATAAAGATAAAGGGAAAGGAAAACAATCTGAGTTGTTTTTAACTCATGGGGATAATGATGGTGGTGATGGAGAGGGTAAATTGAAATATGGAACTATGAATTTAAAAGATGTGAGGGAGGCTTTGGCTAGGATGACAATTATTGATGAGCTCTCTTTTAGGCATGTTGAGAAACCTGGTTTTAAGTATTTTATGTCTATTGCGTGCCCTAGATTTCACATTCCTTCCCGTACTACCATTGCTCGTGATTGCTATGATATTTATTTGAATGAGAAGTTGAAGCTGAAAGATATGTTTAGAAATTCTTGTCAAAGAATTAGTGTGACAACTGATACATGGACTTCAATCCAAAGGATTAATTACATGTGTCTCACGAATCACTTCATTGACAATGATTGGAAATTGCACAAAAAAATCATAAATTTTTGTCCTATTTCTAGTCATAAAGGTGATGAAATTGGTAAAGCTGTTGAGGCATGCTTAGAGGCTTGGGGTATCGAGGACAAACTTTTTACAGTTGCGGTTGATAATGCTAGTTCGAATGATCTTGCTTGTAAGCACCTTACAAAAATGGTTCAACGAACTGGTTGTTTTAGTGGTGGAGAGTACTTGCATGTAAGATGTATTGCTCATTTGTTTAAATCTAATATCATTTTTTAATTATCATGCTTCAATAGGAATATAAGATATTTAATTATACTTTCATATTTGATGGCTTATGTCAATATGTATTTATGTATTACTCCCTCCGTCTCCCTGTATTTGTCCACTTTCATTTTTACCCACCATCCAATGCCCTTCTTTAATTCATTTTATCTTGTAATTTGTATATTAAAAAATTATAAAAATTATATATTAATAATCTATATGTTAAGACAAATCAAATAAGATCACACATGACTATATTTAGGCTTACACATTGAGAGAATTTATTGAGTCAAAGTGCTTAGATGAACAGTTTCAAAAGTCAAATGTGGACAAATACATGGGGACTGAGGAAGTACTAACTTTGTTATTTGATGGCTTATTTGAAGTTATAATATTCATAAGGATAACCCATGCATTACTAACTTTGTTATTTCTTAAATTTCAGATTTGAATGATACCAATTTGGAAGATGATGTTGTTTATGTTACTGAATGAAGCTGGGAGCTGGGGAGTTTCAATTTCCTATTTTGTGTTTAATTTTAGAAGATAAATTATCATTATTGTTGACTTTATGAATTTTGTTTTTAAATTTTCTACTACTTTGTACTTTGAACTTTGAATTGAGATGGATTGTGAACTTTAAGACCTAATTTACCTTGTGAATCTGTCAATTATGTCTCTATTGCAATTGCTATGAATTTGTGGAAATATTAAGTCTTGGTTTTATCAATTTTGTGTATATTTACATAACAAATTTTAGTTTATGTGATTTTTAATGTAACAAATCTGGTCCATAGTAGGGTAAACCCGGACCGGACTGGAATATTCAGGTCCGGACCGGTCCGGACCGGTAACCAACAGGTCCAGTCTTCGGCCTTCATAAAATCTCGATTCCGGTTCCAGTCCTAACCGGTTCCGGTCCGGTCCGGTTTTGGACCGGTGCACACCCCTACACACTCCTGCCCATGCTCTTAATGGGTAGTCAATCCTCAACATTTAATAGTGTCATTTGATACAATTTAAAAGTGAAATGTACCTCGTTGATGGGTACAAAGTATAAAAAGAAGTTGATCGAGAATAATGGTTGGAACAATATCTTTTATTACGTTAGCATTTTGCATAACATTTTAATGTGATTGATTCTGAAAATGCTAATGCTGATCTTGTTTGAGAATAATGTCTACAATTAATGCTAGCGTTTTGGATAAAATTTTAATTATGTAAATGAATTTTAAAAATGCTAATGCTAAAACCTACCGTTAGATAGCCTTTTCAAAATGCTAACATTAATGCCAAAAGGTACTGTCAGATAATCGCTCCAAAACGCTAACGGTAACATATGACGCTGATGCCAAACGGAGATGTTATGGCTTCCTTATCCGATAAGAGGGTGGCGTGGGACATTCTTTTAGAAAAGTCGGTAGGACTAATAACACCCAAACACACACAAGAACAATGTTTCGCAGAATGATCATCTAACATATTTACATAGCTCGGACTATAGCATATTGCACAAGTGATGGGCCATCTCCTTTGCATTCTTACACATTGACACAACCCGATCTATGCCATATTTTCCGGGTGGTGACCATTCGATCCACATTCGTCTACAGCGGATCTAAGAGCATGAGTGGAGTGTGCGCCACAAAGCAAGTTATCCAACATGCAAGCATGGCTCGGGCTATGGCTCATAGATCGGGTAACAAACGATCCGCACACTAAGAAACACGGTTTAAGCTTCTGACACACAATGAGTTATCCAACGAATGAATATAGCCGAGGATATAGCTTATAATTCGGGTGATGAGCCATTACAGACAAGATCGAGAGAATGTGTGAGCGACGCACCACAAGTTGTTTGACGTATGGATTTAATTCGGACTATACCTTAAACCGGGTGAGCGGTCATTTCCTAGAGTAAGACGTGGGACAACCTCGAAGGTAGCACATAATGAAATTCTGGGAGATCACCATGGGCACACCTGATCAGTGATGTAATGCTCGAATGAGGGTATAAGGACCCTAGTAGCGTGCTCCAAAATAAACTCAGGGGAGTTGGTTAACCAAGAGTTGGCATATACATGGACGCGTGATTACAGTAGATATAACCTCCCACGTGACTACGGTAGATGTGACCTCCCACGTGGCTACAATAGATGTGACATTACGAATACCTACAAGGGTTGTCACAATGGCTCCCCAAATTCCCACTATAAATACCTGTGTACCATCCGTGGATGGGGATTCATATTCTGGCATTCCAAGACATGTGGCTATGTGCTCTCTCTCTCTCTCTCTCTCTCTCTCTCTCTCTCTCTCCCCTATAGTATCCCGTGTTAACATGAGATGGAAAGTGCTTAAAAGATTTGATAGTACTACATAAACATCCTTTTGTTATGTTATACTAATGCCAAATTACATAGTAGTGTTTTAAACGTTACTTCTGTGACCTAGCTTCTTGTCCTCGACTCGGTCTAGTGCAATAAGCTCGATCCAACTAATTTACATCATCACATGTCATACTAATGCCAAATTATATAGTAATATTTTAAACATTAAAGAGAAGAGAATTTTTGGTGCTTCCCATGGTGAGGGCAGAGAGAGGAACCCTTTTCAAGATCGAACAGAGCATCGTAGGACTCCCAAATGAACAATGGGTGTCATATTATGACACCAATCACACCATAGTGTAATAAAGCGTTAAACCAGCATACCTACAAAACTAAGCATAACTAGCATCGGTGCGGTTCAAATGACATTGAACGCAATATCATAGCATGACCCGAGCTTCCTACGGTGCCTCGATAAAAAAATTGATGGTTCCTACCTTCCTCCCCAGGCCCCCTCCCCTTCGCCGGTTGGCTACAGTAACTACTGTAGGCCATAGGGGTGGGGGGTATGGGAGGAAGAAACCATCAATTTTTCAAACGGAGCACCGTATGAGGCTCGAGTCATGCTATGAATGTCACATGAACCGTGCCGAATTAGCATTGCAAGCAGATTTCCCAACTGTAAAACTGGGCATCAAAACCAGAAACCGACACGAGTGAGCGCCTCAACTCCTCGGCAGATTCACTGGTTTTCGCCAGCAACAAAGCGAAACCACCACCACCAGCACCCACGAGCTTGTAGCCACGGCAGAAGGGGTCACAGAAGGCGAAAAGCCGGTCAACATACTCATTACTGCAGAAGGGATCAAGCTCTTGATGCAGCCTCCAAGCCTCTGCCATTATATCCCCTAGCTCGTCGATGTTGCAGTTCATCAGAGCCTCCCTTCCTGCCTTTGCCAGTTCTGTCAGCCGCTTGATGCTTGATATAAGAAGATTGTCCCTCTGGAGGTACCGGGTGACCACTTTTTGTAGGACTCGGTGAGCAAGTCGGACCTGTAGAGAAAAGAAAGTACAAAAAGTGTTGGAGAAAACAGTCCCTTAACACTCGATTTGAGGAAGGCCGAGTCTATAATCTTGATATATGATTGGGAAAAGAAAAGAAGATAATATGTGAGCATAATAGCATATAACAATTCAACTGCCCTTCATTTGTTTATAGAAACCCTATAGTACTTTCTCTGTCCCGCAAAACGTTTCCCGTTTTGACTTTTGGGATGAGAAGATGTAGAAGTTTGACCAAGGTGAAACGACGACAGTTGAAAAGAGTAGGGTTTGGGAAATATCAGAATGGGTAGGGGGCGTAGAAGGTAGTTGGGGTAGGTTAGGTTAGATTTAAGAAAAGTAAGGGTATTTATGTCCATTCAGGCCAAGTGGAAATGTTTTGTGGGACAGAGCGAGTATTTCTTTAGAACACTCCATCCAAAAATAACCCTTGGAGAGACTTGTGTTTGCTTACTTGTCCAGTGAACACGACAAGGAGCCGTTCTTGCAACTCCTTGATTAGCTGTGGGGAACTCAAAAGAGGGATGACTTGAAGACGCAACGGGACTCCAGGATAGCTAGTAGTGAATTTTATCCCAGGGTATAGCCCTCCAATCTGGTCCTGCCACCCACCTCCTGTCCCCATGATCTGTTCCAATACCAAAACGAGCCTCGTCACGTTTTCGTTACTATCATCTCCACCACTCAATTGCAAAATCGCCTTCACAACAGCCGCTGCTAAGATGCTGGAAGTCCCCAAGCCACTACCACGTGGGACATGAGCCCATGTGCTGATTTTCAAGCCCGTTGACTCAAGGCACTTGTGGTCAACAACATTGGTGACCAACAATGCACATTTCACTAGACGAAACGGATCGCTGCTTTCGAATGGAGGTGAAATGGTAGAGAGATCACTAATGAGTATGTGGTTTCCCATATCGTCCTTGATGAGAACGCCGGTTTCCATTTGTGTCTCAATGGTTGTACCAATGGGAAGTGAGCTTCCTAAAGTTATTGCCATATTCAAGACATACCCGGCACGTTCTAGACTCCAGGGAGGGGTATCGCTCCAACCTCCAACAAAATCCACACGCACCGGTAGTTCGATCTTCACTTTCTTGGAGCAGAAAGAACCCTTCAGATTGTCATTCACATCACCGGCATCAATATAAGCAGTAGGATTATACGGCAGTCTGGATTCTGATATGTTCCTTGATTCTATACCGAAAAATGCACTTCAATTAGCAATAGACAAGATTCAATTTGCATGAATTCAGTGTAAATTAATTTAGGCAATCAATTGATACTATAAATTTCATGTCCCCCACTCCAACATAGTAGGGATTTATAGTGCTGATAATGATGACAACCACCCAACAGCATCCAAAAGTTGGCAATCCTAATCACAATTCACAACAATGATTTGATACTCCCTCTGTCCCAATTTAAGTTGCATGTTTACTATTCACATGGTCAAACTTTAACCACGTTCTTGATCCATTTTCGCAACCCATTTGAGAAAATAATAGTCTTGTCACATCTTATTTTGTAGAACTTTTGATGTAGTTTTTAAATATATAAATTTTATTTTTAAATTCCTTACCAATTTTCAAATAAATTGAATTGAAATTAACTTCAGTTAAACCTCGTAAACAACAACATGCGACCCTTTTGGGGACGGAGGGAGTTATTAAGAAGGTTGAGAAGTACTTTGTGAGTACCTACCTTTAAGTCCATATCTCACAGAAGAAGCTGTTTCATCAGAGACCGCAGCCCATACTTTTTGCTCCAGTTCAAGTGCCATTTCTTCTTTATTACATGCTCTTAGAAGATCAACATTCACTTGATATGCCCTGCTTCTGGGTAGGAGGAGTTGGGAATGTTGATCGTAAAGTTTAGGACATAGTGCAAGAAATCCCTCGCAAATTTCAGCTCCAGAAGCTTCCCCCTTCTGTACTATTTCATCACACAGCTGAAATAAGTTCCTCCCAACCATCCCAAAATCAATGCAGGCTTTAACAATCCCAGCAGCTATATCTGCTTGATGATTACTCGAATCCAAACACATGTGTGTAAAATCTATTGACCTGTGCAACTCTTCTAAACTCAGTCGGTGTGACTTCTTCCACAAAGAATAATAAAGGGAGGCTTCATTCTTAAAGTTCCCTAATCCCATTAGCCATTTTGCGAGACTGAGCATATCAAAGTATGGAAGAACAGGGAACAATTTGGCATTCCAAAGGCATCTATCGCAAGATTCTTCTGAGCCCCTCCATAGGTCTGTCTCTTGAATGCCTATGTCATCTAAAATATTCCTCCATGGTTTTCCACAGAAGGTCCCACCCTCAGAGAGCAGAATCTTTGGGTTATCATGGAGCCCACAGTACACAATCACCCTTTCTTCACGCCCTACCAGAGGAACCTCCCAGAGGCAATGACGGTCAGGAAGCATAAAGGTGAACGGTTCTTGTGCCGTGTTATTGTCAGCCACTTGCACATTGACACCCACAACTATGGACTGAGAACCAATCTGAATGCCGCTTGAGATGGAGGAATTGTATATGAGGGAATCCTCTCCGATGGAGACTCCCGGTTCTATTTTACTTGACAGAATGATAGCTGAGGAAGCAATGTCGGAGGCAGTGGTTGCTGGAACGGAACAAAGGTGCCTTCGACCAACAAGTTTGGAACCCGTTTCACTCATATGGTCCAATACTTCACTTGAGGTTCCAAAGTGCAAAAATAAAAGATCATCTGCATATAAAAAACAAGGATAAAAGAACTGCAATGATGTTTGATACACAAAGAAACACAGACATGGGCCAGAAAAAAGAGCCATTTAGTAAGTCTTCTTTTCAACTTAGTGATTACCAGCCATATCAAACACATTTTTCACCAACCACGCACTTATTTACACCTAAGCCATTTTAAGCCTCGCGAGATGGTAGTGCAGGATTAACATATTTAGCCGAAATGGATGAAAATAAAGAAAATGACAATGCTAACTTCATTTTTAGAAAATGACAATTATACCTTCATCAACATATTTATCTCTTTTCAATCATTTCATCCACATGTTTAAAAACTTCAGTATATTAATCAACCGCTTCCATTTTAGGCCTCACCAAATAGACTCTATGAGCCTGTTGTCCTCGTCTGATTTGATTGGATCAGATCTGGTTTTATTAAGATCTGGTCTGATCGGATTCTAGTTGTGTTTAAAGTTGTTTTCTTATCGGATCTGGTATTCAAATAAGAATAAGTAATAAGAATATGTTGAAGATATCAGGCTCTAAGGCTCAATTTGTTCCCAAAAAGCACCTCATGAAAAATATATTTTGAGAAAATATTTTACTAGAAAAGAAGTTGTTATGTGTAAAATATAATGTTTGATCCACGAAAATAGGAAAACAAAACTGTTCACAGAAAATAACTCGTTATTTTCAAAAGGGGGACCATTTTCCAAAAGCGTGTAGAGAATTGAGGAAATCATTTTCTTCACTAGAAAATCATTGAACATTTTCTTGGAAATATTCCTCATACACAAACGGAGTCTAAATGCAGTTAAGTCACCAGCACACTGACAGAGGTAAGAGAAAATGTGAAAGCCACATATGAAAGTACTAATAACTTCACACGATCAAACTATGTTGAACGTACAAGCACAATAGCTGTAGATCTTGTGTTTCCCCAATCTGTTGACAAGCTCACTACCCAAAGCCCGTCGTCGTAACCAATCATGCTTTGCGGGTACCCAAGCTGCTACAAGGTCTTCATACAAGCTCATCTGCACAAGAAGCCGAGTTGTAAATGATATATAAGCGGGAAAGTCTGTGCCTTGGAGAAATGAAAATAGTAATAGTGAGTCCAGAAACATGCTTCAAAAGGAAAGGGTAGAATTGTTTTTCTCATGGAATTTTTTTATAGATAGGTAGCAGATACATATTTATATAGAAATGCTAAGACATCAAGAGCTAGAATGGTTTTTCTCATGGAATTTTTTGATCACTTGCCTCTTTTTTTCTTTCCATAAGTTCAGAAATCATTGGTTCACAGGAACAGGCAAGGGTTACAAAATCCACCCACGCTTTACCTCTAACTGCAATTATTCCTGTGTCAAGCAATGTCCTTCCATCATCAAGAACAGCCTCATGTTTGATCAACTCTTCTACACATGGTTTCTGAAGCAGATTCTCCACCAAGTCAACGAACCCACTCTCATCGGAAATCCCAGTCCGTGATGCCACAATAACTCCATGGTTGGAAGCAATGTCTAAGGTGATAGGAACGGTGACGATGCAGGGTGCATCCTCAGGAAGTACCAAACTGGATGCATCAAAACAAGGAAGAACATCACCAGTCATTGTAAGTATACCACCTGCATATAGATGTGAGATCTTCTCAACACTTGAACATATATGACCTCATATTTTTTATGTCTCAGTATTGCAAATAATCTGTCAACAAAATCTTGATAAAGTAGACACGCCTTATATATCTGTTTATATTCCTTTGGTAGTTTGGTGTGGGATGACTTAGAGCTTGTTCTCTTCAACTTATTCTTATTGGAATCAGATCCGATCAAACCATATCAGGAACAGCTTTAAATATAACTACATTCGGTTCAGATCAAAACCAACCAGATCGGATGTAGAGAACAAGCCCTCAATTGTTTTTCTAATGCACAAACCCTACAACACTCAACTGTGGCAGAAAGTTAACCTTCATTTTTGAAAGCTTGTCGAGCACAAGAAGCGATTGCGAGTATGTGATCAAAAAGCAAGGGGACTGGCCCGTCACTGTCATCCGATGCCAAATACGGAAGGGGTAGAAACACTTTTCCCATTGGATTCGCCCACGGGACCCTCTTAGAGTCACCTCCAGCATGAAGTAGCAAGATATGTCTCTTGGAGATCAAGTCAACTAAAGAATGTGGATGATCTTCAGAATTCATGTGGCTTGCTTCTGCTTCCTGCTCCACACCAAAAACAATTGCTATGAGACTAATTCAAGGTTTCATTTACTGGCATAGGATACAATAAATGGAAAACACTTCAATAGATGCAAGAAAATGATCTAAGTTGATTCAACAACAATAAAATTATTCAACTTTCAGCTTCAGTGAGGAGAAAAAAAAGAAGAGAACATTAGATGGGGATTACCCGGCGATAGTGATTGGCCAGAGCCAAAATGGCGTGGAGAGTGGCGGCGCCGGAGCCAATTCTCCGGCCGTGTGGGTCGGGGACGGCGAGGGTGACGGTGGATTGGGCAATGCGACCCATGCGCTTGGCCCGGTTGAGCTGCCACTCATACAGCCGGGCTTGTTCGGGGCTAGCGGCGGTGAGCACGACAGCGTCCCACGTCGGAACCCTAGCCGGGTGCCGCACCGACAGCCGCAAGTGGTACCATGACTTGCGCAGCGTTCCGGCCAGTTCGGCCTTCGATCGAGTCCTCCTGTAACCATTCTTCTCCATTTCTTTCTCTCTGTCCTTACCCCAGAAATCCGTACAGAAATGGCAGATTTCAGACCAGAACGATTACCCATTTACCCGCAAGTTTATACACAATCCACAGTAAAGTGTTTTCAGTCATATTGTTAATGCAACCGATCTTAGCACAACAGCGGGTATAGCTCAGTTGGGAGAGCGTCAGACTAAGGTCGCGTTTTCGATCCATGCTCACTGCATTTTCCTAAAATTAATCTTACTTTTTCCGAACAACTATATTTACTTCCGCTTAAACATCAAACTCATTTATTTCTTTTACTTTTTACACATTTAATCTTTCGGGTCAATTAAAAAATGAGTCACATCTTATTTGAAAGGTTATTTTCATATCCATAAGTATTATGGTTTCACAAAAAATAAGTTCAAAATATTTTTCGAACATAATTTGTCGCACAAACAAAACTTCAACTTAGTTTTTTATCGCACCAACTCAATAGAGTATATGAAATATATTTGTGGTTCATACCTTAATTACTAGTTTTAACCTCGTGTTTCATATATGCTTATATGCAATTTAATAATTTTTTAACATTTTTATTAATATATATGGTATGTTTTATATAAAAATAAATATGTTTCATCCCTCTTGCATATTTTCAATGTCACTTATCAGAAGAAACCGAACATTACTTTTTCGTTAGTGGTAAACTACATTAAATTTGATCAGAGTTATATTTTAATATAATCAAGCTGAAAATAACAAGTGCATATAGCTAAGTTGGAAAAGCTTTTGGTTGAAGATCTAAAGGTCGTGTGTTTAAAACATCCTTACTGATTTTTTTGTTCTTTTATTTACTTCATCAAAAGTTAATGAAGAATGAACTACCAATAATACAATGATAAGATAATAAATACAGTAAATATACTTAACATAAATATATATTAAATATATTTAACAGTTAAAATTTTGAAATGTAATCACATGAAACTAAAATCATCGATAGATTGGATTTATATTTTGAATTCACCGAGTTGCAAACAAAAAGCAGTCACAACTCAATTGGGAGAGCATCAGACTAAATATTTGAAGTTCACGTGTTGGTTCGACACTCACTGTATTCTTTGTGCTTTTATTCACACTATTGAAAAATTATAATTTTAATACAAACACATTATATTACAATTTTTCGTTAATGGGAGAAATTCATTGAGATGTAAACAAGTGATGATAGATCAACTTGGATAGTGTTAGGCTAAAGATTTAAAGGTCGTGTGTTCATTCACACTCATTGTAATTTTTGTTATTCATTCCATTGAAAAGTTAAAACTTGAAATACATAAACATTATAAATTACAATTATCAATTGGTCCGAGTTTTATTTTAAAATCATCGAGATGTAAAGGTCCCGTGTTTGAATATCTAACTGAATATCTAAAGGTCCCGTGTTTGATACATGCTCCCCACCACATTTCTTATGCTTTTATTCACTACATTGTAAAAATAAAAATTTAAAGTACAAACACATGAAATTACAATTATGGAATGATCATCAAATCATCGCATTTTTTTTGTTTTTTATTAGTTCCATTGAAAAATTAGAAATTTAATTTGAAGATATGAGCGTGTTAAGAGTATCCCACATCGGAAAAGTGTGAGAAAAATAATCGGTATATAAGTTCTTGAGTTAAACTAACCAATCGATTGGATTCAATCTTTTAATGTGATTCGATCCAAGTGTCTTATTACCCAATCATGTTGTCCATACCCCATCCCAAATTCTATCATGGTATCAGAGAAGGTTTTGGCCCACCTTATTTGTCAAGGTGTCCGTCTAGACGTTCATTCCTAGCGGCCCGTTTATCTTTAGCCCAGTTGTCCGTGTGGAGTTTGTATCCAACGACCTGTGGCTCGTTTAACACGATTGCTCGTCTAGAAGTCCATACCTAGCGGCTCGTGGTCCTTTAGGTGTTGGCGCTAAAAAAAAGTCAAGGGAATGGAAGTTCATTTGCAAGTGGTCAACCGGTTAGATTCAAAATGGCCCAGTTGTCCACTTGAGGGGGAGTGTTAAGAGTATCCCACATCGGAAAAGTGTGAGAAAAATAATCGGTATATAACTTCTTGAGTTAAACTAACCAATCGATTGGATTTAATCTTTTAATGTGATTCGATCCAAGTGTCTTATTACCCAATCATGTTGTCCATACCCCATCCCAAATTCTATCATGGTATCAGAGAAGGTTTTGGCCCACCTCGTTTGTCAAGGTGTTCATTCCTATCAGACCGTGTGAGCGTGTGACTGAATATTTAAAGATCACATATTCGATCCATACTCAACGCATTTTTTGGTTTGTTACATTTATTCACAATTTAATAAAGTTAAAATTTTGAAGTATAAATATACTCCCTCCGTCCTATAATGATCTTCCCGGTTCGCAAAACGAAGAAAAATCCCAAGTTTTTTCAATCTATTTTATTTAAATATTGGTATAGAAATAAAAAATAAAACATACATATTTAAAAACTACACCAAAAGTTCAACAAAACAAGTGGTGACAAGAATATTTTATTTTATCATATAGACCATGAAAAAACACAAATAAATATAAATTCCCGTGAAGTTGAAATAGTGCTCTGGGAAGATCATTATAGGACGGAGGGAGTAGTAAATTACAATTGTCAATGGCTCTGACTTGAAGGTCATGTGTTTGATACGTGCTCCCAGCATTTTTGTGTGTTTATTTGCTCCATTGAAAAGTTAAAAAAATTGAAGTACTAAGAGCATCTCCAACCTTATCAATATGACTTGTTAAAAGTTATATAATAGCAAGTGAATCTCTTTTTTCCATCTCCAAGGGATATGGTATATTTTAACATACTTGTCAAAAAATAAATTTGGCTTGCCAAACCTAGCAAGCCATCCAAATAAAAGCAAGCCAAGAAAATTAATAAAAAATTAAATTTAAATCCAAAAAAGTAACAGGAATAGGAAGAGGCACATGAAAAAGTCTGCTTTTATTTGCTATATTCAAAAGTTAAAATAAAAATCGAAGTACAAATGCATGAAACTAGAATTATTAATTGATAAGAGTTTTTTCTTTTCTCAACTTTGAAAAAAAAAATTAATTTACAAGCACTTTAACTTACAATTATTCATTGATCAAAGCTATATTTTAAATTCATTACGATGTAAACAACAAGCGGGGATAACTTAGCTTGAAGAGCATCAAAATGAATATTTGATCCATTCAAAAGTTAAAAAATTGAACTACAAATGCATGAAACTACAATTATCAATTGATCAGAGTGTTTTTCTTTTCTCACCCTTGAAAAGAAAAAAAATTTGATGTACAAACACTTTTAGTTACAATTATCCATTGATCAAATCTATATTTTTAATTCATTGAGATGTAAACAACAAAAGAGGATAACTTAGTTCGGAGAGGGTCAAAATGACCATTTAAAGCCACATGTTCGACCTACGCACCGTATTTCTTTTCACACCCTTTAAAAGAAAGCAGTTTGATGTACAAACATATTAAATTACAATTATCGATTGATTAGAGGTATATTTTGAATTCAATAAGATGTAAACAACAAGAAGGGGTAGCTTAGTTGGGAGAGTGTGTAATCCATGCTCACGGTATTTTTGATGCTTTTATTTGCTCCATTCAAAACTTAAAAAATTGAAATACAAACTCATGAAACTACAACTATCAATTGATCATATTTCTTTTCTCACCCTTGAAAAGAAAAAATATGATGTACAAACACTTTAAGTTACAATTATCCATTGATCAAAGCTATATGTTAAATTCATTAAGATGTAAACAACAAGCAGGGATAACTTAGTTTGGAGAGCATCAAAATGAATATTTGATCAATTCACAAGTTAAAAAAGTAAAAGTTCAAACGCATGAAACTACAATTGATCATAGTTTTTTTCTTTTCTCACCCTTGGAAAGAAAAAAATTGATGTACAAACACTTTAAATTACAATTATCCCTTAATAAAAGCTATACTTTTAATTCATTGAGATGTAGACAACAAGAGGGGATAACTTATTTCGGAGAAGGTCAAAATGAATATTTGAAGGTCACATATTCGACCCACGCTCACCGTATTTCCTTTTACACCCTTTAAGTGCAAGCAATTCGAAGTACAAACACATTAAATTACAATTATCGATTGATTGGAGCTATATTTGGAATTCATTAAGATGTAAACAACAAGCGGGGATAGCTCAGTTGGGAGAGCGTCAGACTGAAGATCTGAAGGTCGCGTGTTCAATCCACGCTCACCGCATTTTAATGCTTTTATTTGCTCCATTAAAAAGTTAAAAATTGAAGTACAATCACATGAAAGTATAATTATCAATTGATCGGAGTGCGTTTCTTTTCTCACCCTTGAAAAGAAAAATTTTGAAGCACAATTACTTTAAGTTACAATTATCCATTGATCGAAGCTATATTTTAAATTCATTAAGATGTAAACAACGAGCGGGGAGAACTTAGTTTGGAGAGCATCAATATGAATATTTGATCCATTCACAAGTTAAAAAGGTTGAAGTTCAAACGCATGAAACTAATATTAATGAGAGTGTTTTTTCTTTTCTTGCCCTTGAAAAGAATAAATTTGATGTACAAACACTTTAAGTTACAAGTATCCCATAATCAAAACTATATTTTTAATTCATTGAGATGCAAACAACAAGCGGGATAACTTAGTTTGAAGAGGGTCAAAATGAATATTTGAAGGTCACATGTTCGACCCACGCTCACTGTATTTCTTTTCACAACCTTTAAGAGCAAGCAATTTGATGTAAAAACACATTAAATTACAATTTTCGGTTGATTGGAGCTATATTTTGATTTCATTAACATGTAAACAACAAGCGGGGATAGCTCAGTTGGGAGAGCGTCACTGAAGGTCGAGTGTTCGATCCACGCTCACCTCGTTTTAATGCTTTTCTTTGCTCCATTAAAAGGTTAAAAATTGATGTACAAATCCATGAAACTATAATTATCAATGGATCAGAGTGTCTTTCTTTTCTCACCCTTGAAAAAAAAATTGATGTGCAGACACTTTAAGTTACAATATCGAGAGCATCAAAATGAATATTTGATCCATTCAAAACTTAAAATATTGAAGTACAAATGCATGAAACTAGAATTATTAATTGAACGGAGAAATTTTCTTTCCTCAACCTTGAAAAGAAAAAATTTGATGTACAAACACTTTAAGTTACAACTATCAATTGATCAAAGCTGTATTTTTAATTCATTGAGATGTGAACAACAAATGGGAATTACTTAGTTTGGAGAGGGTCAAAATGAACATTTGAAGGTCACATGTTCGATTCACGCTCACGGTATTTCTTTTCACACCCTTTAAAAGATAGCAATTTGATGTACGAACACATTAATTTACAATTATCAATTGATTATAGCTATATTTTGATTTCATTAAAATGTAAACTACAAACAGGGATAGCTCAGTTAGGAGAGCGTCAGACTGAAGATTTGAAAGTCACGTGCTCAATCCACTGATTCCACTCTCACCGCATTTTAATGCTTTTATTTGCTCCATTCAAAATTTAAAAAATTGAAGTAGAAACGCATGAAACTACAATTGTCAATTGATTAGTGTTTTTCTTTTCTCACCCTTGAAAAGAAAAAGTTTGATGTACAAACACCTTAAGTTGCAATTACCCATTGATCAAAGATGTAAACAACAAGCAGGGATAACTTAGTTTGGAGAGCATCAAAATGAATATTTGGTCCATTCACAAGTTAAAAAGTTAAAGTTCAAACGCATGAAACTACAATTGATCAGAGTGTTTTTTTTCTCACCCTTGAAAAGAAAAAAATTGATGTACAAACACTTTAAGTTACAAGTATCCCTTAATCAAAGCTATACTTTTAATTCATTGAGATGCAAGCAACAAGCGGGATAACTTAGTTCGGAGAGGGTCAAAATGAATATTTGAAGGTCACATATTCGACCCACGCTCACCGTATTTCCTTTCACACCTTTTAAGAGCAAGCAATTTGATGTATAAACCCATTAAATTACAATTATCGATTGATTAGATCTATAATTTGAATTCATTAAGATGGAAACAACAAGCGGGGATAGCTCAGTTGGGAGAGCGTCAGACTGAAGATCTGAAGGTCGCGTGTTCGATCCACGCTCACCGCATTTTAATGCTTTTATTTGCTCCATTAAAAAGTAAAAAATTGAAGTACAAATGCATGAATGTATAATTATCAATTGATCAAAGTGTGTTTCTTTTCTCACCCTTGAAAAGAAAAAAATTGATGTACAAACACTTTTAGTTATAATTATCCATTGATCGAAGCTATATTTTAAAGGTTAATTTACCTAAATAGAACTAAAGCATAATAACTTTTTCAATCTCGGACTATATGTTTTTATTTCCCAATGTATGACCATTGGTCATTATGTATTAGTCACTATTCAATTAACTAAATGTCCATCATCATTTGGACATTATTCTTCTCAGTGGTTAATATTAAGTCCTATTTATGGAATAAAAAAGTTTAGACATTAGAAAATAACTTATGTTTTAGTCTTAGCTAGAGGAAATTTCACTATTTTAAATTCATTAAGATGTAAACAACAAGCATGGATAACTTAGTTTGGAGAGCATCAAAATGAATGCTTTTTTTGCAATATTCAAAAGTTAAAATAAAAATCGAAGTACAAATGCATGAAACTAGAATTATTAATTGATAAGAGTTTTTTCTTTTCTCAACTTTGAAAAAAAAAATTAATTTACAAGCACTTTAACTTACAATTATTCATTGATCAAAGCTATATTTTAAATTCATTACGATGTAAACAACAAGCGGGGATAACTTAGCTTGAAGAGCATCAAAATGAATATTTGATCCATTCAAAAGTTAAAAAATTGAACTACAAATGCATGAAACTACAATTATCAATTGATCAGAGTGTTTTTCTTTTCTCACCCTTGAAAAGAAAAAAAATTTGATGTACAAACACTTTTAGTTACAATTATCCATTGATCAAATCTATATTTTTAATTCATTGAGATGTAAACAACAAAAGAGGATAACTTAGTTCGGAGAGGGTCAAAATGACCATTTAAAGCCACATGTTCGACCTACGCACCGTATTTCTTTTCACACCCTTTAAAAGAAAGCAGTTTGATGTACAAACATATTAAATTACAATTATCGATTGATTAGAGGTATATTTTGAATTCAATAAGATGTAAACAACAAGAAGGGGTAGCTTAGTTGGGAGAGTGTGTAATCCATGCTCACGGTATTTTTGATGCTTTTATTTGCTCCATTCAAAACTTAAAAAATTGAAATACAAACTCATGAAACTACAACTATCAATTGATCATATTTCTTTTCTCACCCTTGAAAAGAAAAAATATGATGTACAAACACTTTAAGTTACAATTATCCATTGATCAAAGCTATATGTTAAATTCATTAAGATGTAAACAACAAGCAGGGATAACTTAGTTTGGAGAGCATCAAAATGAATATTTGATCAATTCACAAGTTAAAAAAGTAAAAGTTCAAACGCATGAAACTACAATTGATCATAGTTTTTTTCTTTTCTCACCCTTGGAAAGAAAAAAATTGATGTACAAACACTTTAAATTACAATTATCCCTTAATAAAAGCTATACTTTTAATTCATTGAGATGTAGACAACAAGAGGGGATAACTTATTTCGGAGAAGGTCAAAATGAATATTTGAAGGTCACATATTCGACCCACGCTCACCGTATTTCCTTTTACACCCTTTAAGTGCAAGCAATTCGAAGTACAAACACATTAAATTACAATTATCGATTGATTGGAGCTATATTTGGAATTCATTAAGATGTAAACAACAAGCGGGGATAGCTCAGTTGGGAGAGCGTCAGACTGAAGATCTGAAGGTCGCGTGTTCAATCCACGCTCACCGCATTTTAATGCTTTTATTTGCTCCATTAAAAAGTTAAAAATTGAAGTACAATCACATGAAAGTATAATTATCAATTGATCGGAGTGCGTTTCTTTTCTCACCCTTGAAAAGAAAAATTTTGAAGCACAATTACTTTAAGTTACAATTATCCATTGATCGAAGCTATATTTTAAATTCATTAAGATGTAAACAACGAGCGGGGAGAACTTAGTTTGGAGAGCATCAATATGAATATTTGATCCATTCACAAGTTAAAAAGGTTGAAGTTCAAACGCATGAAACTAATATTAATGAGAGTGTTTTTTCTTTTCTTGCCCTTGAAAAGAATAAATTTGATGTACAAACACTTTAAGTTACAAGTATCCCATAATCAAAACTATATTTTTAATTCATTGAGATGCAAACAACAAGCGGGATAACTTAGTTTGAAGAGGGTCAAAATGAATATTTGAAGGTCACATGTTCGACCCACGCTCACTGTATTTCTTTTCACAACCTTTAAGAGCAAGCAATTTGATGTAAAAACACATTAAATTACAATTTTCGGTTGATTGGAGCTATATTTTGATTTCATTAACATGTAAACAACAAGCGGGGATAGCTCAGTTGGGAGAGCGTCACTGAAGGTCGAGTGTTCGATCCACGCTCACCTCGTTTTAATGCTTTTCTTTGCTCCATTAAAAGGTTAAAAATTGATGTACAAATCCATGAAACTATAATTATCAATGGATCAGAGTGTCTTTCTTTTCTCACCCTTGAAAAAAAAATTGATGTGCAGACACTTTAAGTTACAATATCGAGAGCATCAAAATGAATATTTGATCCATTCAAAACTTAAAATATTGAAGTACAAATGCATGAAACTAGAATTATTAATTGAACGGAGAAATTTTCTTTCCTCAACCTTGAAAAGAAAAAATTTGATGTACAAACACTTTAAGTTACAACTATCAATTGATCAAAGCTGTATTTTTAATTCATTGAGATGTGAACAACAAATGGGAATTACTTAGTTTGGAGAGGGTCAAAATGAACATTTGAAGGTCACATGTTCGATTCACGCTCACGGTATTTCTTTTCACACCCTTTAAAAGATAGCAATTTGATGTACGAACACATTAATTTACAATTATCAATTGATTATAGCTATATTTTGATTTCATTAAAATGTAAACTACAAACAGGGATAGCTCAGTTAGGAGAGCGTCAGACTGAAGATTTGAAAGTCACGTGCTCAATCCACTGATTCCACTCTCACCGCATTTTAATGCTTTTATTTGCTCCATTCAAAATTTAAAAAATTGAAGTAGAAACGCATGAAACTACAATTGTCAATTGATTAGTGTTTTTCTTTTCTCACCCTTGAAAAGAAAAAGTTTGATGTACAAACACCTTAAGTTGCAATTACCCATTGATCAAAGATGTAAACAACAAGCAGGGATAACTTAGTTTGGAGAGCATCAAAATGAATATTTGGTCCATTCACAAGTTAAAAAGTTAAAGTTCAAACGCATGAAACTACAATTGATCAGAGTGTTTTTTTTCTCACCCTTGAAAAGAAAAAAATTGATGTACAAACACTTTAAGTTACAAGTATCCCTTAATCAAAGCTATACTTTTAATTCATTGAGATGCAAGCAACAAGCGGGATAACTTAGTTCGGAGAGGGTCAAAATGAATATTTGAAGGTCACATATTCGACCCACGCTCACCGTATTTCCTTTCACACCTTTTAAGAGCAAGCAATTTGATGTATAAACCCATTAAATTACAATTATCGATTGATTAGATCTATAATTTGAATTCATTAAGATGGAAACAACAAGCGGGGATAGCTCAGTTGGGAGAGCGTCAGACTGAAGATCTGAAGGTCGCGTGTTCGATCCACGCTCACCGCATTTTAATGCTTTTATTTGCTCCATTAAAAAGTAAAAAATTGAAGTACAAATGCATGAATGTATAATTATCAATTGATCAAAGTGTGTTTCTTTTCTCACCCTTGAAAAGAAAAAAATTGATGTACAAACACTTTTAGTTATAATTATCCATTGATCGAAGCTATATTTTAAAGGTTAATTTACCTAAATAGAACTAAAGCATAATAACTTTTTCAATCTCGGACTATATGTTTTTATTTCCCAATGTATGACCATTGGTCATTATGTATTAGTCACTATTCAATTAACTAAATGTCCATCATCATTTGGACATTATTCTTCTCAGTGGTTAATATTAAGTCCTATTTATGGAATAAAAAAGTTTAGACATTAGAAAATAACTTATGTTTTAGTCTTAGCTAGAGGAAATTTCACTATTTTAAATTCATTAAGATGTAAACAACAAGCATGGATAACTTAGTTTGGAGAGCATCAAAATGAATGCTTTTTTTGCAATATTCAAAAGTTAAAATAAAAATCGAAGTACAAATGCATGAAACTAGAATTATTAATTGATAAGAGTTTTTTCTTTTCTCAACTTTGAAAAAAAAAAATTAATTTACAAGCACTTTAACTTACAATTATTCATTGATCAAAGCTATATTTTAAATTCATTACGATGTAAACAACAAGCGGGGATAACTTAGCTTGAAGAGCATCAAAATGAATATTTGATCCATTCAAAAGTTAAAAAATTGAACTACAAATGCATGAAACTACAATTATCAATTGATCAGAGTGTTTTTCTTTTCTCACCCTTGAAAAGAAAAAAAATTTGATGTACAAACACTTTTAGTTACAATTATCCATTGATCAAATCTATATTTTTAATTCATTGAGATGTAAACAACAAAAGAGGATAACTTAGTTCGGAGAGGGTCAAAATGACCATTTAAAGCCACATGTTCGACCTACGCACCGTATTTCTTTTCACACCCTTTAAAAGAAAGCAGTTTGATGTACAAACATATTAAATTACAATTATCGATTGATTAGAGGTATATTTTGAATTCAATAAGATGTAAACAACAAGAAGGGGTAGCTTAGTTGGGAGAGTGTGTAATCCATGCTCACGGTATTTTTGATGCTTTTATTTGCTCCATTCAAAACTTAAAAAATTGAAATACAAACTCATGAAACTACAACTATCAATTGATCATATTTCTTTTCTCACCCTTGAAAAGAAAAAATATGATGTACAAACACTTTAAGTTACAATTATCCATTGATCAAAGCTATATGTTAAATTCATTAAGATGTAAACAACAAGCAGGGATAACTTAGTTTGGAGAGCATCAAAATGAATATTTGATCAATTCACAAGTTAAAAAAGTAAAAGTTCAAACGCATGAAACTACAATTGATCATAGTTTTTTTCTTTTCTCACCCTTGGAAAGAAAAAAATTGATGTACAAACACTTTAAATTACAATTATCCCTTAATAAAAGCTATACTTTTAATTCATTGAGATGTAGACAACAAGAGGGGATAACTTATTTCGGAGAAGGTCAAAATGAATATTTGAAGGTCACATATTCGACCCACGCTCACCGTATTTCCTTTTACACCCTTTAAGTGCAAGCAATTCGAAGTACAAACACATTAAATTACAATTATCGATTGATTGGAGCTATATTTGGAATTCATTAAGATGTAAACAACAAGCGGGGATAGCTCAGTTGGGAGAGCGTCAGACTGAAGATCTGAAGGTCGCGTGTTCAATCCACGCTCACCGCATTTTAATGCTTTTATTTGCTCCATTAAAAAGTTAAAAATTGAAGTACAATCACATGAAAGTATAATTATCAATTGATCGGAGTGCGTTTCTTTTCTCACCCTTGAAAAGAAAAATTTTGAAGCACAATTACTTTAAGTTACAATTATCCATTGATCGAAGCTATATTTTAAATTCATTAAGATGTAAACAACGAGCGGGGAGAACTTAGTTTGGAGAGCATCAATATGAATATTTGATCCATTCACAAGTTAAAAAGGTTGAAGTTCAAACGCATGAAACTAATATTAATGAGAGTGTTTTTTCTTTTCTTGCCCTTGAAAAGAATAAATTTGATGTACAAACACTTTAAGTTACAAGTATCCCATAATCAAAACTATATTTTTAATTCATTGAGATGCAAACAACAAGCGGGATAACTTAGTTTGAAGAGGGTCAAAATGAATATTTGAAGGTCACATGTTCGACCCACGCTCACTGTATTTCTTTTCACAACCTTTAAGAGCAAGCAATTTGATGTAAAAACACATTAAATTACAATTTTCGGTTGATTGGAGCTATATTTTGATTTCATTAACATGTAAACAACAAGCGGGGATAGCTCAGTTGGGAGAGCGTCACTGAAGGTCGAGTGTTCGATCCACGCTCACCTCGTTTTAATGCTTTTCTTTGCTCCATTAAAAGGTTAAAAATTGATGTACAAATCCATGAAACTATAATTATCAATGGATCAGAGTGTCTTTCTTTTCTCACCCTTGAAAAAAAAATTGATGTGCAGACACTTTAAGTTACAATATCGAGAGCATCAAAATGAATATTTGATCCATTCAAAACTTAAAATATTGAAGTACAAATGCATGAAACTAGAATTATTAATTGAACGGAGAAATTTTCTTTCCTCAACCTTGAAAAGAAAAAATTTGATGTACAAACACTTTAAGTTACAACTATCAATTGATCAAAGCTGTATTTTTAATTCATTGAGATGTGAACAACAAATGGGAATTACTTAGTTTGGAGAGGGTCAAAATGAACATTTGAAGGTCACATGTTCGATTCACGCTCACGGTATTTCTTTTCACACCCTTTAAAAGATAGCAATTTGATGTACGAACACATTAATTTACAATTATCAATTGATTATAGCTATATTTTGATTTCATTAAAATGTAAACTACAAACAGGGATAGCTCAGTTAGGAGAGCGTCAGACTGAAGATTTGAAAGTCACGTGCTCAATCCACTGATTCCACTCTCACCGCATTTTAATGCTTTTATTTGCTCCATTCAAAATTTAAAAAATTGAAGTAGAAACGCATGAAACTACAATTGTCAATTGATTAGTGTTTTTCTTTTCTCACCCTTGAAAAGAAAAAGTTTGATGTACAAACACCTTAAGTTGCAATTACCCATTGATCAAAGATGTAAACAACAAGCAGGGATAACTTAGTTTGGAGAGCATCAAAATGAATATTTGGTCCATTCACAAGTTAAAAAGTTAAAGTTCAAACGCATGAAACTACAATTGATCAGAGTGTTTTTTTTCTCACCCTTGAAAAGAAAAAAATTGATGTACAAACACTTTAAGTTACAAGTATCCCTTAATCAAAGCTATACTTTTAATTCATTGAGATGCAAGCAACAAGCGGGATAACTTAGTTCGGAGAGGGTCAAAATGAATATTTGAAGGTCACATATTCGACCCACGCTCACCGTATTTCCTTTCACACCTTTTAAGAGCAAGCAATTTGATGTATAAAGCCATTAAATTACAATTATCGATTGATTAGATCTATAATTTGAATTCATTAAGATGGAAACAACAAGCGGGGATAGCTCAGTTGGGAGAGCGTCAGACTGAAGATCTGAAGGTCGCGTGTTCGATCCACGCTCACCGCATTTTAATGCTTTTATTTGCTCCATTAAAAAGTAAAAAATTGAAGTACAAATGCATGAATGTATAATTATCAATTGATCAAAGTGTGTTTCTTTTCTCACCCTTGAAAAGAAAAAAATTGATGTACAAACACTTTTAGTTATAATTATCCATTGATCGAAGCTATATTTTAAAGGTTAATTTACCTAAATAGAACTAAAGCATAATAACTTTTTCAATCTCGGACTATATGTTTTTATTTCCCAATGTATGACCATTGGTCATTATGTATTAGTCACTATTCAATTAACTAAATGTCCATCATCATTTGGACATTATTCTTCTCAGTGGTTAATATTAAGTCCTATTTATGGAATAAAAAAGTTTAGACATTAGAAAATAACTTATGTTTTAGTCTTAGCTAGAGGAAATTTCACTATTTTAAATTCATTAAGATGTAAACAACAAGCATGGATAACTTAGTTTGGAGAGCATCAAAATGAATGCTTTTTTTGCAATATTCAAAAGTTAAAATAAAAATCGAAGTACAAATGCATGAAACTAGAATTATTAATTGATAAGAGTTTTTTCTTTTCTCAACTTTGAAAAAAAAAATTAATTTACAAGCACTTTAACTTACAATTATTCATTGATCAAAGCTATATTTTAAATTCATTACGATGTAAACAACAAGCGGGGATAACTTAGCTTGAAGAGCATCAAAATGAATATTTGATCCATTCAAAAGTTAAAAAATTGAACTACAAATGCATGAAACTACAATTATCAATTGATCAGAGTGTTTTTCTTTTCTCACCCTTGAAAAGAAAAAAAATTTGATGTACAAACACTTTTAGTTACAATTATCCATTGATCAAATCTATATTTTTAATTCATTGAGATGTAAACAACAAAAGAGGATAACTTAGTTCGGAGAGGGTCAAAATGACCATTTAAAGCCACATGTTCGACCTACGCACCGTATTTCTTTTCACACCCTTTAAAAGAAAGCAGTTTGATGTACAAACATATTAAATTACAATTATCGATTGATTAGAGGTATATTTTGAATTCAATAAGATGTAAACAACAAGAAGGGGTAGCTTAGTTGGGAGAGTGTGTAATCCATGCTCACGGTATTTTTGATGCTTTTATTTGCTCCATTCAAAACTTAAAAAATTGAAATACAAACTCATGAAACTACAACTATCAATTGATCATATTTCTTTTCTCACCCTTGAAAAGAAAAAATATGATGTACAAACACTTTAAGTTACAATTATCCATTGATCAAAGCTATATGTTAAATTCATTAAGATGTAAACAACAAGCAGGGATAACTTAGTTTGGAGAGCATCAAAATGAATATTTGATCAATTCACAAGTTAAAAAAGTAAAAGTTCAAACGCATGAAACTACAATTGATCATAGTTTTTTTCTTTTCTCACCCTTGGAAAGAAAAAAATTGATGTACAAACACTTTAAATTACAATTATCCCTTAATAAAAGCTATACTTTTAATTCATTGAGATGTAGACAACAAGAGGGGATAACTTATTTCGGAGAAGGTCAAAATGAATATTTGAAGGTCACATATTCGACCCACGCTCACCGTATTTCCTTTTACACCCTTTAAGTGCAAGCAATTCGAAGTACAAACACATTAAATTACAATTATCGATTGATTGGAGCTATATTTGGAATTCATTAAGATGTAAACAACAAGCGGGGATAGCTCAGTTGGGAGAGCGTCAGACTGAAGATCTGAAGGTCGCGTGTTCAATCCACGCTCACCGCATTTTAATGCTTTTATTTGCTCCATTAAAAAGTTAAAAATTGAAGTACAATCACATGAAAGTATAATTATCAATTGATCGGAGTGCGTTTCTTTTCTCACCCTTGAAAAGAAAAATTTTGAAGCACAATTACTTTAAGTTACAATTATCCATTGATCGAAGCTATATTTTAAATTCATTAAGATGTAAACAACGAGCGGGGAGAACTTAGTTTGGAGAGCATCAATATGAATATTTGATCCATTCACAAGTTAAAAAGGTTGAAGTTCAAACGCATGAAACTAATATTAATGAGAGTGTTTTTTCTTTTCTTGCCCTTGAAAAGAATAAATTTGATGTACAAACACTTTAAGTTACAAGTATCCCATAATCAAAACTATATTTTTAATTCATTGAGATGCAAACAACAAGCGGGATAACTTAGTTTGAAGAGGGTCAAAATGAATATTTGAAGGTCACATGTTCGACCCACGCTCACTGTATTTCTTTTCACAACCTTTAAGAGCAAGCAATTTGATGTAAAAACACATTAAATTACAATTTTCGGTTGATTGGAGCTATATTTTGATTTCATTAACATGTAAACAACAAGCGGGGATAGCTCAGTTGGGAGAGCGTCACTGAAGGTCGAGTGTTCGATCCACGCTCACCTCGTTTTAATGCTTTTCTTTGCTCCATTAAAAGGTTAAAAATTGATGTACAAATCCATGAAACTATAATTATCAATGGATCAGAGTGTCTTTCTTTTCTCACCCTTGAAAAAAAAATTGATGTGCAGACACTTTAAGTTACAATATCGAGAGCATCAAAATGAATATTTGATCCATTCAAAACTTAAAATATTGAAGTACAAATGCATGAAACTAGAATTATTAATTGAACGGAGAAATTTTCTTTCCTCAACCTTGAAAAGAAAAAATTTGATGTACAAACACTTTAAGTTACAACTATCAATTGATCAAAGCTGTATTTTTAATTCATTGAGATGTGAACAACAAATGGGAATTACTTAGTTTGGAGAGGGTCAAAATGAACATTTGAAGGTCACATGTTCGATTCACGCTCACGGTATTTCTTTTCACACCCTTTAAAAGATAGCAATTTGATGTACGAACACATTAATTTACAATTATCAATTGATTATAGCTATATTTTGATTTCATTAAAATGTAAACTACAAACAGGGATAGCTCAGTTAGGAGAGCGTCAGACTGAAGATTTGAAAGTCACGTGCTCAATCCACTGATTCCACTCTCACCGCATTTTAATGCTTTTATTTGCTCCATTCAAAATTTAAAAAATTGAAGTAGAAACGCATGAAACTACAATTGTCAATTGATTAGTGTTTTTCTTTTCTCACCCTTGAAAAGAAAAAGTTTGATGTACAAACACCTTAAGTTGCAATTACCCATTGATCAAAGATGTAAACAACAAGCAGGGATAACTTAGTTTGGAGAGCATCAAAATGAATATTTGGTCCATTCACAAGTTAAAAAGTTAAAGTTCAAACGCATGAAACTACAATTGATCAGAGTGTTTTTTTTCTCACCCTTGAAAAGAAAAAAATTGATGTACAAACACTTTAAGTTACAAGTATCCCTTAATCAAAGCTATACTTTTAATTCATTGAGATGCAAGCAACAAGCGGGATAACTTAGTTCGGAGAGGGTCAAAATGAATATTTGAAGGTCACATATTCGACCCACGCTCACCGTATTTCCTTTCACACCTTTTAAGAGCAAGCAATTTGATGTATAAACCCATTAAATTACAATTATCGATTGATTAGATCTATAATTTGAATTCATTAAGATGGAAACAACAAGCGGGGATAGCTCAGTTGGGAGAGCGTCAGACTGAAGATCTGAAGGTCGCGTGTTCGATCCACGCTCACCGCATTTTAATGCTTTTATTTGCTCCATTAAAAAGTAAAAAATTGAAGTACAAATGCATGAATGTATAATTATCAATTGATCAAAGTGTGTTTCTTTTCTCACCCTTGAAAAGAAAAAAATTGATGTACAAACACTTTTAGTTATAATTATCCATTGATCGAAGCTATATTTTAAAGGTTAATTTACCTAAATAGAACTAAAGCATAATAACTTTTTCAATCTCGGACTATATGTTTTTATTTCCCAATGTATGACCATTGGTCATTATGTATTAGTCACTATTCAATTAACTAAATGTCCATCATCATTTGGACATTATTCTTCTCAGTGGTTAATATTAAGTCCTATTTATGGAATAAAAAAGTTTAGACATTAGAAAATAACTTATGTTTTAGTCTTAGCTAGAGGAAATTTCACTATTTTAAATTCATTAAGATGTAAACAACAAGCATGGATAACTTAGTTTGGAGAGCATCAAAATGAATGCTTTTTTTGCAATATTCAAAAGTTAAAATAAAAATCGAAGTACAAATGCATGAAACTAGAATTATTAATTGATAAGAGTTTTTTCTTTTCTCAACTTTGAAAAAAAAAAATTAATTTACAAGCACTTTAACTTACAATTATTCATTGATCAAAGCTATATTTTAAATTCATTACGATGTAAACAACAAGCGGGGATAACTTAGCTTGAAGAGCATCAAAATGAATATTTGATCCATTCAAAAGTTAAAAAATTGAACTACAAATGCATGAAACTACAATTATCAATTGATCAGAGTGTTTTTCTTTTCTCACCCTTGAAAAGAAAAAAAATTTGATGTACAAACACTTTTAGTTACAATTATCCATTGATCAAATCTATATTTTTAATTCATTGAGATGTAAACAACAAAAGAGGATAACTTAGTTCGGAGAGGGTCAAAATGACCATTTAAAGCCACATGTTCGACCTACGCACCGTATTTCTTTTCACACCCTTTAAAAGAAAGCAGTTTGATGTACAAACATATTAAATTACAATTATCGATTGATTAGAGGTATATTTTGAATTCAATAAGATGTAAACAACAAGAAGGGGTAGCTTAGTTGGGAGAGTGTGTAATCCATGCTCACGGTATTTTTGATGCTTTTATTTGCTCCATTCAAAACTTAAAAAATTGAAATACAAACTCATGAAACTACAACTATCAATTGATCATATTTCTTTTCTCACCCTTGAAAAGAAAAAATATGATGTACAAACACTTTAAGTTACAATTATCCATTGATCAAAGCTATATGTTAAATTCATTAAGATGTAAACAACAAGCAGGGATAACTTAGTTTGGAGAGCATCAAAATGAATATTTGATCAATTCACAAGTTAAAAAAGTAAAAGTTCAAACGCATGAAACTACAATTGATCATAGTGTTTTTCTTTTCTCACCCTTGGAAAGAAAAAAATTGATGTACAAACACTTTAAATTACAATTATCCCTTAATAAAAGCTATACTTTTAATTCATTGAGATGTAGACAACAAGAGGGATAACTTATTTCGGAGAAGGTCAAAATGAATATTTGAAGGTCACATATTCGACCCACGCTCACCGTATTTCCTTTTACACCCTTTAAGTGCAAGCAATTCGAAGTACAAACACATTAAATTACAATTATCGATTGATTGGAGCTATATTTGGAATTCATTAAGATGTAAACAACAAGCGGGGATAGCTCAGTTGGGAGAGCGTCAGACTGAAGATCTGAAGGTCGCGTGTTCAATCCACGCTCACCGCATTTTAATGCTTTTATTTGCTCCATTAAAAAGTTAAAAATTGAAGTACAATCACATGAAAGTATAATTATCAATTGATCGGAGTGCGTTTCTTTTCTCACCCTTGAAAAGAAAAATTGATGAAGCACAATTACTTTAAGTTACAATTATCCATTGATCGAAGCTATATTTTAAATTCATTAAGATGTAAACAACGAGCGGGGAGAACTTAGTTTGGAGAGCATCAATATGAATATTTGATCCATTCACAAGTTAAAAAGGTTGAAGTTCAAACGCATGAAACTAATATTAATGAGAGTGTTTTTTCTTTTCTTGCCCTTGAAAAGAATAAATTTGATGTACAAACACTTTAAGTTACAAGTATCCCATAATCAAAACTATATTTTTAATTCATTGAGATGCAAACAACAAGCGGGATAACTTAGTTTGAAGAGGGTCAAAATGAATATTTGAAGGTCACATGTTCGACCCACGCTCATCGTATTTCCTTTCACATCCTTTAAGAACAATCAATTTGATGTACAAACCCATTAAATTACAATTATCGATTGATTAGAGCAAGAATTTGAATTCATTAAGATGCACACAACAAGCATGGATAGTTCAATTGGGAGAGCGTCAGACTCAAGAAGGTCGTGTTTTCAATCCACGCTCACCGCATTTTAATGCTTTTACTAGTGTTAATCCTGTGCTTCGCACGGGCTCGTATATATTCTAATCTTTTGACATTCTAAAAATATAATTTTATTTATTTTAGTTTTCGAATAGTGATGTAATATGTGTTAGATGAATTTTTTTAACTCTAAGATATATCTTTTTTCAAATATTATACTTTAAATATAAATGTACATGCACTAAAGATTCTATAAGTACTTTTTTAAAAGTAGTAAAAGAGAAATAATTTATTGTTTTTAAATATCATATGAAACTTATTTTTTCAAAACATCGATAAAGTTTAAAAAATATTAATAGATATAATTTGATAATGTAAACAACATATGTTTTAAACTGGTAGATTGTATATTGGTATGTTTATAAAATTGTTAAAAATGACATTTTAATAAATATTATATTTTAGTACTAAAAAACATTATTTAATTATACTTTGTATAAAAAATGTCATTTTTTTAATATCCTACGGAGTATACTTTACAATGATGAAAATATATTTTATAAATATATTTAACAATTTTATAAAAATATATTTCATCATTGTAAAATATACTCCGTATAAAAAATTGTTAAAAATGACATTTTTTTATACAAAGTATAATTAAATAATGTTTTTTAGTACTAAAATATAATATTTATTTAATGTAATAAAATAAAATGTGTTAAAAGATCTTTATAAAAAATTAAATGGACCAATGAAATTCATCCATCTCAATGCACATGTGGCATGCCACATGTCAACACTCCAAGAGATAAACCCAATTTTACATATATACTAGTATTTGAACTCGTGCCACGCACGGGGTCGAACAAATTTTTTGTCGATTCTAAATAGAATTTAATGCAATATTTTTTCAAGAATAAAGATAATATACTTCTCGCATGATATTTAATATCATAGAAAAAAACCAAAGTGGAATAAATAATATTTGAGGGATTGATTGTGTACAACACAAAAAAAATAATACCAAATTTTCTATAAGACTTCAGGGTATACAAAAGATATGTTCATTGTTCTTATTATTATTTAAAAAAATTTAAAAATAAATTTTAAATTTTACCATTTTCTTTTTTTTAAGGAAAAGAATTTGAGTATCATTTCTTTTTTTAAATAAATTTAAACCACATGTTTTTTTAAAATTTTTTTCATTAATTTATTAAGTTATTTTTTTTAATTGTTGGAAAATTCAAATTATTATTCGGTTTTTTTCTTTTTTAATATAAATAAGGTATGTGTTATACTAAAAAAATGTATTATTTTTCATTCATATTTTTGTTGCATTTTAATATACATAGAATACATTTCTATTTTCAAAAAGATTTTGAAATATCAAATTTATATTATTCAATTTTATTTTTAAAGAAAATAGTGTTTGGTATGATATATTTTTTGGTTTCAAATAAACATGAGAGTATTTTTTTTACATCAATATTATGGTCGTTTATTTTTTGGTGAATTCAAGTTGCTAGTAGGTTTTTCAATAGTGTAGAAGTATTTCAAAAATAATGTTAACCTCAAATATGTTAAAATTTGAGGTGTGCATGAATACTTTTTATCATTTGTTTTCTTTTTAATAAAAATAAGCCATGTGCTATGTAATAAACATTGCATTGGGGATCATATATAATTTTTTTGCCTTTTAACCTTCGTGGTATAAACACGTATATGAAAATTATTAAAACCTTTTTACTAATTAATATCTTAAAGGCCATCAATTTAATCGGCATCAATTTCTTACTCTGTATATAATATTCTTTAAATTCTACTCAGTTATTACGTGGCGTTGACATGTTAAAGTTTTGTCAAATAGACATGCCAAATGTCGAATTGCTGGAAATCGGAGTCTCCTTTATTATAGTAAAGGATTATTTAATTTAAGTATTTCCCAATAATGAAATAAAATATAAAAGTTTTTAAACGTGATTATGCTGAGAAAACTTGTGTTTGACAAATACAAAATTCAATTTCCATAAAATAAGTGTTTTTGTTAACTAATTCTTTAAATATTACTTGCTGACATGGCATGCTGACATGTCAAAAAAGTTGTCTAATAGGCGTGTCACATGTCATAATCCTAGAAGCCCAACTCTCAAATTTTATATATAAAGATATAGGATTTGCTCCATTAAAAAGTGAAAAAATGAAGTGCAAACGCATGTATAGTTATCAATTGATCAAAGTGTGTTTCTTTTCTCACCCTTGAAAAGAAAAAAAGTTTGGTGTACAAACGCTTTAAGTTACAATTATCCATTGATCTATCGAAGCTATATTTTAAATTCATTAAGATGTAAAGAACACTTTAAGTTACAATTATCGATTTGATGAACGCAGCGCACTCCATTTTTGTTATATGTACACCCCTTTTTTGCATTTTTGTTGGCCCATACAAATTTGCCTTGAATTTTAGTGTTGTCTATCCTTTTTAATGCAACCCCTTTATTTTATTTTATTTTTCAAACTAAAGTTTCATCGACTATTATATTTAAATACTTAAACTATATACTTCCTCCGTCTTAAAATTAGATTCTAGGTTTGAGTTGGCATGATTTTTAACGAAGTAGAAAGTAGGTGATTGTAGTTTGAGTAAAAGGGCAACAGAGTCATCGGAGTTGTCCTTAAGATAACGGTGCTGGCCTACCGTATCAGAGAACGTGTGCACCTCCCTCTTAGGATAAAATCACTATCGTGTGCGGTGATTGTACGGACCAACCTCACACCTACGAACGAGAACGTTGTCAGAGCGTGATGACCGAAAAGAGATGAAGAGGATCACCCGAAATGTTAACAGTAAAAGAAGGACCGCGAACGTTTTATTTGATAATAGACGAATTAAATATGGAAAAATAGACCAATTATAGAATTGACTTAAAATATAAACCCTTCCAAATTAAAGATATTGGGCTTTGGAAGATAGCGTAGAATAATTCGAAATATTTCAATGGATTGAATTTGTGGAATAAATTCTTCAAGCTATCATCGATCTGCTGGAACAATAAGTCCTCTACCATCTACCCAATATATTTATTAAATTATGCCCTACCTGTAAAGTTAATTAACTTTTTAATATCCAATCAAAAAAAATATTAACTTTTTAATAAAAATATGGGGTATAGAAATCAATTTTGCAATTTGCATTAGGAAGAAAATGGTGAATTGGTGATCAAGATAGACATTGAGATGGGGTGATTATGGATTTTATTGTTCTCTTTGACATTAATTTCAACATTAAATTTTAGCGTTTTAAAAATAATAGTACAAGCATTCAATAATAGTTTATCATTCACTAAAATTCTTCCTATTTACTATTTAGGGAGCTCGATAAGTTTTCCTTAGCTTGCGCGTGTTTTATTAATCGTTTGATAAAATAAAATATTTTTCTTTCTACTTGTTTTGTAAAACTTTAGATGTAATTTATAAATATATAAGTTTTATTTTTTATTTTTATACTAATTTATAAATAAAATTATCTTTTAAAAAGGTGGGGTTTTACACGTAGCTTTTAACATTAATATTTTTCAAACTAATCTAAAATATTATAATTTTCTAGTACAAACTCACAGGTCCCCCATTATCTTAAATATATTCCGAATACCTTTGATTTTCTGGTAAAAACTCTCAGGTCCCACATTATCCAAAATATATTCCATGAGTCCTTAAAATTTGCGGTGATGTATTTTGTGGGTACATTCCGTCTATTTGGTCGTTATGATTGAAAATTCTCTTACTTGAATAAATACTAAATTTCACATGCATAATCATTATTTTATTAAATTTAACTAAAAGTCTTCAAAAAAGGACTTTTAATCTAATGCCTAAATTGAGAGAATGTACCTTCAGAGTATAAAATTATACTCCCTCCGTCCCCAATTTGATTACAAATTGCGGGTTATGAAATAAAATTTCTTACTTTTTGAAATTATTTTATTTACAAATTAGTATATCAATAAGATATAAAAATTACATATTAAAAAACTACGTCAAAAGTTCTACAAAACAAGAGGTGACAAGAATATTTTATTTTATCAAATACTTAATGAAATTGCGTAAACAAACAAAAGTTATCGAGAGAAGAGAGAAAAAATTGTAATCTATTTAGGGACGAAGGGAGTAAATTTTAAGAACATCGGAGTATATTTTGGATAATGT
The DNA here is from genome assembly GCA_003260385.1 of Cuscuta australis. Classification (NCBI taxonomy): domain Eukaryota; kingdom Viridiplantae; phylum Streptophyta; class Magnoliopsida; order Solanales; family Convolvulaceae; genus Cuscuta; species Cuscuta australis. Next base: position 2,801,283 of record NQVE01000114.1, read on the forward strand.
AGAACCTGAGTATTCTTACCAAAAATTCAAGGATAATCCAGACTATATTTCGAATAATAGGACCTAAGAATTATTATCAGAAAAAAAGGTACTCGAAGTAAATTTTTGAAAAAATTATCCAAAACATTAGTTAACAATAATCAAATGCTGACTTTATGATGTTTTATGTAAAGAAAAAAGTGATTTGGTTTAGGGGGAAGGTTCCCATGACATTGGCAACCAATGTCATGAGATGACCCGAGGGCGCTCCGGTGCCTCGTTCGTAAAATTGACGATTCCTACTCCCCCTAAACTCCCGGTAAACCCCCTACCCCGCCCCGATCCGAACACACCTCCCTCCCATGACTTTGGAGGAATCATCAATTTTACGAACGGAGCACCAGAGCGCCCTTGGATCATCCATGACATTGGTTCCCAATGTCATGGGAACCAAGGTGTTGGTTTAGAAAGTCATTTTGGATAGGAATGGTACATTGATAGTTTGGTACGGCAAAATTAATTTTGGGTAAGAGAGGTATATGGTGTATAATTTTGGAGATAAAAATCTTAATAATAAGATAAAAACTTCTATCTTATTATTATTATTATTATTTAAAGTAAAATTCTTAAAAAGGTCCTTTGTAATAAGGTGTTTTCTCAATTTAGTTCTCAATAAATTTTAATTACCTACATGGTCCTATGTAATTGAGATTTATTCCCAAGATAGTCCTACGTTAATTATGTTACTCAAATGATGATTAATTGGGAGATATTTTGGTATTTTGATCATTCAAATTTAAAGTATATATTTTTGAAACAGTTATTTCTGTACAACTAAATGTAAAATTGAATAAACACATCGACTATAAATAATTCATGAATTATTTAAAACTTATAAAAAAATCTTTTAAATTTCAAATCAAATACACATCTTTAGTTAGGAAAAACCATTTTGGGAAAGCACTTCTTTATAAATGATCATTTTGAGAATTAATTCTAAATCTAGCGGATAAAATACCAAAACACCCTCAATTAATCTTCATTTTGAAAATAAATCTCAATTACAGTGGACCACGTAGGTAATTAAAATTTATTGAGGACATAATTGGGAAAAATCACCTTATTAACAAGGATTATGCTATTTGTACCCCAATTTGTACCCCGCAGTTTTGCACCAACATTTTGTGTTGGTGTAAAACTAATTTTTGTTAAACGCACCAACATTTGTGTCCGTGTGAATTTTTATTAATGCACGAACACCTGTGTCGGTGTAAACCATCGAAATGTTTATGCAAACCTGTGGTTTAAAAATGGGGTATATTTGTTGGTGTAAGTGTAGCATGGTCCTATTAACAAAGTCATGAGGTGTTTGGGAGAATGAAATTAGGTGGGAGAGGAAGCTTCGTGGAAGGGAATGGAATAATGGGGCAAAGGGACTAAGCTCTGGTGACGTTGACGTCTTTAATTAGAGAAAAAAAAAACAAAAACGCCAATTAAGTAAAGAACTCCCACCCACCCATGTTCCCTCCCGCTCCACCGAACCTTCCTCGAAACCTGCTTGTGTTTCCCCCTTCAACTATTCCTCATGTACATCTTCTGTCCCCTCTGTCTTAAAACGTTCTTCACATTTCTATTTATGAGATTTGATCGATCTTATTTATTTTTTGATTTGGTTTATTTTGTTTTAAGTGTAAAATTGAAAATATATATACATTTAATAACTACATCAAAAGTACTACAAAGCAGAAGATGACAGGACTATACGGAGCATAATTTTATCAAATAACTAACGAAAATAAGTGAAGAAAGTGGTTAAAATTTGAACGGGTGAATAGTAACTGGGAAGAATGTTTTAGGGCGGAGGGAGTAATATTTTTCGCTCTTTTTCATCCACATTTTGCTAACACACTCCTAAAAAGTACATTTCAAAAAACTTTCTTCCAGTTATTATTCGCACGGTCAAAGTTTAATCGTTCATGGGTAATTTGTTAAGTAAAATGATATTGTCATGTCATCTCTTTTTCTGTAGAAACTTTTTTCTAATGAATATTGTTTTTTTGAAAATTAAATCGAATAACGACCTTCGGTCATTTCTCATAAACAAAAAAAAGAAGAATGTTTTGAAACGGAGGGAGTAATAATCTACCAGATATTTCTTTTGGCTCGTAACACTTTTTATACAACGTACTTTTCTTTTGTGGAGCTCGATCTCGAAAAATATTATACTTCATTCTCTGTTTTAATAATGAATATGTGGCTACCAACATTTTCTCTCACCCTACAAATTTTAACCATATACTTTTTTACCTTTTAACAATTTTCTTATGTTCCAATAAATCCCAAGTGTCAAGAATTTTTTTTAAAACGGATGAGGAGTATGAGTGAAGTGAGTTTTTCATTTATCATAAGAATAAAATAAAAACTCTTTTTATTAGCCCAAAATGCAACTCTTGAAACTTTTGTTTAGCAAACACTCCACGTGTACCGGAAGTTCAGTTAGATTGAATTTTTAATGCCATTTCGGTGGCCATCCAAAATAAGTGTAATGTTACTTTGGGTTAAAGCTATTTTAACCTCAAATATGACATCATTTTATAACATTAATTATATCCATTTATGATTTCAAAAAAAAATTATATCCATTTATTGTTTTTGTTAGTTTGGATTTTTAATAGACACTTCCTTATGCTTTGTATTTATGATTATATATTCCCATTTTACACTTCAGAAAAATTTTCTATTTTTAAAAGCTTCAATGTATTGTACGTCATTAGATTTAGATTGAGAAAAAATAAATAAATATTCATTACAATAAAGTCAGTGTTACATAAAAAAAATCATAGTATTTAATTTTTAGAGTTTTAATTTATTAGTCAGCTTCTGTTATTAGAAAAAATGCTTCTTTTATTTACTCGATCTCTTTTATGCTCTATTATTCTCTTAGATCTTAAAATAAATTGATTGTTCTATTATTCCAACAAATAACACTAAAAAAACTCTTAATACAAAAACTTCTTCCACCCCAATGAAATATTCATCTTATCCTTTTTAAAAGTAATATTGGGTGATTCACAAAAAATAAAATAAATCTTAACTTTAAATTTTAATTTTAAACTTGGTAAAAAATCAAAGTAAAAAAAAAAGTTTAATTTGAGATGGATAGACTATATATATATATATATATATATATATATATATATATATATATATATATATATATATATATATATATATTATATATATATATATATATATATATATATATATATATATATATATATATATATATATATATATATATATGTGGGTGGCGCCTGGCATCTCCGCTACGGGGCTGCAAGAGAGAGTAATTAAATTTGTATTGATCAGTAAAAAAAACAGAGGGCCGCCGGAGATGATGAATAATACGTCCATGGAGGAGGCTCCGGTGGGCGGCGGCGGCGGGGGGGAGAGCGGGCGGAGGGAGGAGTACCAGGACATGCTGGCGGTGATGGCGGAGAAGCTGGACGTGGAGAGCTTCGTGGGGGAGCTGTGCGGCGGGTTCCGGCTGCTGGCGGAGGCGGGGACGGGGCTGATCACTCCGGGCAGCCTCCAGAGGAACTCGGCGGTGCTGGGGATGGAAGGGATGAGCAAGGCGGAGGCGGAGGCCATGGTGACGGAGGGCGACCTCGACGGCGACGGCGCCCTGAACGAGATGGAGTTTTGCATATTAATGGTGAGACTGAGCCCGGAAATGATGGAAGAGGCAGAGGAATGGCTTGACAAGGCACTCCAATCTCACATCCCCCCTCCTACAAATTAATTTAATCCCCCCCCCCCAATTAATTAATAATTATATTATTAATAATAATGTCAAAAATTAATTGTATGTGTCAAAATTTTAGTTTAGCAGTAGTACTACTACTTTGTCACTATTCTCTCTTTTCTTCTTTCTTTTCTTTTGTTTTGTGAAGAAAAAAAATGTGTTTTTCGGTTTTTTCTTATCGATCCGTCTCACGAAGATGTATTTGTCTCTATCTTTCAAAATCTAGTGCGATCCGCGGTGTTCATCTTTGTTTTGAAAAATCTTCAGAGCATTTATTTATTAAGACAGATAGAAAGTCTCAAGTCTTTAATGTGTTTTTTATGTGATCTTATTCCTTAAATGTCTGGCACTTTTTCCACAAAAGTTACTCCCTTCTCCAAAAAATCCTTTCTCATTTTGATTTGGCATGGAAATTAAAAAAAATTAGAAATTGTAAAAACTTTTACATTTATTTGTCCTTGATGTGATGGAATATTGTAAATAGTGTAGATAAAAAATAAGGATACATTCATTAAGATTTTGTTGCCAAAATCGAAAACGGGAATTTTTTTGGATGATCCAAAAAAGAAGATAAGAAAGAAATTAATGAACAGAACGAGTATAAAATAAGACGTGTGGAGAAAATAATAAGTGCATTCATACTTTTGACTTATATAAGTCATACTAATATTAAACGATGTTTGAAATAAACTACATGCAAAGTCAATGCATGACAAGGTATTACTTTGAACATGTAAAAGCTTCAAGTCTTCTAAAAAATGAATGTACATACCTAGAGTACATTGAAATTTCAGTGAGATGTATCTTAAGTCTTAACACAATGTTAAAAATATACTATGTATGCAATTAAACCAATAATTCTATGATACTTCTATTTCTGAGCACGTTTCATATGGATAAATGTGATAAATATTACTCAATGTAAACTTTAAATGTAGTTTTTAAATATATTAATTTTATTTTTTTAATCTTATACAAATAAATAAATAAGCTGATTTCAAAATAATTTCAATCAAACTTCCTAAACAACAACAAACAATTTAAATTATGACTAAGGGAATAATTTTTTCAATCGAGCAAATCCAAATAAATTCGAAGGAATGATGAAAATATATATACCAATTATACCGTAATAATTCAAAAATGAAATACTTCACATTTACTCACATATCAATATCGACTACTATTAGGATATTTCATTTGGGGTATACCATCGATAATAAAATAATACTCACATTTGAAATATAGACATGAATTACAGGACTCAAAAGTTTTTAATTTATTCGTCTGATAATTCTGCTTAGGGTGTTGGATTGTGTTGCTATATGCATACAAGTTTTGATTAAAATCGCTTCTTTTATGGTAAATAGATAATTTTAAATCTTAAAATACAAATGATCTAGCAATATTAGACGTAAGTCGAGTGCTAAGAACAAAATTATATAATTACCATAAAAATGAATAAATTTAGCCAACAAAGATATTGGTACTTGAAAAGTAATTTATTGCAATTTTAATGTTTGCTATCGACGCTTTCAAAATAAAATGTTTGCTAATGACTTTAAGTGCCTAAATAGTCATTAATGAACATTTCTCAATATGCTTTGGAAATACTTTTCAACAAAACTAAATGTTATGACTTTCTCTATTTCATAATAACCGTAATACTCCATTCGTCCCAAAAAGATTTACACGTTTCAAAAAAAATTTGTCCCACAATCCCTTACCCATTTCTATTAAAAAACCACTTTTACCCCTCACTTTTTCAAACCCTACCTATCACATCATACCTTTTTCCTAATAATCTATACATCACATCCTACTTTTACCCATCACATTAAGGGTATTTTTGGAAAGTCAACACAAAATTATCTCTCCCTTAATTTCAACTTTAGTCAAAATGGGTAACACTTTATGGGACGGAGGTAGTACATTATATTTTGAATAAATGTAAACCTAAGTATATCTACATTCATTCAAAATCTTCCAAACTTTAAAAGATAATTACTGTGAAGTGGAGGAAATAATTACTACGGAGTATGATATGCCACAAGTAACAAATATTGAAAACTTAGAATTACTTCGTTCATCACAAATTAAATCACTTATTTCAATTCTCAATGTTTAACTCAAAAGAATTGAAACAAAATTAAAATATAAACTTTACATATTAAAAATTTACATACTAAAAATTGTACTTAGTAAACGAAAAACAAAAATAAAAATGAATGAATAAAATTTAGCTCTATAAATAATAAAAAGATAACTAAAATTGAGTTAAAGAGTACATTCTGGCAAAAATATGAGTTCAAAAGAGGCCCACATATGCGACAATTCCAGATTAGGGGTGGACACGGTACCGGTACGGTACCGTCACCGGCAACGGTACCGCCGGTACCCGCCACCGTCACCGGCAAGGTCGCCGTGTCACCGGTTCCGGGAACCGGTACCGCCACTTTCGGTACCGGTTCCGGTTCCTATTTTTTGGTACCGGTACCGGCGGTACCGGTTCGGTTCCGGTTCCGGTTCCGGTTCCGGTATAAATTTTTTTTTTTTTATTTGAAATGCAAAAAAGTTAAAAAAAAAAAAGGTGGGGGGCGAAACAATTGCATTCTTTCCTTAAACAATTGCAATTTTTAAACAATTGCAATTTTACAATTGCAATTTTTTATAATTTAAAAATTAAAAAAAAAATAGGTGGGGGGGGCAAAACTGGCCGGTCCGGTACCGGAACCGCCAGTCCGGGAACCGGTACCGGCCGGCACGGTATACTATCCGGTTACTCGGGGTGGCGGTACCGGTACCAGCGGTTCCGGAACCGGAACCGTCCCGGAACTGTACCGTGTCCACCCCTATTCCAGATAAGGATGTTACCATGTCTACAGTCTACACTCCACTCACTACTCACTAGTGAGCAAATGTGAGCATTCAAAAGGTCGGTCCCTAACGGGTCGTTTGGTTCTAACTTTTAAAATCATCAATTCTCCATATTCTTATCCTAAAATCAGTAGATTATTTGAACCCATTTTATCAAAAGTTACCAACAATTTGAAACAAAATTGATCAAAAAATAAAACCAAAACCAAATGAAGTTGGGAAGCAAACCATATATGTTCATTTAGATTACCAACACAATAGTGCACCCATTAGTAATTACCATGGCCAAAGTCATGAAAATACCACAAATTGAACAAAATAGGGCTATTCATAATCCAACCATACTTATAATAAGATCGAAAATGCAGCTTCAAAAACACACTAATTGGTTCTAAAAGTTGAACTCATCAAATTTACCCAAAGATAAAACATACCCCGAGTGCAATTTACATTAGTAGAGTCATAACGCGTCGCACAAATCTTGATTCCACTCTAGAAGAACTACCTGCGTTGCCTTCCATAGTCGGGGCTCCTGGCTCGCTCATACACGGGGCCAGTGTAACGGTCATAGACCGGGCTCCGCGGGCGCCCGTAATCAGGGCTGGGTCGGTTTCTGCGATATATTGGGCTTGGTGACCTTCTATATGGAGGAGGGCTTTCCACTCCCCCACGCCTGCCGTAGTCTCTTCGAGGAGGGCTGTCAAGCCTATCGCCCCTCTCATCATCATCTCTCAGGGCATACTCAACGGAAACCACTCTGTCGAGTATCTTGCTGCAGATAAAATAACAACTTTGTGTGAATTTTTTTGTGTAAAAATAATCAGGACTGCAATTCTTTAAAAAAATTTATTCCAATTACCTCATATGAGTGCACTCCAGAGCTTTAGTTGCCTCTTCCTGGGTTTCAAACTGGACAAATGCGAAATTCCTCCGAATCCGGACGTGGTGGATTTTTCCATAAGGCTCAAAGTGTCTCTCTATGTCACGGACTCTAGTCCGATGGGGATCAAAATTGATCACAAACAGAGTTTTGGTTGGCCTCTGATTTGCCACAGCCTTGGATCCCTCACGATGTTTGTTTCCACGCTCCCCCTGAAAAGGATAAAGGTGTGACAAAAAGAAGGAAATACTACTGTTGAAATTAGACAAGAGTGGCCATGAGAGAAGAATACTGCATACCCTTGCCCATTCCACTGATAGCCTGCGTTTGTCATACCCAAATGCAACATTGTCCAAATGACGAATAGCATCAGCAGCATCACGCTCATCATCAAAGTAGACAAAGGCAAACCCTGGCGTTAAAATAACATCCGATTAACAAAGGGCATGTAGAGGCACCAAGGACAGTTCATGTCTTTTTCAGCAGACAATATGACATGTAAATTACAATTCACTCCCTGAACGGAATGCAATAATGTACGACACCTGCAAGCATGTGAAGGACTGACGAAAGCAAGGATGTAGAGGCATTGCAAGAAGAAAATGATGAATGGGTTGCTTATTAAAGGGCTTAAATCCAAGATTGTCAGTTCTGCATAGTCATCGCTAAGAATGCTTCACCAATTTCACAGCATGAGTTCAGAATAAGTATGGCATGGCATAATATAAATCATTGATCCCCTTTTAACTTAGTGGTGATGGTGGTAGGCATGGCATGATGCACCGACAGACAGTATTCCAAAATAACAGTTCTTGTGAAATGCTGACATGGACATTGATGTGGGTGGGTGGACAATGAACTGAAGGTCGTGTAAAGAAATGTAGACATGTGCACAATTCCATCCATGAGTGGAAGGAGGGAGCAGGCAATCAGTGAATCAGAGAAAGGTTTCCATTGCTTTAGAATGTTATTTTTGCAGACAAGTGGTGAGCCAAATGTAGAAGCTCATTTTCCATTAATAGATGTTCCTGCGTCAAAACAAACACTTAAATATGGCTAATCTTCACTGGAGAAATTTTAAAATTTGTCCCAAATTAGATCTCTCACTCTCATGTCACGTTTTCAGAGATCATTTTGGTACACAATTATAGGCAGCCATGACTAAATATTTTATTCATCTGCATTTACAGTGCGCCCAGTTGTGCCCTTCATCAACATTAGCCATATAAAGGCCTACTAATTCATTTAAAAGTGAAAAACATCCTCCGTAAATTCTAAACAAAGCAGAGTCACGACATTTGATTCTCAATAAGTACAACAAGCAGAGCAATTCTATACCTTACTACTGAAGGATCCCATTTTCTCACTAAAAAGACAAACAAACCAAACACAAAGGTCAAGTTAATGTTTTGGTTTGGTTCCTTTGGGTTTGGATTACTTAGGGTTAGTCAACCCAGCAAATTAAGAGCAATTATATGAAAAATACTTAAATTTATGCTAACAATTGGATTTTGCATTAAAAATGGTAAAAATATCAACATGTATATACATAATTATATATTTAAGCTATTCTAATATTTTATTTGAATTTTAAATTAAATAATTATAATACATTTACAACAATATATTAGGATTATTAGTAAACCATACAAACTTGACCAAATATTGCACAGATTATGTGACAAAAGTACAAGGATGTATCAAAAAGTTACAAGGAACAAACAATAGAACAGCAGTACATGATTTTGTGCAAATCATACCATAACATGTTAGGATTAGTTGGGTTTGACCAATTTGTGGCAGTTTATTTTGGGTTTAGTAAGCAAAATCTTTGTTCGAAGAGATTATTTTTGGGCCAGGTCTTGGATGGAAAACAGGCCGGACCAATTTTTGTGAGGTCTATCACAATATCACTCAACATACCCAGGCATTTACACCAAAACTACAACCACACTACAAACTGCCGTTTCGTAACAGAATCACAAACTTTCGACTTGAAGTCAGGGAATCTACAGAACCTTACCCAAACAATTCTTCAAGCTCATTTAACATTTCGAAACGATGAAAGAATACATTCACCCAACCACAAACGATGAACAAATACATTCGCCCAACCACAAAGCAAGCAGAAATATAACAATCTATACGCTGATCAATCGAAATTTACAAACAAAAGGGCTCTGGCAACCGTACCAGATTTCATGTCGACACGATCGACTCTTCCATACTTGGAAAACAAGCGCTCCAGATCCGACTGGCGAGTCTCGTACTCGAAATTCCCCACGAAGATCGGCCTCATCTTCTCGCTCGAACAACAAGATGAACTGCGTAAGAAGCGATTCAATCAAATAAGAATCCACAGAAGAAAAAAACAGATTATATGCAATAAAACGATACAAATCATCGATTAACTGGAAAATAAACGAGACAATCCAGACGAATAAACCAGGAAAATGAGAGAGCGGGCGTGAAGAAGCTTACCTTTTTGACAGGGGAGACAAAACCCTAAGAACTGAAGGAGATACGATTGAAACGAATCATATGTGAAATGGAAGCTTAAATAACTAATCAAAGCCCTACCCGCTTTGGGCTCGTGGATTGGACATCTTGGGTCTAATGGATAATCGGTGGCCCAATCCAAAACTAAATACGGACATAACTTCTAACTTTTTGGTGTACAATTCTTGAGATACCTCAATAGTTTCGATTCGCGATTTGTATTCGAATATGATGATTCGAATTCGCGTTATTCAAATACAAATTCAAATTCAAATATTATTTTTGATTCGAATATTAATCAAATACAAATACAAATAGGGATATATTCGATTCGGATGATATTCGAATATTCGAATATATGTATATATACACAGACCATGTTTTCAATATCAAAAGTCAAGCAAAGTAATATATTATAAAGTGTATTTAAAATATTAAGAATTCAATAAATTAACGTAACACGAAAATTTAAAGCATATGATTTTTAATAGTTATATTTTATAAAATATAATTTGTGTAAGATGCAGATGTATTAATGTTTTTATATACGGAATATAGTATAGTATAAAGAGTATCGTAAGTTAAATTACAAATTGATGTTGGTTCATCATATAAATTACATAGCATGATTATTCAAATATTCGTTTATGATTCGATAACTATTCGAATATTAATCAGATACTTATTCAAATCTTATTTTGAATTCGTCTCATATTCGGATTCGTATTCGAAAAAATTAAACAAATACAAATTCAAATGTATCGGTATTCGCTTCGATTCGGTTCGTTTACACCCCTACTCATGGTTAAATTGAACTTGCACTTGCGTTTTACAGTTAAAAAATGATAAATTATCAATGTATAAATATTAAGTGATCAAAAATGTTTATTTTAAAATTTTAGTTGATTTTTGGATGCTTACAACAATATTATAAATACTTCATCCGTTGCATAATTTTTTTTCTTCTTTCATATATGAGTTGTCCCAAAATTTTCTTTCTCATTCATTCTAAGGAAATAAATATGTGGTCCATATCAATTCTCTTTCATCTACACAAATCACAGCCACAACGTTATACTTTTTTAGGAATCATGTCAAGTTAAATTCAGAAGATAGTTTCAGGATGGAGGAGTAATATAAATAATTTAAATACACATAATTTTTGAAGAAAAAAGTAGGGGGGGGGCACGTCTCGATAGACGCAACGTGAGGCGGGCGTGAAGATGGGGACACATCCTGGGGTCAAACCCCATAACTGATTGCCTAAGAAGACTATACGTTTGATAACATTTTGAACTTTATAAGTTTGTCCAATCACACTCTTTCAATTTATTCAGATTTACTTTGACCGAACACGATATACAAGAGAGTCATCACTAAAATAGTTTGAAATTTAGAAATTTATTTGAATTCTTAGATTTCGTTTCTAAATTTCGAGGGTCAAAATTTAAGTAAGAGTAAATTTTATAAATCATCCCTAATTACATATAGTTTTATACATTTAGTACCCAATTAAAAGTTATTTTATAAATGATCCTCCATTTTTAAAAAATATTTCTTAAATAGCCCTTAAAGCCAAATATGACAAAATATTTTTCTAGAAATAGTTCCTAGAATATCGATAATAGACTAGTTTTAAAATTTTGAGAACTATTTATACAATATCTTATAGTTAAGGATTAAATATGATAAAATACTTGTAATCAAAGACTATTTATGAAAATAAGGAAAAATGTATAAATTTGCAACTGTCAGCAATTAGATGAAATGTGACCGAATCCTAATTTTTTTGGATGGTCAAACATGTAATTTGACTTAAATTTGAAATTACAATACAAATTTAAAAATTCAAACAAGTCATTAATAGTAAAATATTGCAAAAATTATTTCTTTTAAAAAGGATTTTTGTTTTGAAAAAAGACCAATTTTGTTTATGTTTTTGTGAAATTTGCAGTAAATAAGACTAAAGCATAAGTCATTTTCCAGTGTAGCACTTAAACTTTTTTATTTTCTCTAAATGAAACTTAATAATGTCTAGTGAAAAAAATGTTCAAATGATGCTAAACATTTAGTTGAATAATGACCAATAATCCTACACTGGGAAATAAAAACATATGGTCCTATATTAATAAAGTCATTATGTTTTTATGTATATATTTAAGTAAATTTTTTTAAATTAAAAAGGTAAGATTGAAATAGATAAGGATATGGATTAAAAATGGATTACACTCCCCATTAAAAATGGATTAAAATAGATAAGGATATAGATAAATTAAAAAGATACTCTCTCCGTCCTATAATGATCTTCCTAGAGCACTATTCCAACTTTACGGAAATTTATATTTATTTGTGTTTTTTTCATGGCCTATATGATAAAATAAAATATTCTTGTCACCACTTATTTTGTTGAACTTTTGATGTAGTTTTTAAATATGTATGTTTTATTTTTTATTTTTATACCAATATTTAAATAAAATAGATTTAAAAAATTTGAGATTTTTATTCAACCTTGAAAATCAAGGGAGTGAGTAAGATTACACTCCCATCCTTGAAGCTAGCTGGCGAAGAAGAAGAAGCTAAAGCAGCCATGGCGGCCACACTCAGCCTCATCAAGCTCCCCATCCTTCCCTCGTCAAAGCACCAAAAACCCATCGCCCCAAACCCAATTTCTTCAACACCCATCAACCCTAATCTCCCCCAAATCCTCCCCAGACAAGCCCCGATCCCCCCGCTCAAACCCGCCGCCCTTCTCCCTCTCAGTTCCATCGCTTTCACTCTCCTGTTCGATGCTCAGGCATCTCTCTCTTCACGTTTTTCTCTTCCGATCTGAATCGTTTTGCCGGTTTGGTTCTAATTTTATTTTTTTTTGAAATTGCCGGCAGGATGCGGCGGCGGTCGGCGGGGAATTCGGGATTCTGGAAGGGCGGAGCTTTGCTCTCATTCACCCGATTGTGATGAGCGGGCTGTTTTTTTACACCTTGTACGCCGGATACCTCGGCTGGCAGTGGCGGCGCGTGCGCACTCTGCAGGAGGAGATCAGTGAGCTGAAGAAGCAGGTCCCGCCGGTTGCCTCCTCCGTCTCCCCTTCTGAACCCTCCAACCCCTCCCCTGTTGAATCCAAGATTCAGCAACTTACTGAGGTAAATTTCATGCTAGTCACCCTCTGCAAATGTGTGGGTATATCATTGTTTTTTTTGCTAAGAGATTATAAAGGTGAAATTAGTAAAATGTATTTACGTGTTCGGGAGCGAGTTTGGATAGGATTCGATACGAGGTTGTTCGGAGGTCATCCTTGTGGAGGATAAGCTGCTGATGATAATTTGAGGTGGTTTGGACATGTGAAGCGGAGGATAAAATGTAATTGTCGTAAGGCTTATTTCGAGTTGTTGGTCATAGGGCGGGGAGCTTTATGCAATCAAGTGCTGAAACTCATTCGGATCACTTCGGTTGCAGAGGCTGTCCCGTTAGGCGCACGTCTTAGCAATACAAAGCAAGGGTTTCGCTCGTTATAGGACTTGACCAAACATCTCATGACACGAGCTAACGACAATCATGCAGACTTTTGGACCTTACTGAGAATATGACCTTAAATAGGCTTGAAGATCCAGGACTAGAGTAGTTAGGTTGTCTTATGAGCCTCGATGGTTATCATGCATAAGCGTTTTTTTTCTTTTGTCTTATGAGCCTCGGTGTTTATTGTGTGCTTTTTGTCTCTTTGCATTTTTTCTTTGAGTTTGCTCTTTGCCACTTCTTTGCTATTTCTTTGAGTGTGTTGTGTGTCTACTTTGTTTATTTACATTGAATTGTGCTCGAGCTGAGGTCTCTTGAAAACTTCATGTCTACTCTCAAGTAGGGTAGGATCTGCATATCTAGCCCATCTCCTTATTGTTTTCATTATGTGTTTGGGATCTATTTATAAATGTGAGAAATAAAATTCACATTCAAGTTTGTCGAGGATAAAATTCCCACCCCGAACAAATAAAAAGAGACTTAGAGCTCGCTTGGTCGAGTTTTGAAATATTGATATGATATGAGTACTAAGCTCTGAAATAAAAGTGCCTGGAGAGATTTGAAATAGTGATTGTTAGTGATAGATGAAGGGTGATTGGCAACGGTGGGTGGCACGACGAGAGGTTAGTCGGCGGTTGAGAGAAATATCAAACCCGGATTGATCTCCCGAATGAGAGATACCAAAACACTCATATTTTGGAGGGTTGCGGTATCTAGATATATCAAATCTGAACCATGTCATGACTTCACCAAACACCACAAAAGGGTTCTGTTTTCGATTAGCGTAAGGATTTTAGATAAAATTTTAATGGTGTCGATTAACTTTAAAAACGCTAAAGCTAAATGTTGAGCATAAAAGTCTCACATCGAAAGACCAGCTAAAAAACTACTCCGTACTACATAATATATAAGAATATGAGTTAATTCTCCCATCGTCAATTGGTTTTGAGATGGATTCTCACAATTCTACTATCACAGTGTCTATGCTTGGTATATATGTCTTCTCTCTGCAAGAAACTATGAATGTTAAAGAAAGTGAATGTGGCTTACAAATTGATATATTATTCATCAGGAGAGAAAGGAATTGGTAAAGGGCTCATTCAGAGACAGGCATTTCAATGCCGGTTCCCTACTCCTTGGGTTTGGGGTGTTTGAGGCCATCTCGGGAGGACTTAACACCTGGCTTAGGACAGGGAAGCTTTTCCCAGGGCCTCACTTGTTTGCAGGGGCAAGTAAGATTTTTTGTGCTTTTTAATATAATTAGAACTCTGAGCTTTTGGTTAAACTGGTTCTTTGACAACATGTTTTTAACTTGGGTGGCTGTGAGTTTCGAACTCGTGACCTCGATACCATGTCAAGGAACCAACGTAACGAAAAGCTCAAACTTATGGTTGTGGGTTGAGGAATGTTTTATACATTCGAAGTAGGGAGAAATACCAAAGTAGGACTAAAACATTGAAACAACAACAACAACCCAGTTGAATCCCACAACAGTAGGGTCTGGGGAGGGTGTGTGTACGCAGACCTTGCCCCTACTCGGAAGTAGGGAGGCTGTTTCCAAGAGACTCCCGGCTCCACCTGCACAAAAATATGGAAGAGAACACAGTATAGCACAGATAAAGCACCAAGTACAAGCAATAGCAAAAGATTCCCAACAAATACAACACACTACAAAACAACCTCTACAACACCGAGCTTCTATCCAGCTACTCTAATCCTAATTCTCCAAAGGTTCCTATCTAGGGCCATATCCTCAGTCAGGTCGAGAAGTCCTAAATCCTGTCTTATCACCTCCTCCCAATTCTTCTTAGGTCTACCCCTTCCCCTACTTCCCCCAATAACTGTAATCCTCTCGCATCTCTGTACAGGGGCGTCAGCATCCCGCCGTCTCACATGGCCAAGCCACCTCAACCTCGCTTCCCGCAACTTGTCTTCCACCGGTGCCATACCTACTTGACGTCGGATAACCTTATTCGAAATCCTATCCAACCTTGTCTTCCTGCACATCCATCGTAACATCCGCATCTCCGCCGCATGCAGACGACGCACATGAGTCTTCTTAACCGCCCAACACTCTGCCCCATATAACATAGCAGGTCTGACTACGGATCGATAGAACTTACCTTTCATTCTAGGCGAAATCTTCGGATCACACAACACCCCTGAAGCTAACCGCCATTTGGCCCAAGCCACTCCAACCCGATGTCCAACATCCGCATCTAACTCCCCATCCGCCTGAATTACTGAGCCAAGATAACGAAACATGTCTACCTTAGGTACTAGGTGAGAGTCAATCTTGACTTCCACCTCTGATTCTGTATCCCGGCCACTGAAACGACATTCCATGTATTCAGTCTTGTTCCTACTTATTCAGGACTAAAACATTGAAAATATACCAAAATAGGACTTCCATATTTTTACTCTCGAAATAGGACTTACATTACCAAACGTGGTCATGTACATTACCAAAAAAGTATAGTAATGTGCACATGTGCAAAGTTCTATTTCAGGGAAAAAACATGAAAGTCCTATTTTGGTACTTTTCTCTATGTTTTAGTCCTATTTAGGATGATTTCTATTCCAAGTATTTCTAACACAAACAACTCGAAAATATTTGTGTATTTTTGCATCGGCCCTTTCCGTCTCGTGAATAGAAATGATTAAAACGCATCCTCATGGCGACCTTGTGGTGTTTCTTTTGAATTTCAAACAGCAATCACCGTCTTGTGGGCGGCAGCAGCAGCTCTAGTGCCTGCAATGCAGAAGGGAAGCGAAACCGCTAGGAGTCTTCACGTCGCGTTGAACACGTTGAACGTTCTCCTCTTCGTGTCTCAGATCCCCACCGGAATTGACATTCTCTTGAAGGTCTTTCAGTTCACCACCTGGCCTTAGTAGGGTTCTTGTGTCTCTAATTTGAAGGTACATTCCCATGAGTTGTAGGGTATATATTCATATAAATGAGTGTATGGACTGGACTTTCTTATGGCACACATACATCTTTGGAATTTCAGTCTATCAACAAATATTGACATGTCCTCTTTAGATACATGTTATTATGCTTCGGTATATTATGGCACCCCCACTTCAAGAAGTTTTGAGACTCTTTCATACTGTTGCATTTTACTATTTCAGATTCTTACTACCTCCGTTCTTGAGTATTTGTACAGTTTTAAATTTTTTTGGTTAACTGTTTTCAACCTTTGACCTATAATTAAGTAAAATATATACGGAGTATTATATTTTAATTAAATAAAATAATATTTTGAAAATATTTGATATAATAAATCTAATATAACTCTTTTTGTATCAATATCTAATATGATTTTTATTTAATTTGAGGTCAAAATTTATCAATTTTGACCAAAAAAAGTCAAAAGTGGACAAATACTCTTTTAGAAAAATTATCTTTTATTACCCTAATCTTCAATTCTTTGCTACATCAACATGACACTATCGTTTATTACATTCACTTTTATTACTATTTACCCAATTATCTAATATATATTACATTCACTTTTATTACTATTTACCCAATTATCTAATATATACTCCTCTGTCCGGAAATGTTCTTCTAATTTCCTTTTTAGTATACTTTTTAAGAATAAATTTCAATAATATTCTTCTATTTTATCACTAACCTACTTTTTTATTGCTTCGTTAATAAGAAAAGTAGATTAAAAAATTTATAGTATGTGCAATTTTGAAAATTTGGCATTTTTTACAACTGCTTAATAAGTGTATCAAGTCAACACGTGAAGACCATTCGAGGGAGGGAGTAATAGTAATATACATTCACTTTACTTAGGTTCGAATTTCAAATTGTGAATAGTGTCTCGGCCCAAAATTGGATGAACAGTGTTCGAGTACAGATTGGATTTATTTGGGCTTCTGCAATTGGGCTTCGTAAATGGATGATGGCTGAGCAAAATTTTCAGCAAGGAGTGCGCAATCAACGGAGCAGATGTGCAAATTGGGCTGAAAAAGTAATGGGCTAAGAGTTGTGAAATGGGAGAGAGGCTTGGCCCAGAATCTATGTGTTGATTTAAAATAAATGGAATCACATATAATATAACACAATTAACTCTAATCTTACTTTTACCCATATTCTTATTGTCTCTTAGAGAATTAATAAATTCAATATTAATGTACATTAATTAGGATAATAGTGTTTTAATAAGGTTAATACTTGGTTCAAATTAAGTACGAATATGAATCTGGTATCAATCAACAATCTCATAGGCAATGAAATCAATCGACCAATTGCTTTACTAATTGGCTTATGAGATTAGGCACCAAATGACATTAAAGAGACAAGATTAGAAGCAATATGCAATGCTGCTTAATCATCACATTAGAGATGTATGGGAAGTGAGCACACTCACAATGATTGCCATTGCGTGATATTCGGCTTCGATCGATGAGCGAGAAATGCCAGTCTATGTCTTTGTCCATCATGAAACTGAAAAATGCCCTAACACAATAGAATACTGAATAAAGAATGTTGGTTTCGTGGATAACTTGTCCGATCAGAATCATAGTAAGTACAGGGCCGGATATCACAATCAACAACCCAATTAAATCACACAAGAGTAGGGTCTGGGGAGGGTATGTGTACGCAGACCTTACCCCTACTCGAAAGTAGAGAGGTTGTTTCCAAAGAGACCCCCGGCTCAACGTCGATAGTTGCATTGCTTGACTAACTGCTACTTCATTAATTAAAGAAGCGCAGACAGTTTTGAGATCCATTTTGATTTATTCCATCACACCCCAAAACCAAAAAATAGTAAAATTTTGGCTCCATCGGAGATGATTGAAAATCCCTGGACAACGATTCCCATTCAAGCATGTTGTGAACTAATTTAGTCCCACACTAGACGTAAGAGAAACATTGGACCAACATTAATATAGCCCCACCGACTTTGTCTGTATGTATGACGTGTTGGTCCCTACATAAAAAATAGGAACCTATTATGTATGTCGTGTGGGTGTGTTAGAGTTACACCACCTTAACTAAATATAAATAAAGAAATGCGAGAGTCACAAACAAAAAGTTCATAAAATATACAAACTTACAATATTAACATCGCACTAAGAACAATCCATTAAAATAATTAAAAAATATTTGAAATTAAAATTCACAAAAGACAAGTTTGTAAATTTTATGAATTCTTTATTTGTAACTCTAGCATTTCTTATACAAAGGATAAAACACCTTAAAATCTACTTTCTTGAAAGTTCTTTTGCCCTAAGGTAGGCCTAAGAGTTATTTTTAACGTATTCACATGCATAGAAAAAGTATACTACCTCCGTCCTAGTGTATTTGTCCAGTTTGACTTTTTCGAGTCAAATTAGACAAACTTTGAGTTTTAATTAAATAAAAATCGTAATGTATTTTAACATTAAAATGACTTTATTGAGAACTTTCAAAATTGTATTTCATTATGCTAATATGCAACATAAATTGAGAGTAATTGAAGTTCAAAATTGTCCAGTTTAACTCGAAAAAGTCAAACTAGACAAATACACTGGGACGGAGGTAGTATAAATTAAAAATTCCCCAATACAAAAAATAACTAAAGAAAAAGTATTGTATATGAGTAAACCTCTCAAAGAATTAGTTAGATCTAACACTTGAATATTCTTAATATGATATCAAAGATATATGACAAAAAAATTACATCATAAACATATTAAAAATTTTCATTCCCTAATAAAGTATAAAAAAATATTCATAATTTATTATTTACCCAATATTACGGACTACCTAACTATAAATTGGCAAATGAAGCTAGTGGAGAAATTTGTGGCTATGATTAATGAAAAGATTAACATGTTTTTTTCAAAAGACAAAACACTTGTACGGAACAAGTCCAAGAAAGTATGAGTTGGAGTCTAGTGTAACTTTGGTTTCTTTCACAATTATTATTGTCATTAGTCTAATCCCAAGTATCTAACTAACTAAACCATGTAGTCCTCCTTTGATTTAAATTTTTTTTTTGTCTTTGCCAAATGTTGTTCCACTTTGTGGGCACTTCCCCATTGGCTCTTGTCTTGCTGGTCTCAACATTGAGGTGGTAGATTTGGGACCATAAAGTTTGATGTATAAAATTTAGTCTTCAATGTGTACATAACCGTCATTCACACCTACAATCCTAACTACCATAAGTGTACAAAAGAGTTTAATCATAGCTACCATTAAAATTCTTTCAAAAAAAAAAGTTACCCTTAAAATAAAGGCAAATCCTTCGTGGACCTGAGGTCCATACTCATTTTATGAGCTTTAGTGTATTGTGGCATAAAAGAAGTGAGACTTTTGCAAAAAAAAATATTTACATGTAAGAGCTAATACTCATTTTGGTCCTTCTAAATGTACTCAGGACTCAATTTGGAACCCATGAGTTCATTTCACTCAAATTAGTCCATGTGTATAGAAAATGTGAATAAAGTTAGTCCTTCAAACAGAATTTTTCTTCTAAAATTCTCAGTTATCACGTTAATTGACGCAAGAGCAATGACCCTGTGTATGACTTTTTGTGTTAATTAACGTGTTAGCTTAGAATTTTAGAAGATACTTTTGCATAAAGAACTAATTTAATTCATATTTCCAAGTTACATGAATTAATTTGACTAAAGTGAACTTACAAGGACCAAATTGACACATGAGTGCACTTACAGGAACTAAAGCAAGTATAAGCCCAATCATTTATCTAAAATATACAGAATACAAATTTAATAGAATTAATGTATAAATTTAAATTCAAATAGAACTAAATATAAAATTAACATGACATCTAATTATTTGAATTTGTATAAAATATAATTAAATTAGTACAAATTTCAAGGAAACCATTCTGTTATGTCAAAGGACATCTTGAAAAATAATAAAAAATTAGAAAAGTTATAAAAATAAATTTTTAATAAATTTAAAACTAAAAATAAAAACCGAAGAATAAAAATGAAGAAGAAGCAAGAAAAAATTGAAAAATGAAGAAACAACAAACACCAAAAAAAGAACAAAAAAAGTTCAAGAAGCTGCCTTACCGAAATGTGTTGCTAGAACAGTAGAACATTTCTATTGATAGTGCATCGGTTGATAAATGAAAAAAATGAAAAATAAAATAGTGTAGATCTGATAATGTAATTTTTATGGGAACATGTATTTATAGTGTGCAAAATAGTTCAGATATGCAATCCAAAATATTTACACATGAATCTAAAGATTTAAAAATCTTGTGTAATTATGCACATGTCTCAAAAGGTGTGTATATTCAGCTTTCCAAACCACCATTACACTACACCACTTACAAGGTGCCAAAACACTCCCCCCTCAATTCAAAAGTTATAATGGGATCACAATTTCCAACAAAGGGGGTGCATGACCTTTTACAATACCCAAGTTAAGCCACATTGACACATTCCTCTCTACAAAATGATTATGATATCATTTTTTCCATAAAATGTCATTTTCCCATAGGGTAACCCGTTTCAAGGCCCATAATTAATATCACATTACTCCATAAAGTTTTTTTCCGATTTTCCGGTTGGCATCACTCCTTTCTCTTCTCCATTAATAAACACACTCACCAATGCTGACTAATTAATATCACATTAATTGCTCCAGAAAATTTCATTTTTCAAAACCCAGCCCATTTTACACGTCTGCTGGCCCATAAGTTTGGGTGGGAATATTCATTGTTCATGTTTACACAATGGCTTTGTACATATACATATTTGGTTAATAAAATAGGAAGAGAGTGGTTGATTTATAAAGCAAATATTTTCTTTAAGAATATCGAAGCCAAGCCGCCATCACACACTCTCCAATGCAAAGTAATTAATACTCCCTCCGTCCCATAAAACCTTTCTCCTTTCTTTTTTCATCCGTCCTAAAAAACACTTCTCATTTCTATTAAAAAGTCACTTTTACCCTTTACTTTTTCATATCCTATCACATCATACCTTTTTACTAATAATCTATCCATCAAATCATATTTTTACTCATCACATCAAAGGACATTTTTGAAAATTCAATACCAAAATACACTTCCCTTAAATCCCTTTACAAAATCAAAACTCCCATGTTTTACGAGACGGAGGGAGTATCACATTTCTCTAAAAGTGACCTCCCCCCCATCAGGCTTGTTCCCCCATTTCTCCGACCCATTTCCAACTCGAGCCCAGAACATTTAGGCCTGAATTTTCACTGTTCATCGATCTTTTACACATTATATTCGCTTTGTATAGATAAAGATTTAATCAATGACAATTTTTAGTTTTAACGTTTTCAATGTTAATTTGCGATGGAATAGTTTTCGTGATAGGTAACGACGAAATCTACGACAGAATGTATACTACTCAAATTGGGAATAAAAATTATACAATACAATAGTCTTATTTTGAGAACCATGATAGGTCTATTTTTGTGATTAGAACTATATTTTGCTTTAATTTCAAGTGATTAAAGATGGAGTTAATATCTTCTTTAATTTTATAAAACACACACCATGTTTTCTTTTTTTCTTTTGACAAAACACACTCCATCTTTTCTTATCTTTCAACTCCATCAATTTCCTCCCTCCAAATGAAATGCCTCCAACCCAATAATGCATAGGCATGATATGACCCCAAGTTCCAATCTACTCTTCATTGGCATTTTGCAGCAACCATTTTTTTCTCTCTTTACAGAAAAAAAAAGTTAGTATATATCATCAAATCTTACCACAACTGACCCAACAAATTTAAAACACTGAAAGATAGTTTTAGTGTATTTATTATGTGACGTTAATTAATATTCTTTTTCATGTCCCTTTTATCTAATCAAGGGTCACATTTATATAGTAGGCTGCACACACATGACAAGAATGTGGTGTCTGTTTATACCTATTTTATATTCCTTCCGTCCAACAATAAATTTCTCAGTTATTATTATAGGTCATTCTCGATAACTTATATTTGTTTGCATAATTAAATTTCATCAATCATTTAATAAGATAAAATATTCGTTGCACACCTTAGTTTGTAGAATTCTTGATGTAGTTTTGAACAATATAATTGTAAATTAAATGATTTAAAAAATGACATTTTATACACTCTTTAAAATGGAAAGTTTATTATTGGACGGAGGAAAAATATGATTAAAAAATTATGTACTTATGTATAATGAGAATGAATCCCAACCATTAAAAAAAATAAAGAAATTGATGAATGGAAAGTGATTTTGCATGAGACTCTTGTTGTAGTACATGGTAGATTGTCTGTTTCTGCTAGATTCTAGGGATATGCATGCCCCATTCATAGTACCTGCAGTAACAACACCTTTGGTTTGGTCTCTGCAGGTATGGGACTCCACTATATATATAATACACACAAGCATCATTTCACATCTAGTCCCCTCCACTCTAGCTCAGAGATCGCTCAAGTGGTTAATAAAGAGCACGTAGAAATTAAAAGGATATTGTGATCAGGTTCGACGAATGACGGAGGGAGTGTGGGATGTGATAAAATTTAGAATGTGGTAGATATCACTGAATAATTAATAAGGTGAAAAGAAACTTGTACGTATTGAATCACATTAAAAAGTTGAATCCAATCGATTACTAGTTCAGCTCAAAAATTTATAAACCTATTAATTTTTCTTTATTTTTTTGAAGTGAAATAACCAAACACTTCCCTTCAAGTAGATGACCGTGTCATTTTCAATATAACTGATTGACCACTTGCCAATGATTTCCATCCTCCTGATACGGATATTTGAGAGGCCATTGAAAGTTCGTGGGGGCACAGCGGAAATCACCAATTAAGATCTATGCAAACAAATCAATATACTATGCTGCAGAGAAGACGCTGCAGCACTGTCACAGTAACAGATGACGGACAGTGTGCTATAACACTTCTCTGTCACAAGCACGCACACAGAAGCACCTGCAGAGGGTGTTACAGCGCCTACTGGGCAGAATGTTGTAGCTGTAAAAAGCGTAAAAATAACACCAGATATGTTTACGCAGTTCGGAGCAAATTCCCCTAGTCTGCGGGGCCCACGTTCGTGTAATAGCCCTCCACTAAATCACTAGATGCAAGTTACACCGGTACATAACAACATGATGAGACACCCTTCTCCGAATTGCTATGACAAAACTTCTAATATAGGATTTCTAACCCGAACTCTGTTCAGATCCGCTTTGGCTATCACATCTCCACCGAGATCACGAGGACAAGCGTGTTGACGGCCCACTCGTTCAGCTCTATTTCATCTTCTGGATGTCACGATCAGTTTGGCATTGAAAATCTCCTCCTTCATGTAGATCGCAACCTTCTTCACGCATGGGAAGCTCCGGGATGCGACGGGAATGCCCTACATCAGCGTATATTCTTTGTTCTCCCTCTCAATCTCTCCAAGTAATTCCCATGGACCTGCTGCGTTTTTATAGGCTCCTCTTAACACAATCTTAGTAGGAATAAGATAGTAGAAGTTGGCTTGAACTCTACTTCCTTAATCTTGATCCACAAGTAGCCTAAAGAGTTGGGATTCCTTAGCATGTACAACTGGACTTATTATCATGTAATCACAGTCCCAATAGGTCTCTAATTCAGATTGCAGCTTAAAATCCCGTGCTCAGACCTCTGATCCCGAACAAGGTGTTGCAGCACCGTGCTGTAGCATCTTCTGTGTCAACCTCGAAAATAGCAGCAACTCTAAAAGTCTAAATAAAATAAACTTCTCCTAACAAACAGAGATTTTTACCTAGTAAAACACCTAACAAATATGGGATTCTATTTTGCCAAAAGATTAGCCAACACCATGGAACTAACAGCTATACCTAAGGGACTACGAGTCGCCGAATATGAATTTCTAGATGAGTAATCAGGTTAAGCGAGCCACAAATAGTTAGGTATGAATTCCACACGGACAACTAGAGTTCACAAGAATGAATATATTATATCTAGATAGATACTTTCGATAAACAACTTGGGTCAAAACCTATTTAGGTACCATGATAAAATTTAGGTTGAGGTAGGAACTAGGAATAACTGGATTTGGCCATAATACGCTTGGGTTGAAGCACATTAAAATATTGAAACTAATCGATTAGTAGTTAAATTCAAGAGTTTACAAACCCATTTTTCCCTTTATTTTCCGATATTGGATATTGTGACAGAATGTCTATGCTTAGCATAAAGTCCTAAGTTCACCCACACAAATCCCGTTCCATATTTAGCTAGTGTTAGACGGTAATAATATTATAATAATTTTTTTGGATATACATTAATAAAAGTATGGTACTCCCTCCGTTCTAATTTATTTGTCCTAATTTAACTTTTAGGGTAACTTTGACCACTTGCAAATGATTTCCATCTTCCTCTAATGAATATTTGTGAGACTATACCTAAAGGACTACGAGTCGCTAGATATGAATTTCTAGACGAGTAATCAAGTTATAACGAGCCACAAATCGTTAGGAATGAATATATATTTAAATAGACACTTTCGATAAATGAGGTGGGCTAAAACTTGTTTTAGTACCATGATAAATTTTAGAATGGGATATGATAGGGACCACCAGATTTGGTCTTAATACGCTTGGGTTGAAGCACATAATAGATTATTGACCAATCGATTACTAGTTATACTCAAGAGTTTATAACCCATTATTTTCTTCTTTATTTTCTGATATTGAATATTCTAATAAGATGTCTATGCTTAGCATGAAGTCCTAAGTTCACCCACACAAATCTCATCCCCTATTAGCTAGTGTTATACCATAATAAAAGTACTCCCTCCGTTTCAACTTATTTGTCCTAATTTGATTTTTAGGGTAACCTTGATCACAAATTAAAAATATTTTTAAATAAAAAAGTTATAAAAATTTTAAACATCAAAACTACATCTTAAAACGAACTCAATGATATTAAATTTACATTATAATTAAGTATAGTTTTCTCAGAATTCATAGTCAAAGTTCACATAAAAGTCAAAGTTCAAATTTTTTGACCCAAAAGTCAAATAAATTTGGAGAACAAATTTGAAGGAGTTTGAGGGGTGGGTTCGGGCCGGGCTATGGTGAGGTGATTTACCGGAGGGTTAGGACCATAGATTTGGGGAATAAAATTATTGTTGTTTATGATTATTTTGGATTTATCGTTGTCCTCGTTCTTGTTGTAGGTGTTTCAATCTACTGTGTCATACACGATTGCCGAATTGGATGAGATTAGAGAGTTCTATCTACGCCGGTGATTTTCCCGAAGATTTAGTTTAAGTTTCATGCTTAAGATTAGCTTGTAAGTATGTATTGAATTGTGTGATTGTTTTGTTGAAATGAATATATATTGTTTAGTTATTATGTTGTGGTGCAACAATACGAGTAGTTTGTTAAAAACTTTGCTCTTTTTCTATTGTGTTGTGTTGTGTTTCGAAGGTTATCTGCGGTGTTTTGTTTTATTGATTATTTAGTTATAACTGATTCAAAAGCCCATACCAGAGCACGAATTATGTACTCATGGAGGACTTTTTGTATTGGTTAAAGAACCGATGCAAAAAGTACTTGCACCAGTTGCATCGCGACCTTTTACATCGGTAGGGAATCGGTGCAAAAGGTAAAAAATAACAGATGCAAAAGGTAATTTGTATGGTAGTGAAGAAGAGTATGTATCATCAATTTTACAAGAACGCTTCTTGTATATATACATATATAGATAAATAAATAAAAATATACTCCCTTCATCCCAAAAAGTTTGTTACGTTTAGAAAAAACTGCGTCCCGTAAAGTTTGTTACATTTCTATTAAAAAACCACTTTTACCCCTTACTTTTTCATACCCTAACAATCACATCATACCTTTTTCTAATAATCTACCCATCACATCCTACTTTTACCATCACATCAAGGGTATTTTTGGAAAGTCGATACTAAAATATCCCTCCCTTAATTTCCCAAAAAGTCAAACCGTCCCATTCTTTTTGGGACGGAGGGAGTAAATTGCACCGTTTGCTCAATTGGTGGGGCGAGGGACTAGAGCAATCACCACCATAATCAAATCAAATCAAATCCAACCATCCATCAACATCTCAAACCTTTCCCCATGCAGTGTGAATACATACATATGGCTTATTAACAAAGCAGGTGGATGGTTTATTGCCAAAACAGCCTTTGGTAAACCCACACTGACACACACACACACACACACCAGTCCAGTTTGGCTGATTAGAGCCCCCAACTTGACAAGCTTTAGCTTCTTGTTTCTGTTTTTTAGCTTCCATGTGCTTTTGTTGCAGGCACCACTTTTTTCTCTCTATTCAATTATCTGCGTACTACTAATTAATTAATTCTCCCCCCTTCATTATTGTTCTCGATCTGAAAAGCCCACCAAAAGGTGACTGACGACTCGGACGGACCGACGGCCAAGGGATCATTTCTCTGTACGGTGTTCTGTCTTCCTTGTTAATTAGGTTGGCGGTCAATTTTTGCTTATGCTTTTAGGGCATTTCTAATGAGCCTTCTCGCCCCCGTCGGTGGGTATCGCGCAGTTGACATGGACAAGAAATGACAAGAAGGTAATACTCAAATTCGATTCTGTGTTGGAGGCAATTATGCTAAATATAGGTGTAGGATCTCAGGCGCTACCAACTCTTCTAAAATCAACTGCTGTTAGAAAAGGCGCATACCCTAGTCTTACATCGCATGCATTCAGCATACAAGCGCGCACGACATTCGATTGTGATTTGGCCTGCACACACATGGCTAAGAATAGGGCCTCTACAAATATCAGGTGCAAGCTCCAATCTTGTTCCAACTTTCGCCACATCACTATTTATCCTTTTTTTGTACCCGGTGAAAACACGTGCAATGATACGTCCTCTCGCCCCGCTGCTCTATTTATTTTATATTATTCATCATTATTATTTAAAAATTTAAATAAATTCAATAAAAATGTTAAAAAATACTAACAACTACACTCTTTATTTTAAAATAAAAAAATACATAATCCCTCCGTCCACAAATAAACTTCTCATTCACTATTTACAGGGTCAAACTTCATTCACTTTGTTGGCTTATTTTCGTCACCCATTTGATAAAATAATATGGAAAATAATATAGTCATATCACCTCTAATTTTGTAGATCTTTTGATATAGTTTTTTAATATTTAATTTTTATTTTTAAATTTTACACCATTTTTCATATAAAATGATTTGAAAATAACTTCAATCAAATATCGTAACGCGTAATGGGAAGTTTATTTGTGGACTGAGGGAGTATAATTAAACTTAAAAAATTAATTGAGTTGAAATTAGAGTGAGATGAGATTGAATTTGAGATAAATTAAAATTGGAGAAGTGACGAATTCACAGAGTTGAAATTTGAAAATAAAAAAATAAAATTCGAAACGTGGTGCGACAACGCTGGCAAGGTGCTGCAATGTATGGTGTCGCGCGTCCTCGACTCCTTGTGCGCGTAGTAGGACCGGTGACACGCTCGAGGCCCGGCGTGCGCCACGGCTTCTGGCCTGGCTTCCCTTCTCCAGCGCTTGCTTAGGCCACCGCGCATCCTGACCCAAATCCCGGCGCACCGGCTTTTTTTTACCATGCATTGTAAATTCCTGATCTCGTGATTAATTTTTGCTTTGTACATGCTTTCTCAGGTATTTCTCATGTGATCTTTTTATTCATGGCCAGACTCTCTTAAAAATAATTTCTCTTTTTTCAAATAGAAGCAAAATCTATTTTTATGGAAGGTTGTGACAGAATAATAGGGAGTAAAACTATCATGTCCAAAATTCCAAAATATCTATTCTCTCTTATGAAATTAATGATTATTTATTTAATTAATTAATCAGACCTACTTTCTAGAATAGTAGATTAAGACACTAATTGATGAACACTAATTATGTACAGTACTTCCCACTTGTATTTGTATTCATATCAAGCCTCTCCACTATAAATAGAGGCTTAATCCCTGCATTGTAATCACCATTAAGAATAAGAAAAAGAGTGAATAATTAATAGAGAGAAAAAATCAGAAATATATTATATCTATTCTCATAATCTCTGAATAGTTTTTCTCTCATTTTATAACATTCTCTTAGTTTTTTTTCCCTCACAATAGAACCTTACATGCTATTGGCTGGGCTTATTTACAAAAGGAAAAAACACCTGCCGCCCACAAGTTTGAATTAATTTTTTCTATTTAAAATGAAAGCTAGAAAGTTACAATATAGAAGTGAAAAAAAATGGAAACTACGGAGTATTCAATATATTTTTTAAAATGAGTGAAAAAATTATTTTACAAAAACTACGAAAAAAAAATTTAAAAAATGATTTTAGAACAGATGCAATAATTAATTATTGTAATACTTTCTCCTCCCAACTAAATTTTGTACTCCTTCTGTCCTAATTTAAGTTGCATGTTTACTATTCACATAATTAGACTTTAATCACGTTCTTTACTAATTTTTGTTGCTCATTTGATAAAAGATAAAACAATATAGTCTGTCATTGCCTCTTGTTTTGTACTCCGTACTTATAGCATTTGATTTAGTTTTTAAATACCTATATTTTATTCTTAAATTCTAGGTCAATTTTTAAATAAATTTAATTAAAAATAATTTCAGTCACACCTCGTAAACAAGAACACTCAATTTAAATTGAGACGGAGAAAGGGAGTGATATGTACTCCATCCGTCCCTGAAAACCTTTCTCTTTCCTTTTTTCATCCGTCCCAAAAATACTTCTTATTTCTATTAAAATGTCACTTTTACTCTTTACTTTTTCAAACTCTATCTATCACATCATACCTTTTTACTAATAAATTCTTCATCAAATCCTACTTTTACTCATCACATCAAAGGGCATTTTTAAAAATTGAATTCCAAAATACACTCCTTTTAAATCTTTTCAAAATCAAAACATCTTATTGTTGGGTTATGGAACCCAAGGGTAGGGAAAGAAAGAGAAATGTGTGTAGAGATGAAGACGATGATGAATAGTGGTGAGCCTCCCCTTTCCTCCCTTCCTCTTCTTCCAAGAAGAGGAGTATATATAATATAATGGGAGACTTAGGGTTAGGGTTTTCCATACAAAGAATAATGGGCCGGCCCAACAGACTGGGCCGCCCATAAATAAATAATTAATAAACAACTAACGGGCCGATCCAACAGACTGGACCACCCCAACCAACATTATACAAAGACCGGATACCCCTGTCCAGGGTATCCATCACTTATGTTTAAAAGGACAGAGGGAGTATTATTTATAGGTTAAACTAATTAAAGGTTCTTTTGTTGCATCTTTTTTTCTGTTATTTGATAAAATAATGTTTCCTCCTTCTCAAAAAGCTATTCATTTTTTATTTTATCACACGTCCTATAAAAAATAACCAACATCCAATTAAAAAATTAAAATACGAAAATAAATCTGATAAAAATTAAAATAAGAACCATTTTATGGAACGAAAATATCTTTGATTGCACATTTTTACCAAGTAATATATTCCCGTACATTCCATAGTACCGCAGTCCATATCAATGAATCTAATGAAGAAAAAAATAGGGAGTATTATTTATTTACAAAATCTGGTCACAATACAACTGCTGACAGAAGATATACGATGTTGGATTTACATCTAAAAAGAAAGAAAAAAAATATTAATATAATTATCCTACTTCCCTTCCTTCTTGAAAATATTTCCGTTCTAACTTTTTCAGCCATCATAAAATACTTTTACTTTCTCTTAAAACGTCTAAAATAATCTCATTATGTAGTTTATTGCGGGTACGTACAAATTGTTTTAAGAAGAGTCTACCTAAATAGCACTAAAACATAATAATTTTCCCTAAATAGCATCATATGTGTTTTTTCCCAATGTAGCACTTTTAGTCATTATCCATTAGCCATTATTCAAGTAAATGTTCGTCATCAGTAGAGAAATGATTTAAATTATAATGTAACTATTTAGGAAATAAAACAATTTAAGTACTATTTAGGGAAATGATTTAAATTTTAATGTAACTTTGTGCAAATATTTCTTGTTTTAAATAAAGAAAAAATATTTTATAAGGTCCGTAAAAATTTATGGCAAAAATATTTCTAAGAATGTAGGGAGTACTAGAAAGTAAATTTATTATCCCCCCGTTCTGAAATGTTCTTCCCACTTAGTATTCACACGGTCAAACTTTAATCACTTTCTTTACGTATTTTCATTAGGTATTTGATAAAATAATATAGTCTTGTCACCACTTGTTTTGTAGAACTTTTGATGTAGTTTTTAAATATATAAATTTTATTTTTTAATTTTACACCTAAAATCAAATAAATTGAATTAAAAATAAAGTCGGTCAAACTTCGTAAACAGAACCGAGAAGATCATTATAGGACGGAGGGAGTATGTTACAGAGATATCGATATACTATGGAGAAACATAAAAACATGGTCCGGTGATATTAACGTTGATTTTAAAGATAAGGTCTTCATCATTTCCTCAACCATATTATGTTGAAGTTTTATGCATGCTATGCATGACTCATCCCTTCACGTGAAGTACCGGGTACCTTCCTTAACATGCATGTAATTAAATTGTTGATGATATTAGACTTTCTTGGAAACAATCTTATTAACATTTTTTTTAGATAATTTTTTAATATTTTAAAGCACTCTCTCCTCGTCGTCTGGATTTAATGTTCTAATCTGACTTTTATTTGCAGAACTTTGTAAACTTTTGATGTTAGAGTGCATCCCACATCGGAAGTCCAAAAATAAAATAATCCGATATATAAGCTCTTGAGCTAAACTAACTAATCGATTGGATTCAATCTTTTAATGTGGTTCAACTCAAGTGTCTTATTACCCAATCCAGTTGTCCATACCCATCCCAAATTCTTTTATTTGATCTTGATATGTGGAAAAACACAATGCGTTTTGATAAAAATGTAATACGGAGTATCCAACACTCCATTCACAAAATTGATAGTTTCCACCACATTTATTTCAAATATCTCATAACATTAATATTTTAAATTTCAAGATTAAATTATTTTTTTCAGATTTAAAAATTTATATCATACCAACTATTTGCAACTAATGAGACCTAACCTTAATCCTTATATGGATGGAAGCATATGAATTTGTGAATATATTTACTAGATTAATGTACACCTTCTTTATCCATTAACTAAAAAGTAATTTACCTAAATAATACTAAAATATAGTGAATTTTCTAATATAGTACCATATATTTTTATTTTCCAATGTAGTACTACTATTCAATATCCATTGGTCATTGTTCAAGTAAATGTACACCCTCACTAGCCGGTCATTGTTCAAACTAAATTTACAACATTACTAGACATTATTTCCGTCATTAGACATTATTCAAGTACTATTTAGGAAATAAAAAAAATTAGTACTACATTGAGAAAGGACATACTCTCTCCGTCCCAAAAAATTTTTTCGTTTCAAAAAAATCGTGTCACCAAAAGTTCTTCCCATTTCAATTAAAAAATAACTTTTACCCCTTATTTTTTCATACACCATCTATCACATTATACTTTTTTTCTTAATAATCTACGCATCACATCCTACTTTTACACATCACACCAAAGATATTTTTGAAAAATCAACATAAAATTATCTCTTCTTTATTTTACCACTTTAATCAATATGTTTATATCTGTATGGGACAAAGTGAGTATGTTTTCGTACTATTTCATGCAAATTTCAATCAACTAAAACTATGGGTTTGATATGAATTATGGAGTAATAATTTGAATTTGATTTTGTACTACATAAACACGTACTCGAATAAATCAAAATATGAAAATAAGCCAAAAAATAATTGGAATGACGAACGGGTAATCATATATTTCTCCATACAAGTATATACTACTGTGTATGTCTATTAACTTGAAAAAAAAACAACTAAAACATTGATTTAAAAAAAAGAGGAAATAAAAAAAAAAAGATTACAAACAAGTGGTGACTAAGGACTAGACAAGACAAGACATTTTTGTAACAAATTATATGGTCCGTTTTTGTTTCTCTGAAAATTCCCGTTCCCCCCTCCATTTTTCTCTAAATTACATTTCCGCACAAGGCCCGCAAGTTTCGCGAACTCCGTCTGGACCGGACGTTTACCGTCAGCGGGTTGACCATCTCGCACGAGAGCTTCAGCACCTCCGTCAGGTCAACGTTACCCGCCGCCGTGAACTCGAACTCCCGCATCAGGGCGGCGACCCAGAAGGAGACGGTGGTCAACGCCAAGTTTTTCCCGGGGCAGGTCCTCCGACCCGACCCGAACGGAGCCAGCCTCATGTCGGATCCCATGACGGAGAAGTCCATCGGCGTCCCGTCTCCGCCGGCGCCGAGGAATCTCTCCGGGCGGAACTCGAGTGGGTCCTCCCAGACTTCCGGGTCCCGCGATATGGCCCACATGTTCACCATGGCGGTGGTCCCCGCCGGCACGTGGTACCCGCCGATTTCGGTGTCCGTTATCGCCAGACGGGCCCAGGAGAGCAGGGGACCGGGCGGGTGCAACCGGAGCACCTCCTTGATCACCGCCGGGAGGTAGACCATTTTGGACACGTCCGACTCCGTGACCGCCGCCGCTCCGCCGCCCGTAATCCCGTCGAGCTCGCCGTGGACGGCGGATTGAACCTCCGGGTGGAGCACGATCCTCGCCAAGATCCACTCAATCAACACCGCCACCGTGTCCGTCCCTCTAAATA
This sequence comes from Cuscuta australis, assembly GCA_003260385.1. Classification (NCBI taxonomy): domain Eukaryota; kingdom Viridiplantae; phylum Streptophyta; class Magnoliopsida; order Solanales; family Convolvulaceae; genus Cuscuta; species Cuscuta australis. Next base: position 2,834,544 of record NQVE01000114.1, read on the forward strand.
TCATTTCCTGCACCACAAAAATATTATTAGGTGAAAAAAATTTAAAAAAATTATTAATCAATTCAATAAATGAATGTTAAACAAATACGGAGTAATAAGTTTAAATTTAATTATCCTCCTTATACATTGCAGTATTAAAATTAAAAATTAATATAATCTTTCACCTTTTTAAGTACTCCGTAGTAAATTGATACTCTGCAATGTCACGTCTTGGTATTTTAGTGTTTTTTGACATTATATGTAATCACTATTTAATATTATTAGACTTATTTCGGAATAAATATATTGAAAGTCTTATTCTAATATATTGTATATATATATATATATATAATACTTAATTATATATCAAAAATTAAAAATAATGAATTAAAAAGTTCAAAACTAGATAAATTATAATTTTATTATTATGGGAATATATGAAATGGTAAAAACTGTTGCTTTCACCTGAATTGGTTATCGAGAACAATTGCATTGGGAGCAGCAAGCTAAGGCTGCATTGACCCTATTCTATTCTGACCTTAATAATAACAATAATAATAACAATAATAATAATAATAATAATAATAATAATAATAATTTAATTTATAAATAGATATATATTGTAAAAATGTAACATTTCAAAATTTATTTTTCAAAATTAACTCTTTGATATTAAATTTATATGGAAATATAACGATTTTTTTGTGATTTCTACTTTAAATTTTAAAAAATTAACTTAAAAAATCAAATTGTGAAGAATGAATTGAAAGGGGATGGAGGGATTAAATAGCTAGATACTTTTTTTGTGTGTAAAAATAGACAGATATTTGTATTCCTTAAAAAGATATGAAAAAGACATGTAAAAAAAGAAACCGAACTAAATTAGGAAACGTACCCAAAGAACGGCTATCATGTCGGAGTCGGCTAATTTCTCAGAGCCTTGGAGGGAGAGCAACACGTCCACAAAATCTCTGTGGGCCATCTTTTCCGATTCCGGCGTGGCGCGGTGGTCGGCGATTATCCCGCCGACGAACCGGTTCACTCTCGGCACCAGCCCCGAGCACCTCGCCCGGACCCTCTGCGGGTCCAGGTCAAGGAGCCAGGGGAGGTGGTCGGACCAGTTGAACGTGCCGAGGAGCTCGTACCCCTCGTCGACCAGCTCTCTGAGCTCCGTCATCTCGGGGCAGCCGCTGAGGCTGTAGTCCCGCCCGAAGACGGAGCTCATCATGTTGTTTAGGGACGCCCGTTTCAGGACGTCCCGAACACGTACCCCTCTATCATCAGGAGGACCTGATGAGAGCTCGGCGATCATTTGCCGAGCTATCTCGGTCCTCTGGGACTCCGCCGCCCTGATCTGCTTCGGACAGAACAGGTGCGTGGCGGCGATCTTCCTGAGTGTGCGCCAGTACACGCCGTAAGGCGCGAACCCGATGGCGCGGTCGAACATCAACCGGTAAGCCGACTCCTTCACGGGCCGGTCAGCGAACAAGGAGCTATTCAGGATCTCCTTGGCCACCTCCGGTTTACACGTGACTACAACACGCGTCTCCCCGAGGCTGAAGGCCATGAGACGCTTCGCCCCGCAAGCTTCTGCCATCGCCGCAAGCTTGTGGTGAGCCAGGCCGACCATGAGAGTCATGCTACCGAAGACGGGAACCCCGTGGGGCCCCAGTATGGGGGAAAACCGAGTCGTGCGCCACTTAAGGCGGCGGCCCCAAGCGGGGCCCCCGGGGTGAGCCCAGTAGAAGACGCTCATGGCGAGGGAAGCGAGGAGGAGGAGGAGTGAGAAGCACATGAGGTTGGGAGAGGAGAGACATTTTGCTTGGGAAAGTAAGGCAAAAACCCAAAGACTTTCTATGTGTGTTGTGGAGGACATTCTTGTGTTAGTTAGAAGAGCTTAGAAGAAGAATTTTGAGAAAGGGAGAGAGATAGAATAGAAAGATAGTGAGGTTTGTTTGGATGGGGGAAAGAGGGAGGGGAAAACATGGGGTTTTATAGGAGTGGGTGGGGTGGGGGTGGAGGAGTGGGTGGGGGTGGGGGTGGGAGGGGGGTGGGGGGAGAGAAAAGGCAATTATAATTGGTGGGACATATTTAAACAAGATTATTTGTCTCCCATAATTTTATCGCATGTACGGTAGCACGAGAGTCTCTGAATTTGTACAGTACATTTTTAAGGTGTAGAAACCTTAAAAAAGTTACGGAGTACTCTCTCTAGTCTCTAGTGTGTCCCAACTCACATATTCCTGTAATCTTAAAATGTCTGTCACATTGTATAAAATGAAATTTTAAGTTTCTAAATATTTTTAATTTAAATATTAATATAAATAAAAAAAATAAAATTTATATATTTTAGAAGTACACTTGAAGTTTTTTTTTTAAAACAAGAAGTGGTAAGGATATTTTATTTAATCAAATAAACGATGAAAATGTAAAAATAAATAAAAAATTTCGTAATTTATAGACAATGAACTGTGATATTTTTTTGATGCGGAGGAAGTACGTTATTCAAAAGATCATATGTGTGAAATTCTACTTCCTCTACTTTCATTGATTAAATAATACGGAGTAAAATAATATATTTTTATCACATCTTCTTTTATAGAATATTTGATTTATTTTTTAAATATGTAATTTATATTGTTCATTCTCATACTAACTTTTAAATAAAATTATTTTAAAGGTGATGAGATTTTGCACGTTATTCGAACTGGGATGATATTTTTGGGACGGAACGAGGAATTATAACATTTAAAAAACATATATTTGCAAATTAGTATATAAACAAAAAGTAAAAATTAAAAATTTTAAAATTATATAAAAAAAATTTGCAAAATAAAAAATGACAAGAATATTATTTCATTTTATCAAATAATTAATAAAAACATGTAAACAAATAAATTTATGGGAGGGGTCGTAAGCACACTTACAATGGGGCGGAATCTCTCTCCGTCCTAATCCATCCCACATAATCATTTTTTTCTTTTTCTACACGAGACTAAAACATCTGCAATGTTATTGCCCTCTAGTCCCGCCTCTCTATTTATTTTACATTATTCATCATTTTTAATTAAAAAATAAGTAAATTTAATAAATATCTATTAATAAAATAGATAAATAATAATTAAAAAATAAAAAATATTATAACAATTAAAATAAAGAAATAAGAAAATAATATATTAAAATTAATTGAAAAAATATAAAACAATACATTTTTAAAATTAAAAAATGTAAATGAATTAAATTATTTTGAATAAAATTAAATTAAAAATTGAAATGTAAAAAACAAAAAAATTGAAAAAAAGAACGGCGCTGCCGCTGCCTTCTCGCCCACCGCACGCCCAGCCTGCGGCAAGCGCTGCGGCTTCAGTCCCGGCTCTGCTGGTGCAGTGCATGCCCGCCGCATGCCGCGCCCTAACCTGCGGCGCGGTATGTTTCTTTTGTAGGATTGCAAATGTTGTAATATAACGGTGCACATCATTTTGCAATGGAGGAAGTAATAATTTTTTTATACAATACTCCCTCGATATATAAATAAAATTTCTGGATTTTTTTCTCAAAGTAAAGTTCATATTCTTGTAGTACTCCACATTTACTCATACCAAATACTAATTTTTATCCCGGGCTTCGCACGGGTGCACATATTTTTCTATAAAATATATCTATAAAATTGTTATTATATTAAAATATAAACCTAAAATTAAATAAATAAGTGAATTACTATTAAAGTTGTTCTATCACATTGTTGATCTATTGATAGAATAGAAATCATCCTAAATAGGACTAAAACATAGAGAAAGGTACCAAAATAAGACTTTCATGTTTTTTTCCCGGAATAAGACTTTGCACTGTGGTAATGTAACTTTGCATTGTGGTAATGTGGCAGTGTACATGTGTAAATTACTATACTTTTTTGGTAATGTGTATGACCATGTTTGGTAATGTAAGTCCTATTTTGGGAATAAAAACATGGAAGTCCTATTTTAGTATATTTTCAATGTTTTAGTTCTAGTTTGGTCTTTCTCCCTTGATTGAAAACATAAATATTATATACGTATGTACATATGAAGGATAATACATTAACTATTTATAAAACGTGGACATTTCGTTTTAAATCAGATAAGATAAAAATTTATTTCAATCAGATCAAAACTATTCAGATCAAGTGAAGAGAGCATGAACTAATTTCAAAAAATTAATTTAAGTATCACAAAATGCACCAAGATGATTTTTTTTAACTACCCACGTATTTATTTTGTAAGGGAGAAAAATTCGCCGGAGGATACAAATAGCGTTGGGCGGTTTACAATTCCGAGTCAAAATGAGTGTGTGGGGGTGAGTGGAATTGAAGACAGGCACTGTTTGAAGGACTTTTGAAAAAATAGAAAGTAAAAGGGCCATTTAACTTATGGTCCAACGATATCCTATAGTGGATGTATTTTTTTAAAATAATTTAAAAAGTATGAATATTTAGATAGCAGGGAGTATGATATAATAATGAAATTGACATTTGTAAAATAGTTAGAAAGTGAAAGATTTTTTTTTTATAAAACTAGCATTTGAATCTGAGCGGTGCACGGGGTTAAATGAAAATTGTTTACATTCTCCATTTCGTTTTAACTTATTTTAGTTAAGGAGAAAAATAAAATATATTTTTGATTCCATATATAATTATATGAAAATTGAAATAAAAAATTGAAGGAATGATATGACATCAAACATTTAGATTGGAGAATTTTATCATATAAATTGAGAATAAACCTGACAAAAATCTTATTCAAATTCAACTTTTTTGAAAACGTAATTAGGATATAAAACATTTTTTGATGGGTGTATTTCCACCCAAGAGGGGAACCGGGTGGCAAGCTACAGTTGTCAACCGGGTTGACTAAAATACAGCTAAAGGGGATGAAATCAAAATAATGGGAAGAATGACCAGGTGGGCCAAGACCACCCGAGTGGACTTCGAACACTTGATATCATCAGCCCGAAAGCAGGTTATGAGGGAGAATCTATTAATCAACCAAGTGGATCTTCCCAAAAATACACCTGGGTGTTTTATCGAAGCTCGCGCATATCTTCAGTTCGGCGTATTTTGGAAGGTAACGCTTGGAAAGAATCGGATCCTTTACACCAACGAATGTGTCCAAACACTACAAGGCCAATCTTGGAAAAAGACAAATGTTACAAGACGAGAAGATGTCACCTCGTCACATGGCTCAACAGGGGCGAGCGGCGCCCTGCCCCCCACTCTATCCTATAAATACCCTCAATGGAAGGGATCCCTACTTTATCTCTCAAGAGCATATAAAATATTTTTTGATGGGTGTATTCCCACCCAGGAGAGGAACCGAGTGGCAGGCTATAGTTGTCAACTGAGTTGACTAAAGTACAGCTAAAGGGGATCAACAAACCAACACAAGTCTTTCCCGCGCACTTTGTCCTCACTCGTGCGCGCCCAAAGAATTTCCCGGGGGGTCACCCATCCTAAAATTGCTCTAGGTCAAGCACGCTTAACTTTGGAGTTTCTAGGTGATGAGCTCTCGAAAAGAAAATGCACCTTGTTGGTATGAGTAGTACTATCAATCCTTTTGAGCTCTTCTCATTCCCATCTTAATACGGGGTATTACATACACGATACCGGTACAGTATCGTTACCGGCGACGGTACCACCACCGTCATCGGCGATGGGCAGGGTTGTTCGGTTCCGGGAACCGGTACCGAAATTGTCCCGCACAGTACGGTTCTGGTTCCGGTGCCGTTTTTATTTTTTTCCTTTTGCAGTGGTGGGCGGGCCGTGGGGGAGCCCCACTCAACAGCTATAATGTCGTTTGAGTGAGGGGGGGGGGGGTTGGGGGGGTTTAACCATTATAAATAAACTCCTAATTTTTTTTTTAAATATCACTCTCACATTCTCAAATCTCAAATTCTCAATCTCCTCATCTCTATTATCTGTCTTTATACATTTTATATTCATATAATAATATATATGATATAATATATAAATATATACTGATATTAAATTGTTAGTCATATATTCATATATTACTAATATATTATATTATTATAAATTAATATTATAATTTTGAAATTCAAATATATTATATAATTCATATTTTAAATATCTAATATAGTCCTTGTTTATCAATGTAAAAATATATTAAAATGTCGAAAGAGTCTGGTAGAAGGTCCGTAGATATGAGCGTTGTGAACTGAGGTTCGAGGAAAAGCAAAGCTAAAGCCAATTCTGAAGGTTCGAGCTCACGTGGTTCTCAAGGAAAGACGGATGCCAATCTTCAAACTCTCGAAGACATATTCGAGGACATTGATGAAGCAGAAATGGACGTGGAGGCGGTGGAGCCTACACCAGAGAGCAACAATCCTACCAATGCCGATGAGGAGGCAGGTGAGCCCGAGACCTCTGAAGGTCCGGGGAAAGGTAAAAAAAATAAAATCTGATTTATTGTGGGACCGTCATAAAAATAGGAATTTCCGGGGGTTATGGTGGTCCGGAAAAACACCTAAGAGCGAGGCACCCCGTGGAGTATGCCAAATATGCGGCGAAAAAGAAGGACGACAAGAAGTGCAAACCCAAATTTCTCGGTTTGCTAACAGGGGTAAGCGCGGCCTTTTTGCTTATAGCGACGAGAAAAATAAGTAAAAAATGGCCGAAATGATTTCTGAAGAAAATTTGCCATACATTTTTTCTGAAAAATTGGATTTATTGATTATTGTCAAAATGCATTAAACCCTCAAGCAAGAGGTTTTTCAAGAGAAACAATTAAGAGAGAAATTATTAGTTAATATAAAGTTGAAAAAAGAATTTGGCAAAATTTTTTCTCACTTTTAATTCTCGTGTTACTATTTTTTCTGATATTTGGAGCGAAACATATCATAATTTGTCTTATATGGGTGTTACTTGTCATTGGATAGATAGTGATTGGATTATGCATAAACGCACAGTGTTCTTGCATTTCATGTTTTCAATGAATCTTATACTGGTGAAAATATTTTTTCTATTGCGTGAGCATATTCTCCAAGAATACAATTTAGTTGATAAAGTGTTTGCATTTGGTTTTGATAATGTTACTAATAATACTGCTGTTATTCCTAGACTTAAAGAAATTTGCCCCCTACTACCAGCATGGGTAGATTTCTACATCAAAGGTGTGCCCGTCATGTTTTAAATTTATGTGTTCAACAGGGATTAGAAGCTATGAGAGGGAGCTTTGACCAATATTAGAGGTGGGTTAAAAAAGATTTTGGGTAGTTGTGTTAATACAAAAGCGTGCAAGTTGTACTGTAAATCTAGGAAAAGAAAACCAATAACATTTACTAAAGATATCACCATTAGATGAAATAGTACATATAAGAGTATTGCACAGATTCTAAGATACAAAGACGAACTTACTGCATTTCTCAGGAATGAACATCATTATATGATTCAATTGAATGAATTTATTATTGTTGAAAAATTGAATGCCGTATTAGAAGTTTTTAATAACGCAACTCTTACTTTCTCGCATGTTTATCAACCTATTACAAACAGATTTTTTAAAGAGTGTGTTACAAATGCAATATGTCTTCGTGAAAGCTTATCTGATCCTCAGTTGTACCCCTATGTCAGTTCTATGAGGGATAAATGATGTTCTTATTATTTGTATATTCCTGATATTTATAAAATTGGTAATATTTGTGATCCTCGCTTTAAGATTGAAAATTTTCAAATTCTGATTAAGTATTACTACACTTGTTTTTTAGATGAAAATAATTATTACTACAATCATTTAATAGAATGGAAAAAAGAAAGAGATAATGCTATTGATCTTTTTGAGGCTTTATTTAAAAAATTTCAAGCAATTTACGGCAATGCACAGGAAGAAACAGCACCTCCTCCACCTCCCAAAGCAAAAAAAAGTTTTAAAGGGATAGTCGGTGGCCTTTTGGAAAAAAAGGTAAGCGTGGTCACGCTTCGACGAGTTCAGGTGGTACAACCGTAAGGTCGCACAACGAACTAGCTTTGTACCAAGGGGTGCCATGCGATTACGACGACGACGACATGGACTTTGACGTTCTCGAATGGTGGAAGCGGAACGAACACATGTTTCAATCTCTCGGAATGCTAGCCAGACAAGTTTTATCCGCCTCGGTTTCAACCGTAGCTGTGGAACAAGAATTCAGTTCTCGCGGCAACATTCTAACTGACTACCGAAGTTGTCCTAGCATTGAATCGCTTGAGAGATTTGTTTGCAACTGAGATTGGCTCTTGGCAAGACGTCGAGCTCAAGAGTCAGGGTACAACATTAATACCGAACATTACATGAATGCAACCACAGATGGAAGCCCTAGTTCCGAGGAATAAGTTATAAACTCTTTTTTATGTTAATGTAAGTAGTTTTTTTAGGCGAGCGATATATAAGCTCACTCGAGGGTTTCTTTACGGTTCTTTACCTCTTCACTTTTTTTGAACCGTCAAGATATTAAATGTAGTTGTTGTGTGTTACTCATTTTTCAATATTTAAATAACAATACATTTTTAGATATTTTATTTCATTATTTCCTTTGATACTTACACTTTTATAAAATTTTAAAAATAGAAGGTGGCGGAAACCGGACGGTACAGTACCGGAACCGCCGGTACTAGTACCAGCGCCGGAACCGGATGGGACGATACCGGTAGCGGTTCCACGTGGTGGCAGTACCAGAACCGCCGGTTCCGAAACCCGAACCGGACCGAAACCGTACCGTGTCCACCGCTACCCGGTACAGTACTATTCGCCCGGATCGTTAATTTACACCATCATTTTTTGTGAAGATGCAAAAGCTATACTATCATTTAAACTTAGGTAGCGTTCTGTTCAACTTATTTTTTCTGCTTATTACTTATTTTTTTTAAAATCAGATCATATCATATTAGACCAGATCATATTAGATCAGACCAGACCAGATCTAAATAAAATTATTATTATTATTGTTGTTGTTGTTGTTGTTACTCCTATTATTACTACCATTATTATTAGTATTATTATTATTACTAATACTATTAATATTATAATTATATTTATTATTATTGTTGTTGTTATTATATTTATTATTACTATTTTTATTATTACTATTGCAATTATTATTATTATTATCATTTCTATTTTTGTTATTATTATCACTACTACTGTTATTATTATTATTATTATTATTATTATTATTATTATTATTATTATTATTATTATTATTATTATTATTATTATTATTATTATTATTATTATTATTATTATTATTACTACTACTACTATTACTATTACTATTATTATTACTATAATTATTAATACTATTATTATTATAGTTATTACTACAGAGTATTATTATTATTGATATTATTATTATTACTATTATTATGATTACTATTATTAATATTATTATTACTATTATTATTTATTATATTATAGTTATTATTAATACTATTATTATTACTATTATTATTATTTATTATATTGTTATTATTATTTCTTTTATTATAAATATTTCTATTATTACTATTTCTATCATCATTATTACTATTATTATTATATTTATTATTATTACTATTATTATTATTTCTATTATTATTACTATTATTATTACTATAATTATTATTACTATTATTATAAATATAATAATAATAATAATTTTAGTTTTAATTTTAATGTTAATCTTAATCAAATTTATTTCGGATCAGATCCAATCAAATCAGATCAGACCAGATCAAATCATATTAGATCCATTTAGATCAGATCAAATCAGATCAGGCCAAATGAGATGAGAACTTCAAAAAATCAGATCATATTAGACCAGATGAGATCAGAATTTTAAAAAGTCAGATCAAATATGACAAACGGAACGCAGCCTTATGGGCATTTCTTTGTGCTGTGTTAGTCTTAGTTTGCTAAGCCTCATGTTTTCATGTTAAAAAACAATATAAGAGCTAACGTTTGTTTAAGTGTTTCAGGTATAACAAGAATCCATTAAGATTCAGTTATTAAGAATGAAGTCGAAAAACTAAACTAGCGTAGGAGATAAGTAGAAACCATTGTAAGGATATGATTTTATATACCTATATTCACAAGCTCACAATCACTCACAAAATATGTTTAAAACCTTCTAATAATCATTTTCAAACATCCAAAAGGTTTTAATCAAAATTGGAAACGATATGGACAAAAATGAAAAAAACAGTCAGCGGGTACCCTATACCGTAAGGGGTACCGTGAGTCAATCTGAAAAAGTACCCCTACCGTCAACTCGGGACCCCCCTACCGTAAGGGGTACCGTGAGTCAAAGTGAGAAGGTACCCCATAACGTTACCCGAACGTAGCTACCGACAGTAATAATGGAGATCAGCACCTTTTGCACTATGGCGGTACCCCTTCCGTGACCCCACACGCAGATACCGACCGTTAGTCATAGAAACAGCCTAAACACTATTTTAACGGTACCCTATACTGTTTCAACGGTACCCCCTACCGTTGGAGAAAAATTCAAATTTCGGATTTCAAATTTAATCACATTTAATTAGTCAAAATCCTTCCAAATTTCTCTCAAACGGCTAAATGACTTTTTCCACTATAAATACAAGCCTAATCCTTCATTTTCCAACATGAAACAAAGCTCCAAACATCCTATATTCATATTTTAAGTGTGTTCATCTTTTATTCTTTGGTTTCAATATTTTGGCTATTTCAAAAGCTTTTTTCTCCTGATTTTTATAAACACACTTTGAACTTGTGTTTATATTTATATAATCTCATATTCATAAGTTTATATTGTATTGTTTGAGAGAGTATAATTTCCCTCTACACCGGCTGTAACACCCGCCTTCCGTGGACCCGGTTCACCCGCGACCCAACGGACCGGTAGGGTTACATGGGCGGTCCGAGAACCGCCCGTAGCGGAAAATGTTAATGCTCATCTATTATGAACACGGTTAGATTTAATTAGTGGTATAAATACTAGGGTGTGTCACCTAAAACGTGCGCGATATTTATGTAGAGTAAAAGCGGAAGTAATTAAATAAGTCCAGTCCAGAATAAATAAAACGACAAGGGTGGGTTCATGCCCAAATGACTAATTGATTAAATGTAAATATAATATTAACTCGTCCGTGCCATCCCTCCTCCCACCATCACCGCCCTCCAGGGTTAGCACCTGCACCGTCATGTCTACCTGCGTGTAGCAAAAACAACTACACGTTCAGCAAAAGCTGAGGAGTGAATCTAACAAAAGAACATAAAGTGATAACCCATATGGTTACATACATAATAGTACATGTACTTAACGTACGGGAAAAACCACATGTTTACTAACTGTCCGGACTGCACTTGGTGGGATATTATTACGCATAACAAAATGATATACCACGCATTGAATATTGACGAGATGAGGAACATGCATGATGATGAGTTGATGCATGACGTAAACTATCAGGGATACCCCTGGCTTAGCCTCACTTGACAGGATCACCCCTGCACTCCGGTTGTCATACCAGAACGGTAATGAGCCGGGAACAAGTGGACTAGCAAAACCGGGTAGTAGCCGTAACCTGACCACTATGTACGTACACAAAGCCCACCTGATGAAAACCCGTTGGATCCCAAGGGTTCCTGGACGGGCCCACTGTAGTAGGCGCAGGAAAGCCTGACCTCCCTACAGTGGTGTGCATATGATGATAAACCAAGGACATGGTGAAATGAATGCATTGATTGAAGAACGAAATTAAATTCAACGCATAAATATATGTTTGATTCCGTATGAAAACAATTTGTTCAACATGATGGCCTTAGATTCAGAATTGGCTGATAATCGATTGTCTATTGTTGATAATCGATTATCATGATGTGCAGCTTCTGTCCCCAAAGCCCTACAGACTGTGATAGTCGATTGTCACCTTATGACAATCGATTGTCAAGTTGGTTTGTTCGGGAAGTCCTAAGTTCAGAGAGGCCTGATAATCGATTATTGCTTATGTGAGAATCAATTATCAGTGAAGCCAACTCAGACCCAAGAATCCACAGTGCCTAATAGTCGATTATCAGTTATGTGATAATCGATTATCATGCTGTGCTGAACAACTGAGGAGTCCAGCGTGGCCTCATAGTCGATTGTACTATCCTGTAACTCGATTATCAAGACACGCTGATTTCCATTTTATCTGTTTGTTTGTCATCAAAATGTTGGAAGTTTTAGGAATGAATGTTTACATTTCCATGTTAAATAATCGATGAACTTACAGGGTTTCAAAACATTTATATCAACGAGTACATAATCGAGAGTTCCAATAACGAAGAGTCATGATAACGTGGGCACACGTATGTTTAGCCGGGTAATCCTATGAACATAACAATATAGATTATAACTAAATGTTCTAGAATTAGAGGGGACAACTTCTCACCTCTAAACGTAGGGGTTGACGGAACGAGATGAACGGACGGACGAACGATGACTATGTTTCACACAAACGGCCTAGCTCTTCCTTCCTTCCTCCCTCACCTGTGCATCCACCGGAGCTCCGCTGGAGACTACTCCTGAGCTGCTGCTGCTGGCCGAAAGTAAGAGAGAGGGAGAGAAGATGAATGGTGATGATGGAGCTTGATGATTGAATTAACAATGGGGGGTTACAAAATGAGAATAATAAGGGTGGGGAGTGATGAAGTTTTATGGTGATTAAGGAAGCTATTAAATGGAAATGATGGTGGTGTGGAGGGAGCCGAACCAAGGGGCATGGGGGGTTACAAATATTTGTTTACTCTGTTATGTAGAAATCTGACCTGAACGGTACGCGTTCCCCCCCGAACGGGTCCGAATTGAGATCCGTTTGCGTTTCTGGAATCAGACAGTCAAAACGAATTTAATGATATGATCAAACGATTTTTCTAAGAACTTTTATTTTCCCCAACTCTGGTCCGGAACAGTAATTAATTATTTAAAAATAATCAATTCTGTTAGATCGGGTTGTAGGGCGTTACAATTATCCACCCCTTAAGAAAATTTCGTCCTCGAAATTTACCTGATCACTAGTCACTGAAAAGATGTGGATAGCGAGTGCGCATGGATTCCTCAGTTTCCCATGTCGCCTCCTCGACGGTGTGACTTCCCCACAGAACCTTGACCAACGGGATGGTTTTTTTCCTCAACTGACGGAGCTCATGAGCCAGAATCTCAACCGGCTCTTCCTCGTACATAAGATTCTCATCGAGTGTGACCGTATCAGCTGGAATCACATGAGAAGGATCCGACCGGTACCTTCAGAGCATGGACACGTGGAATACATTGTGAATCTTACTCAACTCCGATGGTAACCCGAGCCTGTAAGCTACAGGTCCCACCCATTTAGTGACTGGGTATGGGCCTATAAACCTCGGACAAAGTTTTCCCTTCTTGCCGAAACGCAAGACGTTCTTCCAAGGCGACACCTTCAAGAAAACCCTATCCCCGACTACATACTCAATGTCACGCCTCTTAAGGTCGGCGTAGGACTTTTGTCGGTCCGAAGCCGCCTTAAGTCGGTCTTTAATCACCTGGACCTTCTCCTCGGCTCACGAACTAAATCTGGTCCTTCCAACCTCCGCTCTCTGAGCTCTGTCCAGCAGGTAGGAGTACGACAGGGTCTACCGTACAGAGCCTCGTACGGTGCCATACCAATGCTAGCCTGGTGACTGTTGTTGTATGCAAACTCCATGAGTGGCAGATATCGCTCCCAACTGTCCCCGAAGTCGATCGCGCACGCGCGCATCATATCTTCAAGAACCTGAGTCACCCTCTCCGACTGACCGTCTGTCTATGGTCTGCACGCGCGCATTATTATTATTATTAATAGTAATACTAATAATAATATTAGTAACAATGGTAATAATAATACTAGTAGTTATAATAATAATAGTAAAAATAATAATATTAACAATAATTGTAATAATAATAATTGTAATAATTATAGTAAAAATAGTAATAATAATAATTATATTCATAATAATAATAATAGTAATAATAATAATAATAATAATAATAATAATAGTAGAAACAACAATAACAACAACAACAATAATAATAATAGTAATAATAATAGTAATAAAAATAAAAATAGTAATCGTAATAATAACTATAGTAAGAATAAATATAATAATAATAGTAATAATAATTATATTAATAATATTAATAGTAATAGTAATAATAATAATAGTAATATTAATAATAATAATGTTAATAATAATATTAATAATAATAATAAAAATAATAATATTAATTTTGTTTAGATCTGGTCTGATCTAATCTGATTTGATTTTAATAAGAATAATTAATAAGCAGAAAAAATAAGTTGAACGGAACGCTGCCTAAGTAGTAAAGAAATACTTATTTTGCCCATATGTAGATTCATGTTGGACCTTAAGGCTTTGTTCCGTTCAACTTATTTTTTCTGATCTGGTCTGATTTTTTATAGTTCTGATCTGATTGGATTTGATCTGAGCTCTTCTGATTGGATCTGATTTGATCTGATCTGATTAATTATGATTTGATTTAAAATTCAAATCAATAATATGATTTGACTTTATAATAACTTTTGAAAATTGTAATGATAGTTCATATTATAATATAATCAATATTTTTTATTTTATGATTATTTTTTAATGAAATAAAATTAGTTAATTCATATATTAGAATAATCATTCATATTATAATGAAAAAATATTTTTATTTTATGATTATTTTTTTATGAAATAAGAATATTGATTTAATATTTTAATAATTAGTTCATATATACATTAGAATAAATATTTAATTCATATATACATTAAAAAGTAATTAAATTTAGATAATCAATATAGAGAAGAGATCGTATTTTATTAAAGTATCTCATCCTTATAAAATATCAATGTTAAGAAAAGAAATAATGCATTTTTCTGCATCTTGTATAATAATATATTACATGTTAGTTGCGCTTGACAAAAAATGTTGTATGCTATAAATAATACATTGCATAAATAGTACACACTCATATTCTCTTCAATCCCACTCATTGAATCCCAAACTTCTTTTGCTATATTAAGTTGCACTGTATCCAAGTGAAACAAGTAAAAAGTATGGAATTTAAAAAGTATGAAATAATAACGATAATGATTATGATGATAATAATAATAATTCCTAATAACAATAATAATTCTTGATTGGATCTGATCTCATCTGATTGGATCTGGTGTGATCTGATTAGATCTGATCTGGTCTAGTCTGATCTGATTTTAATAAGAATAAGAAAAAAGCAGAAAAAATAAGTTGAATGGAACGAGGCCTAAGTCCACCATTGAATTTACCTAATTTGAAAGACTAACAATACAATTTAGCAAGTTTTGGAGTGTATCATATGTCATGGATTTTAATTTTTTTTCTCGAGACAAAGAATTTGCTCTCACTTGTTCCATTACCATTTGGAGTCAAAGTTAAGGAGACAATGGGGTGTGTCTCTAGTCTCTCCACCACCGTCTACTAATGAATGCTAAGAAATGGTTAAGTTGTATATGCAGTGAGAGGCAATGTAAAACCAATAAATGGGCAATTTTGATATACCACCATCTTTGTAATTTGTAGTTGTAGGTTTAAGATATACTCCTTCCCTTCCTCAAAATACGAAAGATTTTGATTCTTAAAAGAAGAATTTAAGGAGAATGCATTTTGGTATTGAGTTTCAAAAAAATGTCCTTGGATGCAATGCGTAAAAATATGATTTGATTGGTAGATTAATTGTGAATAGTTGTGATGTGATAGGTAGGTTAATAATTAGTAAAGGCAAAAGTAACTTTTTAATATAAATGAGAAACAGATGAAAAAAGAAAGGTGAAAGATTTTCACGGACGGAGGGAGTATTTTATACACTAACACGTCCTCTCATGTATAAGGGGACTCCTTATTTTTGCATAAAACTGCTCCTGGGTATCCCTATTTTGAGAAATTAATTGCCGGGTATCTCACAATTTTAAAATATACTCCGAGGTACCCTCTATTTTGAAAAACTAACTACCAGGTACCTCACATTTTTAAAATATACTCTGGGGTACCTCCAAATATACTTTATCTTATCTGAGGGATATTTCGTCTCACTCTCCGTCAAAGTCAGTTACGACATTAATTTTAAGAAATAGGGGTTTGGAATTCCAAAAATAACCTTGATTCTTATACTTTAAGGATACGATCTATCCCGTTTAATCGAAGCTTTCGAATGAAACAAAATGTCATTGAGTTGATTATTATAACTTTTCGAATGAAACCGAATGTCGAATGAAGCTCTCGACAAGCTTGATGTTGATTTTTTTAACTGGATTACGTTGAGTTTCGAATTTTATACATCTTAGTCAACAAGCTAAGACTTTGATACCAGCTGTCATAAAAATTTCAACTCAATCAATAATTCAAACTTGTTATTGTAAGCTCAACAATTTTAATGAATGAACGTAACATCATTCAAATTATCTTTCCCCAAAATATCTTGATTAAATGTCACAATTGATCTTTTATACTCGGTACTTAAAACTATTCCACACTTACT
This sequence comes from Cuscuta australis, assembly GCA_003260385.1. Taxonomy (NCBI): domain Eukaryota; kingdom Viridiplantae; phylum Streptophyta; class Magnoliopsida; order Solanales; family Convolvulaceae; genus Cuscuta; species Cuscuta australis. The sequence goes on from NQVE01000114.1 coordinate 2,851,081, forward strand.
TAAGAAAATGATATTTACATTTCATTTTTTTATTGGGACTCCAAAGTATATTTATATGAAAGAATAAATAGTGCAATTTAGAGTGACAATATCAAGAATTGGAGTACAAATAAGATTTCTTCACTAAATCAGTTATTTTGTAAAATTTTATTAAGGGTCTATGTAAAGAACACTTTTCCGTGTTTAGTCATTTATGTCATTAAACATCAACTACGATTATTAATTTTTTTTAACATTGTTCCTTTGAGTTCTTTATAAATGTATCGTTTTGAGGATATTTAATTAAATGAAAAGATAACTAAAATTAGCAATTCTTACAATTAAAGCACACATTTAATAAAATTTAATGCTTTCGTTCTTGAATATTTGTCGAGTTTTGACTTTTTACAATCAACCATTTTCAATCTTTAATTGGACAAAATAATATTCAAGAAACATTTTATATAATAAATTTAAACTAGACAAATACTCAACGACGAAGATAGTAATAAAATAATAAAGTATTGCGAAATATCTTTGAATATATGAAATTTACTTTAAGTTTTATCAAATTTTGTTCATAGTGATTCCTTTTTTTTCACAAATAAAATTTTCAATAAATTTATATTTCTTGATGTATCATTAAAACAAGATCGGTGGATCGGAAGATTATTTCATATTAATAAATATGAATTTAATAATAATCAATGGTCAAAATTACTATCATTTGACTTTCAAAAGTCAAAATATAAAAACACCTTAGAGAGATATTTGTCAAACCTTTATTTGTGTTACAATGTGCTCCCTGATTTTTTTGTTTATTTGACTTGTTAATTCGTTTCAAAATAACTCCTTTTGTCTCCATTTTAATTACAAAAGGGGAGTTACGGGGTAAAATCTCATGATTTTTGAAATTATTTTATTGACAAATTGGTACATCAATAAGAAATAAAAATTACATGTTAAAAAACTACATCAAAAGTTCTAAAAAATAAGAGGTGACAAGAATATTTTATTTTATCAAATAATCAATGAAAACACACAAATAAATAAAAGTTATTGAGAAGAGAGTGAAATTAAAATTTTAATCAAAATGGGGACGGAGGGAGTATTATACATTTTCGTGTAATTAGAGTGGTTATTTTACGACAAATTCTATGATGGACCTAAGGTCCACCATGGATCTACATATGAGCAAAATAAGTATTTTTTTACTAACAATTGTTTTTTATATAAAAAACAATTTTCTATGTGTGAAAATTCACAAAAATAATATGCATCCAAGGTGCAACAAAAAGCACTCTTATTTGACAATAGTAATCATAAAAAAATTTAGTGGTGCGAATAGCACGACCTTCTGAGTTTGTTATGATAATATCGTCATTTGCTCCTAATTATTCAGTGGAGGACCTTTTGAGTTCATTATGATAATAACATCATTTGCTCCTAATTATTCAATGGAGGTTCCCAGGGGGGCAACGCACCCAGAAGTGGGGTTCAAGGGACGGCAGCATTTCTTCGGGATCTAAGGGGCAACAATCTCTGTTTCGGGTCGAGATGTTGTGTTAAATGTTCATTTTAATAAACACGAACATTAGAGCAGTGTAATTAAAACTAGATCGGAATGGCCAGTATGACCAGTTGGACTGTGACCTGGACAGAAGTCCGGTCCAGTTCATCCCATAAACCCGTTTTCACATTGGACCGTTGAAGCCTTGGAGAACCGGCGGATCGTGTGACCCGATTAGGTCCGGTCACTTCCCAATTTTATTTTAAAAGCTTCTATTTTTTAAAAGAAGTGGGGTTCAAGGGACGGCAGTCTCTATTCAAGGTCTAAGGGGCAGCAGCCCTTGGTTGGGGTTGAGATGTTGTGTTAAAAATTCATTTGAATAAACACGAACGTTAGAGCAGTATAATTAAAATTGGATCGGACCGCCAGTCTGACCGGTTGAACCGCGACCCAGAAAGAATTCCAGTCTGGTTCATCCCATAAACTCGTTTTCACATTGGACCGTTGAAACCCTGGAGAACCAGTGGACTGTATGACTCGGTTCGGCCCGGTCGATTCCCAATTTTAGATTAAAAGCTACTATTTTAAAAAAGAAGAAGGCAATGCAATATGGTATATATTTTCTGTGTAATTTACTTAGCAAATAATTTTTAAAAGACTTCCAATATTGAAAAAGAACTATGTTTATATAATATATTTATTTTATGTACTTTTAAAGTAATACAAAGTTAAAAACAATTAGCATTATTAATTTTTATAGTAAGAACTATAAATAATTTTCATTAATTAAAGATATCAAATAATATAATATAAAATATTATTATTTTAATTCTTGTTGACCAGGTCGTTAACCTTCGATTTGACCGATTAGCCTTTGAGCCACTCCCTCGTCCGGGTCGATGTCCGGGCCAGTTTTTATAATTTGCATTAGGGAGAGGCGCATAACGCTGAATTGTAGTTTAGTCTTTCCTACATCTATATAACAGTCGTAAGATTGGTCGAAAGGATAAGTTCAAAATCATCATAGCAATTTCATGCTTTGTTCTTCACATTCTCTATTAGTTGTATCCAATTGAAAGATCCATGGGAATCGCCGAATAGTTTCAATATGAAAGGGAATACACAATTTCAAGAGAATTCAAATACTAATTAAGATTTCCTAACAAATACTCACTTTTTAATTTTTTTAGAAAAATGACCATGATACTAGCTTTTTTATTATGCACACGTCTAAAGGCCTTGTAATATTACTTGTCTATGTTAATGATATTATTGTCAGAGGTAGAACCTTTGCGCTCATCAATAACATCATCGTCACCATGCAACAAGAATTCTAGTTGAAGGACCTTGGCCCTCTTCATTATTTTTTGGGCCTATAGTTCAAACGAACGAGAAACTACTAGATTCTTTCTTAGGAAACATATGAACTGTTGAATTTAATCCAGCGGGAATTAAAAAAAATAATCCAAACTTATAACACGTTTGGATTTTACAACAATAATAATAAAAAAATCAAGAAGAAGTCGCCGGTGATCGGAAAACGAACAGAGAAGGAAAGTGGAGTCGCCAGAGCTTTCCTTAAGGTAGTATCGCCTGCCTCCCGCACTGGAAACAACATGGACGATCTCCTCCCAGGATAAAACCGCTAACGCACAAGATCTAGAGCGGTAGAAACTTGTGTCGACGAACACGAACGACAGAGAGATATTCACCAGAAGAAACGATCAAAACAGTGAGAGAGATAGAGAGAGTTGGAAACACAGAGAAGTTTTTCTCTCGAGTTGGTCATCTTCTCTGCAGCAAAAGGATCTCCTTATATAGGAGATGGTCTAGGGCGGACGGACGAACCTGGACGGCTTGGCAAAACAACCGAGGAGTCACCAGAGACCCATCGGATGTATGCATGCATGCTTGATTTTCGTCACTTCGTTATTAACGAAATGTCCACGCGTGTTTGATTCGGTCTCGTAAATAGATAAGGGTTCGGTCCACGCACTCATCTCCCTCCATAAATTGCTTTACAATGCTATTAAAGACTAGCATATAAATAGAGGAAGTTGAAGGGTTTCAAATTCGATGTGGGATACGTGAGTTTTACCCTTTCCAAGTTAACGAATTTGTGAATTAATTTCTCATTCACCCGAGTACCAATTTTAGCGCACAATATATCGAAATACTCGTCTCACTTAGAATAATATTCGTCCATAACTATTTTAGAAAAATAATTTGTGGACCCTACTGAATTTACGTCCCAAGTTGTCCCAGTAAGAGTAAAAAATTCCAACAATCCCCCACATGAATGAGAATTAATTCATATGATTGGCAAATAACTCTATAGTTGAGAACTGCAAGAGTAGGTAGGTTTTATGCCTTTGAACCTACTCCTTGTAAAGTATACCTTCTTTACTGCCTGTTCAATAGAACGTGATGTCTTTGAACTGTACTGCCGTTCATGTAAACGATGATATACAATACACAGGTTTCAACCAACCATCATACTGTTCTCATGGGTGGGCCCATTATGGTCCTGAAACACGCATATGGTTATGCGAGAGTGTAAGATAGAATCAGTTCGAAATCCTTCTGTTGAAGCGACCGCACTTCACTCTTACATAGGTGATTCTTCTAAGAGTATCCCGATTACTCCACTTGGACCCCATTGTCCATAGTTCAAGAATCATTAAAGCATCATGCTAACCTCATCATTTTTGGGAGTCTCTATATCTGGGTAGAAACAGAGGGGTGTTGAGTCGGTGATCCGGCTCGCCCCCAGAGTGACCATGCTTTGTCCCACAAGTAAGTTGTCCCATTGAACCTAGGTACCACCTAGGTTGGGTTTTCCTTCATGGAACGTTCCCAGCACAAGGTAGGGCTTTCAGACTCATTCCTACCACCAACTTCTCATGTTGTTCGTTTGTTAACCCTTTGGTTAGTGGATCTGCTAAATTATCCTTTGACCTAACATAGTCAACTGAGATAATACCCATATTGAGAAGTTGCCTAATGGTTTTGTGTCTACGGCGAATGTGCCTTGACTTACCATTGTACATATCGCTCCAAGCTCGTCCTATTTCTGATTGACAATCACAATAAACACAAATAGGAGGAACCGATTTTTCCCAATTTGGAATATCCTCAAGAAAATTCCGAAGCCATTCGGCATGTTCTGCACACTTATCTAGTGCTATAAACTAAGACTCCATGGTGGATCTGGCTATTAACGTTTGTTTTTAAGATTTCCAAGATACAGCTGCACCGGCTAACATAAAGATATGTCCGCTTCTGGATTTTGAATCCTTATTGTCCGCAATCCAATTGGCATCACTGTACCCTTCTAGCACGGGTGGATACCTGCCATAGCATAGACTATAATCTTGAGTATACCAAACGTATCTCATCACTCTAGCTATAGCCTTCCAGTGTTCAGTGCTTGGATTACTAGTATCCCTACTTAGTTTGCTAATGGCGCAAGCTAAATCCGGCCGTGTGCAGCTCATGAGGTACATCATGCTTCCGATAGCTCTAGCATATTCTGTTTGAGAATTGTTACTCCCTCGGTACTTACCAAGGTGAACATATGAGATGGAGGGAGTACTTTATATGAGCTCATAGTTCGATCTTTTTAATTTTTCAAATCCCAAAACATATACTCCCTCCGTCCCAGTGTATTTGTCTAGTTTGACGTTTTCGAGTTAAACTTGATGACCTTTGAGTTTCAATTAAATAAAAACATTAACGTAAATTTGTATATAAATAATTTTATTAGATTTATCTTATTGAGAACTTTCAAAATTTTATTTTATTAAACTAATATGCAATACAAAATGAGAGTAATTGAAGCTCAAAGTTTGTCCAGTTTAATTCGAAAAAATCAAACTGGACAAATATAGTTGGACGGAGGTAGTAACTAGTATTTGTAGTAATGTCCATATTTAAAATAAATGTAAACCTAAGGACTATAAAAAATTTTGCCAACTTGAAACCCTTTAAGATTTAGAGGTATGTTTTTGTGTATTACAACGTGATTTTTCGAAAAAGAAATCACCCTAAATAGAAGCAAAACATAGAGAACAATAATAGGAGTTGACATTGTGGTAATATGACAATGTACATGGGTATTTTACTATACTTTTTGGTAATGTACATGGTCATGATTGGTAATGTAAATACATTTTAACTCCTATTTCGAGAATAAAAATATGGAACTCTTATTTTGGTATATTTTCAATGCTTTACTCCTATTTTAGTCTTTTTCCCTTTTCGAAGACTACCTTTATGTTCTCTATTTTTTATTTTGTTAGGAGTTTTCTCTTATATATATTTTACCATGTGCTCTATAATTCAATGGGCAATATTACTATTCTAATACTCTAAGTGTCTAACAACCACATACTCGTTCTTGAAATTTACGTCTTGTTTGATTGAAATATTTTGATATATCTTAAAGTAATTTTAATTTAAAAGCTTATTCTACATGATGGGTAAAGAGTTTTCTATTAAGATCAAAAGAAGTTTTCCTTAAAAACCCACTTTAATCTGATTTTTTTTTCAAGGAAAAAAAGAAATCATTTTTAATGGGACACAAATAGTAGGGACGTCACATTAAGGCTCCCGAATTTCTCGAATTTTGACTATTTTCTCAGAGTTGATTAACAGTGGTAATCATCCCCTAATAATAATTACGTACTTAAAATTGGGATTTAGTTCGGTCGGAGGGGAATTTCGCGGAACGCCGGTGAGAAGACACGTGTCCAGAGGAATTATTACTACTGCTAACCACGGAGTACTGTGATTAATTAATTATGATTAAGAAAAAATCAGAAACATCATTAAATATCGCATGGGTGTGTTTATGCAATTATGCGACTCTCTCTCTCCCTGTTCCCGAGACAAAATCCACTTGTCATTAAAGCAGTTTGACGGAAATTATTACTCAATACTTTCTCCGTTCGAAAATGTCATTAAAGTAGTAAAAAATGGTAAATTTCCTAAAATTCACGTATCATAAACGTTTAGAGCTTTTTTTAAAATTAAAAAAAGTAATAAAAAGTAAATTAAAGGTAAAATAGAAGAATGTTAAATTTCAATTTATCTTAATTTATATTGCATATTAATATAATAAATTAAAATTTTGAAATTCCCAATAATATAAATCTAATACTCCCTCCGTCCCTAAATAAACTTTTCTTTTTGATTTTTTGAGGATTTAAGGGAGGGATATTTTTGTGTTGAATTTCCAAAAATACCCTTGATGTGATGTATAAAAGTAAGATATGATATGCAGATTATTAGTAAAAAGGTATGATGTGATAGGTAGGGTATGAAAAAGTAAAGGGTAAAAGGGGTTTTTTAAGGGAAAAGAGAAGTTTATTTGGGGACAAAGAAAAAACGAAAGGGAAAGTTTATTTTGGGACGGAGGGAGTAAAATATTTCTATGCTTAAATACATTATGATTTTTAATTAATTGAAGTTCAAAGTACATTCAGTTTGACTCAGAAAAATCAAACTAGACAAATATAGAAAGGTCAGATTATTTCACATGACAGTAAAAATGAGATTATTTTTGGAAAAGTATAAAAATTAAAGGTGAGATTATTTAAGATTTTTTTTAAAAAAAAAAAGAGGGTGTGTTTTTTGTTTTTTCCTGCAAATTACCTTGGATTGGAATTAACATGGGCTTTAACCTCACTCAAACATAGACTTTAAGGGCCGAGCGAAGATAGACCCATAACTGGTGGCCCATATAAAGTACAACCATAATGGGCAAACATTGAGTTATGTTAACACATGGGCCATAGACAGGTGAGTAAGAGACATAATGAGGACAAGGTAAGTGGAGGGGTGGTCATCATTCGGTCTAGATCGAAAAAATAGATGACCGAAGAGGTTTAAGTCCGTTTTTCGATTCTAATATTTTGAGATTTGGATACCCAAGACCAAAATATTTTGGGTCAAGATCAAGTATACCAAATATTTAGGTATCCAAGACCAAATATTTTGGGAGTATAATTTATTATTATATTTTAATGATCTAAATGTATATTCTAGCAAAATATCTATATTAGATGAATTTAATTATGAGTTTGCTTTAAATAAATAATTTTTGAGTAAGATACCTAATGTATGGGTATTTCTCTAATATTATACGAAGTATTTTTTTTGTATATCACTTTGATATATGCTTGGTTAGATAAGTATTTACGGTGATAGATTAAGTTTCGGTTTTGGTATAGAAATTTTTGGATTTAGATATTCGATCTGATCTGTTTCAGTTCGGTCTGGTCTAGGACGATCAATGAAGAACATTACCAAGCAGTGTGCTAAGAAGTCCTCCGAAGGCAGGAAAATATTATGCTCAGTACTACACTGTTTACCTGTCAAAGATATTTATGTTTACGATTCACATATCAAACTTTGATCCATTTCTTTGCCACTTTTGACTACTCATATGATAAAATAATATAACACTCTCCCTATTATTTTATAGAATTCTTAATTTCTAATATGTGAACTTATTTTTTGGATAAAACATAATTCCAAGTAAATTAGTAGAGAAACTTTATTTGAGAAGGGAGAGTGAGAAAAAATGGTTAATAGATGAAAGACAAAAAAAGAGTTGAATGGTAAGCCTTTGATTGATAGGGAGAAAGAAAGAAAAAGATGAGCCCCATTTTCGAGGGTCTCTTTAGATCTGGTCGGACGGTTGGTGAGAGAAAGTAAATAAGACTTTAGTCGCAAATTGGTGGCAAAGAGTGGAGTCTGCATCTGGTACTTACAGGGACCCTATACTTAGCATAGTTACCTCTCCCAATGTGGTTGACAGGAATCGAACTCGAATCTTACATCATTGACACCTCTTGTCTTGCCAACATCGCAAACGCCCATCGGGAGATGGGGAGAAAGAAGCATAAAAGAGTGGGGGTGGGAGAGTGTCGACAATAATAATAATAATTAGGTACGGAGTACACATACATAACATTTCTCTCTTATCATTTGTTTTGTTTGTGTCAAAAATGGTTGGACTACCCGTACCCACCATTGTCCCCGTGCCCCTCCCTAGTCTATGTTAGGTACACCATTTTTATAAATAAAAACAATATTATTTAGAATAACAAGGTACACCATTTTTATAAATAAAAACAATATTATTTAGAATAACAAAAAAGAACAATAATAGTTTATATATTGATCAGTGGAAGGACGAGGATCAGTGAAGGGTAAGGGTGGGCATGAAATTTGTTCTCGTTGACCCATTTCGTAACATTCCGATATCATTTTGTAATTGTACTATTTAATTAGAAATACATTTTTTGTTCAAAACGCATTCCATCTCCAATCTAAAAGATACAATAGCGGGACAACATAAGAGTAATAAGAGTATATTGTTCTCTTATGTTTGTCCCATTTCGTATACTCTAATAGTAAAATATAATCTATATTGTCGAAACTTTTATTATTAGTAAGACCAAAGCTAAGGTAGATCTGAGCTTTTTTAATTGGTAGCCTAGTTTGGTGACAATAATTTAACTTTTTGGTGTTATTTCTATAGTAATATTTGTGTTAGTTTGTTTGTGTTCTACATTTTGAGTAATTGAATTTATTTGCTATTGGTTGAAAAATAATAGTAAAATATGTTATAAATACCTTCGTATAATAGTAATTGTGCTGCTTAAAAAATGCTAGCACTAGTATAGTAGTATGCTATAATAGTACTAATAAACTAAGCCCAAAGTCAAAGTCGGTTGCCTTGTTTTATGTATTTTATATAGTGCTTTCATCTCTTGCTTAGATAATGATAAAGTAAGACAATAACAACAACCCAGTTGAAAAGTAAGATAACAAGAACTCATTGTGTTTTATCTTAATGTCAAATATTAAAGTATAAGGAGGAATATACTTACAGCTTGATCCATTTCAAAGTTTTTGAATAAAACAAAGTAAGATGCGAAACGGTATCAAGCTTAGACTGTCTACACTCGTGCCCACTCTTAGTAAGAGAAGGAGGCTTGTGTGGAGACAAATTAAGAGGATAAAAAAGAAAGAAGAAATCTACATAAATCATGTGTAGCGTTGAGTTTCTAAATTTAGCAAAAGTGGGGAAGCTTATGATGAAGTTGACAAGGACCAAGATTCATTTGTACAAGGTCAATCTCAAGATAACAAGTCCCAGTACACAAGTTAGCATTATTGAAATGAAGAATTTTACGGGTAGGGATCTACAAAAAGTTGATCAACTGAAAGAAGGTACGCAAAGTACGAGTCAGAATCTTCTCAAAGGTCCAAGTTTAATGGAGAAACCCAAAATTCAAAGTCCAAGGAAGAATGTTCAAGAGTTTAAAGGAGATGTCAAGAAAAGGATTCTAACCCAAGGAAGGATGTGCAATGATCGCAAGAAGCAAGTGTTTGTTCAAACTAAGTGGATCCCAAAGAATACTGCAAGGAATCATGAAGGGCCTCGGGAGAATCAAGATAAAGAAGACATGCTTAGAGTTGAAGATCACTCGGAATCCAACTCAAAAATTAGGGGGGTGAATGTTTGCTAATTATGGAGTACGATTAGAATTACCTGAGATATTCTAGTTTGAGTAGGAATAGAATTATAGTTCATAGGATTAATTAGTTTACGTATTGACCAAGTTAGATTAACACTATATATATCATAGTCAAGCATTAGGTTTTGATATGAGAGCCATATGAGATTTATACGAGAATTATTGTATTAAGTTTTGATGTATATTTTCATAATATAATAAAAGCTAGTTCTCATCAAATTGTGTTCTCTTTAATACTCCAAATTCAATAGATTGTGGATGGGACAAAATACCGTATAAGTTCCTATATTATTTACAAATAATTTTTGTTTTATCTTTTATCATATTAGTGTTAATGTGAAAACTAAAAATACAATTTCACAATGATCATATATCTTCCTTGTCAGAAGACTGAAGAGAGACCTAATTGAATAAAAAATAACCCAATGAGCAATTTGAATATTTATAGATGGTACAAGAAATTCTGCAATATTTTATCATAACATGCCTTAGAGTTTATTTTAAGTTTAAATGGAGGAGCAATTTCGAAAGTCAAAGTCATATTTATCTCTCCCTTAAAAATATATTTTAGTCAAAGAAAAATGTTTAGAACAGAGAATATAAAATTGTAATATTTCAAACTATGTTTCAAAATCAACTTATTGAAATTAAAAATATGTTCCAAAATCAACTTTTGAAATTCAAAAAAGAATCGAATGAGTAACCTAAAATGGGCAGGTTTTGACCCGACAGTGTACCCAAATAAAAGCCTATTCATCCAAAATACTACCTCCGTCCCATTTGATAACGCCTGTTTCGATTTACGATGTTTGACTGAAATTATTTTCAAACCATTTTATATAACAAATGGTATAAAATTAAAAAATAAAAATTACATATTAAAAAACTACATCAAAAGATTTCAAAACTAGTAGTGACAATAATATTTTATTTTATCAAATTGCTAACGAAAATAGAGAAAAACAGTGAATGAAGTTTGATCCTGTGAATAGTAAACAGTCATTATAATTTGGGACGGAGGGAGTAAGAAATTAAACGTGTAAAATTACAAAGAATTTCGCATTTTTTTTGTACTTCTGAATCTAAAATTTAATTTTCAAAAAAAAAAAAAGAACCAAAGAAAGTGAATCTCTTCAGTCACCATCCATTTATAGTACAATTCAAATGGCCTCTCTTCTAAATGCACCAGTAGTGCTCCTAACTCTCTCTGTCCATTGGCTGCACAGTCCAATTAGAATTTCGAAACCTTCCCATTCACCGGGGCCCCACCCTCAAACCAATCTCCCTACTTTCACTCTCTCCCTCTCTTGCACAAGAGGGGCGAAGAAGCTATCATCGGAGCGGGCCCCACGCCCCGCCGTGTCCTTCCGGGACCCACTAATGATGTCTTGTATTTGAGCTGCGGGACGTGACACCGTGCAAAAATTTAGTGAACCCGAGGAGGCTGAGTTTCCCGTCGGTTCTGATCCAGTCTCGGAGGATCGTGTGGGCAGTGGGACCCACATTCAATTCCTGCGTCGTGTGAAAAAAAAATATGTATATGTGTGTTGCTCGTCGGGGGGGAGGGGAAGAGAAAGAAAGAGAGAAATATGCAAATGTACCCGGGCCAATTCCTCTACGGAGATCACGCGGTTACCCTCCAGTTCAAAAAAGTCGAATGCGGTTGATGCGATTCGCTCCCAGCCCTCAAGAGCTTCCAGCTGGTAAATGCTGATGGCAGCAGCACAGAACTCCTCAAAGTCCATCTTTCTGTAAGATAGTGGCGCCATCTGGAAGAAAACGTTTGCCATGAGCAAGGCCTCACGAAGCTGCGTGGTTAGATCATATTTACTACTTCCGTCCCAAAATAAACTTCACGCTTTCCTTTTTCGTCCATCCCAAAACAAACGTCACGCTTTCCGTATTTCTTTTATTGGAAAGGAATGTGAGGAGGTTGCGTCATTTCTCTTTCTTCTAAACAAATTCTAACAGTGCAGTTTTCACTTTTCAACAATATTCTTAAAATCCGCAAAGTCAAACTATGAAACTTATCTTGAGACGGAGAGAATAAAAAAAGCACAGCCTGGTCCAACTACAAGGGTGTGATGTAGTCACCACAACACCTCAACCAACCACATTATATTGTACTCCCTCCGTCCTCTAAGAAACTTTTGCGCTTGACTTTCATAGGGTGTAAGAAAAGTGTTGAAAAGTGAAAAGTGAGCGGTTAACATTTGTTTAGTAGAGAATTTTTTTTGAGCCACATTCAATTCTTTAAAAGGAAATAAAGAAGTTTTTTTGGGACATCCAAAAAAGAAAAGTTGGAAATGTTTTTGTGGGACAGAGGTAGTTTATTGGAACAAATTAAGATCTAGAACCCAGATTCCTTTTTTGGGACAAGTTCTTAAAGCAAGACCTTTTTTTACATTGCATTCTGGATTGGAGAGAGTGGGGTATTGTTAGTTTAATATTTATATTTGTATGCTTGATTACATTACATTATATGCCATTCCATCTTACCAAACCACGCCTAAGGTATGTGAGAGCGGGCGTGAGTAATGTTCAAAATTTAGTATGTCCATTTTTGCAAGATGATCCCAAACGCAGCAGAATAATGTAAAGGCGTTACAGCATAACGGGCAAATCACTAAGTAAATAACTAAAGAAGAGAAACATCTTACCGCATTCAGAATCTCTGGGACCCTAGACTCTTTCATAGCATCAGTTGCATTTCTTGAAAGAGCCTGCCATTTATTTGAACACAAATAACTTTTGCAGCTTCAAACATATGGCCTAAATACAAATAATGAAAGCAAACTAAACAAGCGAGACCACTAAGGAATGTTAGCCAGCTTGATGGGGGAGGGGGGAGGGGGTTCCTTGATGTCTTGGTAGCACTTACCATTCTGAAATTTTCAACGGAGATGCGTCCGTCTTTACTAGGTTCCAAAAGCATAAATTGTGCTCTCAAGTAAACCAACTCATCCTCTGTTAATCCTTTTGATAGAGCCTGAAATCATGAAAGTAAAAAAGGAAAAAATCACCTTCTGCTATACTACTAATCATTAAGAGTTTTTCTGTTTTCATATCTCAACCAGGAGACAAACACACTAGAATTAGTTCAATGGATATAATTGAAGAGACATACATAGTTCACATTTTCAAGATGTGTCCAAATCATGATGCAAATGTACAAACTGTGGGGCACAATGAAAACCCTGGGATAATTAATAGAGGGTATGCAAAGGCATATATATTAAGGACTGCAGCAAATGGGTAATTTCTGAAGAAATACACCTAAATAAGGCTAAAACATAAAACTTATACCAAAATAAGACCTCCTATGTTTTTATCCCCTAATTAGGACTTGTAGGAGTGCTGGCACTATAAACACCACAATTTGGTCTTATGTGTTGGCATTTACTGTATTTTTTTGGCAATATATGTTGGCATTATTAAGCATTCCTAATTTGGTATAAAATTTTGAAGGTCTTATTTTGGTATATGGAGCAAGTTTTAGTCCTAGTTAGGTGTTTCTTCCAATTTTCTGTTGCCGGGTATGATGGAAAATAAAAACTTCTGCTCAAGCCTCGGGTGCACAGGACTCGTTTCCTTTTTAAGAAGACTAAAGGCAGGGTATTTTAGAAGGCTGCCAAGTCTCAGGGGCACCAATGTAAGTTCGTCAAAAATGCAGGGGTAAAAATACACTTCATGAACTAGCAATTGAGAATTTAACAGAGATGAAAAAGAAACAAAAAATTCAAGAAAAAAACTTCGTATTAAAAAAATGCTAAAGAGGGTATAAAAAAAGCAAGTGTCTGCTGTGCCTGTAGAACTGCAAAAGCTCTGCGTCATTAGAAGAGGAAGCAAAAGAATATACAGTGTACATATATGTTGATACCTTCAGTGCTGCACGTTTGAGAGGGGTTGCATTTAAATAACTCTTGACCAACTTATAGATCAATATATCTAGAGGAATGGGATGGCTTTCGCTCCGCAACCATGGATGCACTGCAATTGAAATTATTAAAGAATGCAGTCATTTGTATACTCGGCGGTGACTTCTGTCTGTAGGAATAAACCACCTTTAAAAAAAAGCAATACGCAATAAGATAAAATAAGTTGCTAGCACAGACTAGCAAAGATTTCTAGTATCCTCTTGCTTCTTAGGCATTTACCCGTATTGTAAACTTAGCTCTAGCATTAACAGGCCCTTATGCAATATAATTTTTTTGCAATAAGACAAATTATGATGAACAAACACAATATGAGCTGAAGATAACTTACTCAAAGCTTGAGCAGCAGTCATTCTTTTTCTATAGTCCTTATTTAGAAGCCTTTTAACAAAGTCCTTTCCTTCTTGGGAAACAGAAGGCCACGGTAAATCTTCAAAGTAGGGGTCTGCTCGTAGGACTGCACGGAAAATTCCAGATTCTGTCCTGGCCCAGAATGGTCTGCTTCCACATAACAAAATATAGGTGATCACTCCAATACTCCATATATCTGCATCTGAACTGTACGATCTATGCAGCACCTCTGGTGCCACATAATATGCACTTCCAACAATATCATTAAGCCTTTCATCTACAAAATCCCAAATGTAAGCGGGAAATGAATTAAGACTCGTGTACAAAATAACTAAGCCTCTCTGATACTTGTTCTGCCTATAACTCATTCCTTTTCAAGGAAAGCAATATGTGGTCCATTAATGTCTCTCTCTTCTTAATAAAATTCATTCTTTTATATCTCATGTCTGGTCAAAATGGGAATAATTGCGAGATAGATTGACACTTCAAATTTTAGGGAGAAAAAAGATGTTTTGAATAGTGTGGCAATGCAAAGGTATGGCTACAATTGCTACTCCAAAAGAAAGTATGCTAGATCAGCTAGGCTACAAATAGAAAAGGGAAAAAAAAGAACATCATAGTCCTTCATCCATTTCAAAAGGCAATGAAGAAATTGTTAATGCACATCTAATAACCACCAAGACTTTTAAATCAGTAGCATTTACTGCCAACAATATATGAACAAAAAAATGTGTTAATTGACAATGATACCTGGTCTAATAAAGTCAGAAAGACCAAAATCAATTAGCTTCATATCAGCATCTTCATTTCTAGAGGAGAATAAAAAATTCTGCAATACATGCAATTGGAAGAGTATTGGTCGTGTAAGGCAACCAGAAAGCAATTATTTGATCAATCTGGAAAAAAATGAAACCAATATCAATATTAGAAGACAACCTCAGGCTTCAGGTCACGATGAACAACACCTTGTAGATGACAGAATGCAACTACGCTCAGAATTTGTACAACAATAAGCTTCGCATCATCTTCTGAGTATCTGCCACCCCTAGAAGAGAAAATATACACTCTTTTTTATCAATACATAATGTAGGTGGTCGTATGGAACTTATTCAAATCCATTTTCTTTACCGTGACAATATTCTGTCAAGTAATTCT
This sequence comes from Cuscuta australis, assembly GCA_003260385.1. Classification (NCBI taxonomy): domain Eukaryota; kingdom Viridiplantae; phylum Streptophyta; class Magnoliopsida; order Solanales; family Convolvulaceae; genus Cuscuta; species Cuscuta australis. Next base: position 2,866,563 of record NQVE01000114.1, read on the forward strand.
CCTCCTTCACATAACCTGTGACATACAAAAAGTAGAAATTTATCAGGAAAAATTTGCATCTTATCTGATCAAAAACAATTCCATTTTGACCACATCAAAAAACATTTAAAAATGAAGCATAATTTATACCGGTTTAAACAAATTAAAGGAAAACAACATATTATCCTATTATCCAATATACACTGCCACAAAGGCTAAAAGATATGTGTAGGTGTGGTGGGTTTGGGAAATAAAAACAGTGTTAGTATGAGCAGAACATGAATGGGGCATGGATGGTAGAGAAGGAAAAGATCAAGTACATACTCCATGACAATGTAAACATTATTGGCATCCTCACAGGCATCATAAAATTTGACCAGATGCCTATGGCCAGAGAGAGCTTTCAAAATCTTTACTTCTCTGCGAACATCTTCAATAGATATTGCTGTTGTCATCTGTGAAACAAGTTGTGATGTGGCTTATGCTGGTGAAAAATAGATATTATGATGGGTAATGTAGTCAGTCGAAACAATTTTACCATCCATAGTTGACTAGTCCTTTTTTTAAAACAAAAAGCATCGCAAATAGCAATAAAACTGCAAGGACTAATGGACATAATAAAAACATACTCCCTCCGTCCCCAAATAAACTTCACATTTACTATTCACAACGTCAAACTATATCATCTTTCTTTACTTATTTACTTTAATCAATTGTAAGAAAAAAAATTAGTCATGTGACCATTTGTTTTATACGTAGTAGAACTTTTGATGTAGTTTTTAAAAATGTAAATTTTATTTTTAAAATTTTGCACCAATGTTTATACAACTTGAATTGAAAATAACTTTAGTCAAACATAGTATACTGCAAACTAAATTTTATTCATGGATGGAGGGCTTATCAAAGTTTGGTAGTTTATCGTTATTTTAATTAACAATGCCATCCATCAGAAATTATGTTGAGCAAATCAATTTTAGTTTGTGTACCTATCATAAGGACCATAACTAGATCATGACAAAAAATGGACTTGATAGTTTCCTATCATAATTTATTTCTAATTTTCTTTACTTCATAGACGGAAAAAAAGATTCGCCTATAATAACCAAAGATTCCTAAATTTCAAATATTCCTGCACCATATATATCTACATCCTTTCCTTTTTGTCCTCCCAACTTTATCTTCCCATTTCTTTGGACAAAAGATTTGGTAGACAATAATGTTTCTCAACCACACAGTTTCCACTTCAACAAAACCGATGTAAAGTCAATTATGAAGATAAGAAAGGGACAAAAGGAAAGCTTAAAATATTCATAGTATATAATTAATGATTAATTCTATTCTAAATAAGTGCTTGCTGAGGCCCCTGATAAAATGTTGATATGCTATACTTTCTTCTAAACAAAAAAGTTATTTTCCTTGCCCTCCATGCCAATTCTTAAATGAACCAAAGTCAGTGAAGAAATCCCAAGAGAGTGCCTTATAGCAAAGGTGAGATAGTTTTTATATACCATATCAATGCAATACACATAGGACATGACACATTGCAAGCTTAAACAAGCTCTATTTCAATAAAACTGTTTTTTAATTCACAATTAAGTGGCTCTAGTTCAATCTAAAGTTAAATTTTTATATATTCCCCATATATTCATAAGTGCTCCCAACGTCTTATTTTAGATAACCTACATATTATTTCATTAATACTTCATCTAATAATTTTCAATTTCATTTCTGTGTTTGGTATAGCTTTTAATGCATTTTTAATATGCTAGTTTGAACACTAAAATTAAAGTAAGTCTTAGAATTCACATTTTAATTATCTTGGAAAAAGAGTCTAAGAGCGGGTCTGACGCAACTAGTAGTCTGTTCCAATGTGTCTCAGTGGACAATGGTCGCAAGAAAAGGCACAAGTGAAAGAACAGGTTTTGACTCAGTTCAATGTGATTGTTATTGCTAATAAAATGAAAATTTAGTGCAATTCCAAAATTTTGGCGGCCTACTAGCAGCCCAATACGGAGTATTCCCTCCGTCCCAAAATCATCTTCTCACTTGCAACTTTAGGATGACCCAAATTCATCTTCTCATTTCTTTTTTTGGCACACACTTTTTACTTATTTTTAGTAAATACACACTTTTACCCTCAACAATCTATATATTTACTACATGTTCTACCCTCACAAACTTCCAGTTAAATGAGGCCAACCTACATCTTCAATCGAAACAAGTCTTTTTTAACAAAAACCATTGCAATAAAACTGTCAGGACTGATGGACATGAAAACATACACCTCTATACCCAATTAAACTACACAATTAATATTCACAAGGTCAAACTATATCTTTATTTACTTATTCACTTTATGTTATTTACTCTAATAAAATAATAATTGTAACAATTAATTGTAACTATACTATGAACTATTCCCTGCATCTTCTATCGAAACAATACATTGAACATCAAAGAACACAAGCGAGTTAAACAGCAATCATCTATGGGTTATGACGATTGTGGAAAAACAAGCTAAAGGAGTTACTATAGTATAGGCACTTTATAGAATTCTTCAATAATCAATAGATCTTTGTATGTGAGAAGCTTGTTAATTACTCGTATTAAATAATTACATGAGGAAAGATCAATAAGAAGGATGTCTCTCTTAGCTTAGTCTTTGTTCATGAGAGTGTAATCAGTATATAGCAGCTAAAGTGTGGAATATAAATATATAATATAGCCTGAAAATCCCGCACAATATCCTAAGCTAAATCGTTAATACCCAATTTCAAATTTTTGTATTTTATCCCACTCAAGCCCCGTGTAATTTGATTTAATATCCCACCTACCTGGCACCTAGAACTTTTTACAACTATACACGTATGGGCATTTTATTTAGGTGGAAAGGTTTGGTGCAACTTCATTACACTCTCCTATTTGATCAAATTTTAGCGCAATCTTATAACTTATTCCCAGAAATCTAAAACGAAGGGTATAAATTATAATGGACAAAACAAATGTGTACTTAACCCTTAAAAGGCCCATAAAAAGATGTGAAAGGGGACAAACGTGAAAGGTTCATATATTCATAAGTATCTCCACAATCTCATTCCTAAACAATCCCAAATATATCACTCGTCATTTTAGCATTTAACATCTCCAATCTCTTCCCTTGCCATATACATTCCCATCTACTAGTTGAAAGGGCAAAGTTATGAAGATAAACAGTCGCATAATGAAAATGATAGAGGCTATGAATACTCATTCTCATCTAGCACAAAAAAGCTTGTTCCAAACCTTATTTAATGATATGGCATTCTGAGATGTACCAAGTTTTAAAAGAATTTTGTAGTACTGTAGTATTTTCTCCCTTTCCATAAGGAAGTGTCTAAAATGACACAAGTTATTTATACACAAGTTCGTTTAGGACACCCACGGTGTCCCGTTTGTAAAAATGACGGTTCCTACCCCCTGACCCTCCCTCTAAACCCCCCACCCTAGCCCCATCCCCCTCTGGCCCCCTCCCTACCCTGGCATGACAATATACTGGGGTGGGGGTTTAGGGGAGGATTAGGAGGGTAGGAACCGTCATTTTTACAAACAGGTCACTGTAGGTGCCCTAAACGAACTGGTGTATAAGTAACGGATGTCATTTTAGCCGCTCCCTTTTCATAAATTATCAAGTTTAGTATTTTCCATAAGGATTCTACAAAATATATCAGTCAAACATGGCAGTGTACTGGGGTGGAGGGTTTAGGGGGGTTAGGGGGTAGGAACCGTCATTTTTACAAACGGGACACTATAGGTTACCTAAACGAACTAGTGAAAGCAACTGGTGTATAAGTAACTGATGTCATTTTAGACGCTCCCTTTCCATAAAACATCAAGTTTAGTATTTCCCATAAGGATTCTACAAAACATATCAGTCAAACAAATGTACAGAGACCAAAAGGCCCTCATTCTCAGCTGGAGTGCAACATGTTTTAGAACAAATTGCATGCTACAGCCCTTGTTGAAAGATTCAAAGTATTCTGACAGCCAGTCAGACACTTAACCAAAGCTGACCATTGAGAGTTATACTCCACCAAAATAAGTTGGTGAACATAAAGGTTTCAAACTCTTAACTCTCTCAACTACATTTACTGTTCACAATTAATTCTTGGCCGCCCCACACTTAACCTACTCGTAATAAAAAAAATGGCAAAATTAAGCACGGAATGAGACGATAATGGCGCAATTGAATCTTATCAGCCCAATGTGAATGTGAAATAAGAGAGATTGAAAGTACCTTGGCTTTGGAAATGATTTTGACGGCGAGAGGGAGGTCCCTGACTTCTCCTTTCTTGCCCCGGGCGCAGCAAGTATGACCGAAATGCCCTCGCCCTACCTCCTTCCCCAATTCGTACTTGGCACCAAAGTTCCTATTGTAGCCGAAATTCTTATCCAGCAACTGATCGGGCTCCGACGAGCCGTCCTCTGGGATTGGCCCCTCTCTGGGCGTCTTAGCTTGTCCGAATCGCCTGGCAAGGGAAGCCTTGATGTGCTTAGCAGGAGAAGGAGGCGGGAACGGCCGCTTGAAGAACCGTCTGGGAGTAGACCTAGCCGGAGACGGAGAGACCCCACCGGGCAACGGACTGGATCCCCCGGGAACACCACTCCCGTGCGGATAAGGACTGGGCCACGGGCTGGGCGCAGCGGAGGATCTGGCCGGGGTGTTCTTCACGGAGGGAGTGTTGACCGCGGCGGAGTTGACGGCGGACGGAGGCGGAGGACTCCGGGACGGCTGATCGGCGTAGGACGTAATAGTGGTTGCGCCGTCGACATCCCCGACGGTGGAGATCGCCTTGCCGGAACACTGGCCCATCGCGGCGGCACAGTGCGAGCAAACCGCCGGCGCCCCCTCCCACCCTCCGGCAGTTCAGCGCGTGCGGTCAACCTTGGGAAAGTCCACACATCGGACGGCTCAGATCGTTCGCGGACTGCTCTCAGTGGAGAATGTAGAGAGAGAAAGGGATCTAAACTGTGTGTATATATAGTAGAGAGAGAGAGATGGGGAAAAAACAAAGAAACAAAGATAAAAGAAAAAAGAGAAGAGAATGAAAAAGAATCAAAAGCGTCAGAGTCAGATATAGTAGCAGCAGCAGGAGAAGAGATTGAATGGATGCGCGCGTGAGATCAGACCCTTCTCCAATTATCATTTTGTTTAAATTAGGTGCAATGCTAAGGCAAAAAATGAAATGTCACACGATGATATGACTTATTTTAACGGAATATTCTATGGTGTAACAAGTAGAGTTGGTAAATCCGTCGGTTAGGTTGGGTTCGAGTTCGATGACTTCAATCCGCAAAGGAAAACCAAATTGGCAGGACATGTATTTATAATACCCCTTCGATGATAAATAAGAGCTTTCTTCGATACTTGTGTCGCTGGGTCAGTAATACTAAAATAACATGTCTTGATGTAAGAGGCAAGGTAAAAAAAGATAAACCCTTGAGATAGGGGCCTTGATGTTGAGGTATGGCCTTGAGATAGGCTGGGTCTGGAAGAGGACTCGCGTCCATACTTACATGGATCTCTACCAAATTTTCGTTTGGATGGGGGCAAAAAGATGCCAAAGTAAAAGATTTTTTACCGTCTTGCATGAGCCATCCTTTGCGGATTGAAGGGTCTAGGGAAGACTAGAATTCACTTCAAACGCATAACATATGGACATGTAGGATTGGATGAGGGCTAGTTCTCACCGGCATACCCCCACGTGGGAAGATTGGGTTGGCTAGGTCAACATAATGATTAGAGAATGGCACATTAAAAGACTTAAAACCTGGAAGAGGGGCCCTGGAAGAAGGGTGTTGCCTGGAAGAGGGCTGAACCTTGGAGAGGGTTCACGATCATAGGACATGGTCAAAATCTCTGAAGAAAGATCAGGTCTTGATGTTGAGACTTAAGACGAAAACCGTTTCGGAATGTTCGTTTGAAATTCGATCAAGGTAGCTGTGGAGCATGACATCCAGGTCAGATGGATATAAGAAAAATGGCATGGTCAAAAGTGACCGGTCACTTTTTAAAGTTCTGGATTGGCAAGAAAAGGTGAATGGGAAAAATTAAAATTTGACCGGTCAACTTTGAGAAAAGTGACCGGTCACTTTTTAAAGGTTGGATTTGGAGAAATCAAACCAACCTGGAAAAGTTTAATTTTGACCGGTCATATTTTTGACCCAGCACCTGGACGTTTTCAACCTACTAAACCAGGACATGAGATGACCTGGACTTTTGTTGCAGTTCAACCTAGAAGTAAGCCGGCCCATAAGACTAGCCAAACGTGAGGCGCCCTAGACGTTTATGGAGTTGATGAAAATAAAGGTTTAAATCATGAACGCTTCAAAAACGTACCAGACCTGGACGTTTTCAAGATTACAAGACCTGGACATTTTCAAGAGATGAAATTGACCAGGACATCAAAAGACCTGGACGCTTTCAACAAAGCCTACCGGACCTAGACATTTTTAAGGCGTTAACCAAAGACCAGGACATGAGATGACCTGGACAACTCCAAAGGGATAAGACCGGTTATTGTTTTTGACTTGGAAGTTAAATCAAGCATGTTCAAGAAAGGGAAAGTATAATCAAGCAACTTCAAAAGGTGACCGAGCAAGGAAAACAATCATGCAAGAGACAATAACCATGCAAGAAAAGAAGTTCAACCATACAACTGGAAGCAAATATGACCGGTAAAATTCAAGAGCATGCCAAGAAAATCTACGTATCATGCAAGTCAAAAAGTAGGTCGGACATCCCCCAGGCCTTGGGAAAATTCAAAGTGTTCCAAATTAAACTTGGCATGACCTATTCTAAGGGAAAGGGGGGAGATGGTTCTTCCTTGTACAAGGCTGGAATTTCATCTTAGCCGGGTCAAATGAGGGGTCCCTCTTTTGGAGCCTGGCATAGAGAAGTGACCTTTCCTCCTTCTAACCACACTGGAATCCATAAGACCTTATGCCCGTAATCATCCTCTTCCCTTTCGGTTCCTTGTACATGACTTTGAAAAAGTCCATGGTATCCTCCGGCTTGGTGAGAATGGACCGGGCAACTTCAGTGTGGTGGCAGGCGGCCCAGTTCGCAGCATCATCAAGAAAACACTCTTCTTTGACCCGGGCAGATTCTTCCACTTGGGCCAACGCCTCCTCAAGCTCAGCGACCTTCCTTTTCCCTTCCTCCTCCAATCGGGCAGACCTGGCCCTCTCTTCCTCTAGCAGGGCCCTTTCCTCCTCAAGCTTGGCCCTCTCAGTCCTCAGCTCTACTTCCAGTCGTCTCTCCCTCTCGACCAAGTCATTTATCTCTGACTTGGCCGAGTCGAGCAGGAGGTTCAGCTGAGAGACCTGGTCTTTTGGCTCCAAAAGACTTTGGCCAATCTCTTCTGAAATGACCCCGGCCTGTAAATTCAAAAAAGAGATGTATCAATAAATGCAAAGGAAATATATAAACCGGGAGGAGAATCAGAGTTAATACCTTGCTGAGTTTTTTGGCCAGGGCTAGGAAGGTTTCTTCGATGGACTCCCCCTCCCTATCCGATAGCCTGACCTTCTTCTTCTTGTCCCCCTTGGAGCTCTTTTGGGACCCCTTCCTTTTGTGGCCCTTGGCACGGGAAGAAGAATGGCCGGCCTCCTTAGATTTGGATTCGACCTGGGCCTGGAGAGAGTCAACCCGTTCATCCTCGAAGAGATGGGTGGCCGAAGGGGACTTCACCTTCTTATCTCGGATGAGATCGTCAAGGGGAGTGCACCGGGCAAATGAAGCCCATTCCATCCCAGGGTTTTGAGAAGGGGAGGGAGGGTTGTGATTGGGAGACCGGTTGGAGTTAAGGACTTCGACATCATCATCATCTTCTTCGAAATGAGTGGACATCCTGGTGAAGTTCATGTCTGCCAAAAAAGAACAAAGGAACCGGTTAAATATTGTACCTTAAGGAAAATATAAAATAAAGAGTTTGAAGAAAGGTGACTAACCTGGATGAGGAGAACTACCCTTAGCATGACCATCCGGGGATTTGGCCCGGTCATCTCCTGCGTCATGGGTCGCAGACACATCCCCATTCGGGTTAGGTAACCGGTATACCCATCCACCATAGGCGTATGGCTTACCGGTCACGGGATCACCCTTGAGAAGTTTCTCGCAGGCATCCTCAAGCTCAGGGGTAGGCTCCGGGTGAACCCTTTCAGGTTTTATTACCCGGTCAGCCCACTCAGGGTTAGTGAAAGGAAATTGGTCAGATGGAAACTCAATAAAAACGAATCTTTGTTTCCATCTCTTATGGCTGGGGGAAGACCGGTCACAAACCCCCTCTTATTGCGGGAATGGAAATAGACGAAGCCCGGACAGTTACTAGTCCCGGGCAAGACTTCGTACATGTGGAGGAAAAGCTCAAGGGAAGGGTTGATTTTCAGATTTTCACAGATATTAACAAAACAATTTAAGAACCGGTGAGCGTTTGGAGTAAGTTGACCGGGCAAAACATGCAAATTCTTACAGATTTCAATAAGGAGGGGGCGAAGAGAAAAAATAATACCTCCCTCCAGAGAAGCAACATGGAAACCCAACCGGGTTCCCTGGTGGGGTTCAATGATGTTGGGCCAGGTGGTTTTGGAAAGGACTTTGTAGCCCGGTGGGAGGATGGTACGGACCTCGGCCAGAACCTTTTTTGTGACCCTAGAAGACTCTTTGAAAACCGGTCTGACATCAAGGGCTAGGAAGCCCAGTGATCCCAGTCGTTCCTCCCATTGGTCCCAGCAAAGGACCTTGGGATTGAATCGACCGGGCAATTGGTTCAAAGGAACAGGCTCCTGGGCAACTATTTCCCGGGCTTGGGAGCTAGACTGGTGAGAGGGGTGGCGAATCAAAGGAGTGACAGGGGGAGAAGAAGATTCAGAGTGGGAAGAGGAAGAGGGCTGAGAGCCTGATCCATAGGATTGGCCAGATATATTTTGACTATCAGAAGACATGACTTCAGCCTACCGGTCAAAAACAGAGAGATGAAAAAATAAAGACTAGGAGGACTTACTTGGTAGAGAGCTAGAGAGAGAAAGTTGACCGGGCAAATCAAGAGAAGCGAAGGAGGGAAGTGAAGAAATGAGATGGGTTGGAGGAGTATTTATAGGAGAGAGAGAGGCGGTTTGGAACTCGAGGCGACAGGTGGGAGACCGAGGGCGTGACACGTGGAAGGGTAATGATGAAAGAGAAATTTTTTTGAAATTTGAATGTGGAAGGTGGAAGGTTTTGGAGGGAAACCCCAAAATTGAAAAGCAAGGCCTGATGCTTGGACTCCCCCACGTTATCCAAGTGTGGCAGGTCATAGAGAATGATTAGATCAGATCTAAAAAGCGACAGGTCAGAGGATAGGTCATGGGTATGACTTGAGGGTGATTTCTTAAAGGACAGGTCCCCAAAGAAAAGGTTTGATGGCTTTATAAAGTTATAGGTCAAGAGAAAGAGTTGATGATTTCAAAGAAGGATAGGTCTGAAAGGGAAAGACTTGATGATTTCAAAGAAGGACAGGTCATGGGAATGACTTGATGATTTCAAAAGTGATAGGTCAACACAAATATACTTCCCGCCCTTGATGATTTCCTCACAAGGCCGGTAAGTGGAGGACTCCTTGATGGGTATATCCTTGTACCCGACCCGGATAACCAGAAGGGACATGTCAATATATGACCGGTCACTTTTATCAATCACCAAATGAGGTTAACTCTTCGATTGGGACGGGTCAAAAGTTGACCGATCACTTCTTCTAAAAAAGTGACCGGTCACATTTTGGGCGATAGCCAAAATGTCGCCTAATGTTACAAAGGACATTCTAGAAGACCAGAGACAGGTTGAGCGCAAAGAATGACCGGGTAACCTTTGAGAGAAGGTGACCGGTCATGTCACTTTACTTTGCAAACATTGGTCCAGTATCTCAGGCATGGTGAACCACGTGAGATCGAGGGACCACCCCGCCGTTCGTCTATCACGAGGCAAACAGTGAAAGGAATGTTTGTCATTTTGCAGGGCTGATTGGATTGAGAATATCCATTTATAGTCTTTGATTGAACAGTACATGTCTTGGCTTATAGTTGCTAAATTCATTGATTGAATAGTAGATTGATTATGTACAGTGACCTTCCTCCGGGTTTCCTATTTTGTCCATGGATGAACAGGGAAAGGTCACAAATCCTCCTCTATAAATATGATGATATTGGATAGAGAAGGGGATCCAATTTTTCTCTCACTAAAGTTCACTCTTGAGATAGAGTAAGAAATATAATTCAGACTGAGGAGATTTACCCGGTCTAGGTCATACTTTGTTCTTGTTGTGTATTTTATATTACGGGTCGAATGTGTCCAGGTCAAACCCGGTTAAACCACCCAACTATATTTACACCATCAGTACCATATAATTTATCCGGTTTCTCCTAACATTGCCTCCCATCTCTTTAGATCTCTTAGGTCATGTTCTTTCAAACTCATTTATTTTAGTTATTCTTTATTTTTATTCAAATCAAATTAGATAAAAAATAATTTTAAATATAATTATATTCAAATTAAATCAAAATTTATTCTAATGAATGAAGAATAGAACATGGGCTTAGTTATGTTTCCCTAGCTTTCATCATTATTAAAAAAAAAACTTCATTTTCACTTGTCACGAGCTTGACAGATAGAAATGCGTAAAACTGCATAACTTCACCTCCAATCATCTACCAGTGGAGTATAATTATTACAGAGTGAATGTCTTCCTTCCAGACCCGACCCGTCGATCTGCTCTTCCTAATACTTAATCTTCTCCTTCTAGTTCTACCTCAGAATTCGGTTCGTTGTTACCCGGATGACCCGTTTGTTCCGATCCAAATCTTACCCTTCCGGCCAATTCGCCGGCGGTTCTCGATCGGCGCTCCGCGCTTGCGATGAAGATTACGAGTGCGACGAGGAGCCTGTGGGGCGAGGGAATTCTGGGGCTTCCGATGCTGTGACGGCGCCGTTTCGGCGCAAGAATCGGGGTCAGGATGCGGCGCAACCGTTACTGACGGCGCTGGTGGCGGCGCTGAGGAAGTCGCTGGTGACTTGCAGCGCAGTCGAGAGGGACGATGTGGCGGATAACATGGACATCGGATTGCCTCTCGACGTCCGGCACCTCTCTCACGTCACCTTCGATCGATTCGATGGATTTCTCGGGTTGCCGGATGAGCTCCGGCCCCACGTCCCATGCAAAGTCCCCAGCGCCAGGTTTACTCCATTATTCATTTTTCTGCAAGTTGTGCAGTGGTATTCAGTATTCACAGTTACTTTGTTAATGCTTGCTTATCGCTGATGAGCTTTTGGGATCTGGTAATTTCTCGGTCTAACAAAGATCACTTTTTAAAACTAGATGATTACCGAGATTAATAAGGAGCCAACACGGATCCCTTTTTGAAGCCAAAACGCCAAATGACTTCTATGATTTCCATGGAAATGAAGGGTGATCACTCAAGCAACCTGGTTCTATAAGATAGGGGTCTTCCATGGAGGGAGCATGATGACTTAGACCTAATCTTGGGAAGAGGGCGTGTGTTTGAAATAGTCACCTATTGAAAAAGTCACCTGAAAATGGATGTCAAGATAAACAGTGTGTTTGATATTGAGGTCGAAAAAGAAGTGTTTGAGTCTAATTTGAAATGCCAAACTTGGAAAAATATTGTGCCTCAAACTCAATTGTCTAAACCGCTAAGCATAGAGTCATTTTTAACTGATTGTGGCATTATAGTGATTAACTAAATTAAAATTTATGTAGGAGTGTCACAGTGCCAAAATGAGTTTTTATATCTCAAACGCAATCCAGATTGGGCGTTCATTTGGTTGGCATTATCATCACCATGTATTTTTATAATGGGTGTGACCCACTATGAAAATGAATGGTGATTATGATTACAAACAAGTTATGGAGCTCGCTAAAGGACTTGCGTATTCTTTATAGTTATGTGTCTAACTCCTTGAAACCTCTTGTCCACTAATGGCACACTTTATCAAAGCTTTGGATTCCATGCTCCCAGCCTACTACTAGTTGACTGCTCTAACAATCCTGTCTAGACTCGGCTAGTAGCGTTTATTTGTTTTCAAAATTCGTTCAGGGCCAGTCTTAAGAGTTTGGTCTCAGTCTACTTTCCATCTAGGTGCTTTCAATGATGGCTGAAAGTTCATTCAGTTGAATCCTGATTCAAGAACAGGGCTTGCCTCATTTCTGCTGTTTATGACTTGCAGTATGAGTGTATTTGGAGTTTCTGCACAGTCAATGCAGTGCTCTTATGATTATAGAGGAAACAGCGTGCCTACTATTCTTCTTAAGATGCAGAGTCGCCTATATTCAAATGGAGGACTTCGGGTGTGCTCTTTTTATCTTTTTACCTTTTTTTCTTGTGGTGAAATCTAAACTTGGCTTTTCATGGATGCTCTCGTTCATTGTTTTGGCGTGATTTGACTGAAGGTAGAGGGAATATTCAGAATAAATGCTGAGAATAATGAAGAAAAATGTGTTAGATATATGCTGAACCGAGGTGTTGTTCCATATGGGATCGACGTCCATTGCTTGGCTGGATTGATCAAGGTACTCTCTTCTCTCATTCCTCTTAGGAGTCATTTCAATAGGCACTTATTCCCCGGTGGAATATCAGGGAATCGATCATATGCTAACATTTGGTATTGGAATTCTTGATTTATCATATCATGAGTCAATTCCTATTATGCTAAATGTGCCTATATCCAGTATGTAGTCGTTCACTTACCAAGAATTTAACTCCTAGTAATTCAATTCTGGCCACTAAATCAATCCAAAGAATGCCTAAATTAACCCCAACGTGTTTTTTTGAGGAACCAACGTGGTTTCTTAAGTCATGCAATAAGGCGAACATTGACCCAAAAAAATCTGCAGAGTCTGAAATTCTGCTAGTCTTGAATATCTTTGGTGTTAATGTTATAATGTTAGCTTGTCACATCAGTTTAAAGCCATTCCGCATCAAAGACAGAAATACAAACCAGCTTTGAACTATTTTTCAAATCACCTTGTACTTTTAGGGTGAACTTCAAATCTTAATATAATATTATAGCTTATCAAGCCACCCCACGATTATTACGGGACCATATTAAGCGACTTTGAACTACTACTCCAATCAAACTTTTTTTTTCGAAGGTTCGGATAGAACCTTCCTGAAGAATCTAGTTTGTAAGACTTCATGAGTTTCTATCATTTACGCATAAAAGGTGGTTTTCGACAAAGACCAATATCTGTTTTGTATGGCTTTCAGGCGTGGCTAAGGGAGCTGCCGAGTGGGGTTCTTGATTCTCTTTCCCCAGAACAGGTGATACAGTGCAACACCGAAGAAGACTATGCACGACTTCTTGGTCTGCTTCCTCCCACCGAAGCTGCACTGTTTGACTGGGTGGTGAATTTGATGGCAGATGTGGTGGAGCAAGAGCGTTACAACAAGATGAATGCTAGAAATATTGCCATGGTTTTTGCCCCAAACATGACCAAGGTAAAGTACTTTGTGATTTTGATGATCTCCATGGTTAGTCATTGTCTTCTTTCCTAATCCACAGCTATACTTTAGAATCAGCATATAAAATTGCAGCTAGTGCAATAGTGTGTGCAGGCTTAAGGAGTAATACTTAATATATTCCTAATGAATGCAAAAATATTATAATGATCATATATGATTAGAATACCCTTTGTGAAATTGTGAGTGTGTCTATAGACTATACTGCTATAGCTTGGATACCAAACCATGCCGAATAATACCAAACTAAAATTTCCCCGGTGTAAAATCTCATACCGAACTGAAATATTTGGTTCGGTATCGGTATGGGTTAAATATCGTACCATGCTCACCCCTACTAAGACTAAGAATTTAAACCCCCCCACCTCTACCACATGCATGCACACTATTTAGGGCGTTGGTGAATGAATTAGAGCTGTTATGATATCGTTTTTGAAATCGGGAAAAATGATATAGGTAATAAAATCTATAATGAAAGTGTTTGGAGATATATAAAATGATGCCTCTTAGTGACAGGTGGGGTAGATGCTGGCGGGGTGGCCAGTGGTGGTGCCCAGTGATTGTGGGAGATATCAGAACCTCTGGATTGATGTCACCCATAATCATGAGGTATCAAAACACCCTCATTTTGGAGCACTGTGATACGAGGAAATATCAAATCCGAATCATGTTTAGGCTTTGCCAAATCGCCAAACACCCACGAAAGGGTTCTGGAGATATCAAAACTCATATCTCCTATACACACGCACACATTCAAAAGACTAATGATTACCATCAAATTTCACCTCAACCCCTTGCCATGGAAAAGGACTCCTCTGGTTTTTACCGTTCTAGTTTACTGTGTCTTGTGTAATTAAAGCAGCAAGTAGTTTTGTTTGGGGATGCAGGTGGCTGATCCATTGGTGGCTCTGATTCACGCAGTTCATGTCATGAACTTTCTCAATGCAGTTATAAGGAAGACCCTTGTTGAAAGAGATGGTAGAGTTGGGAATCAGAAAGCTGGGTTGAAGAAGAGTGAAATCAATGTGAGTCTGGGACTGTAAATATAGTTTGAAAAAATGGGTTAAAATATGTTCTTTACAGTGCTATAGTGTGCATCAGTTTTCTTCACTCGTGTAAATGCTTCCATTTATATAAATGTAAATATAAATATTATACTCTCCATAAATAAATCACCCCATTTTCTTAGGGGTGGTTCTTAGCAATGTCATGGGATGACTCGGGGGTCCTACGAAAAATTGACGGTTGCTACCTCCTTTAAACCCCCATCCCCCGGTAATCTCCCACCTCGGCCCAAATTTTGACTCCAAAACCAATAAATTTTTGAGGGTTAAATTGTAGGAGGGGGAGTGTGGGTTTAGCCCGGGGGTAAGGGGATTTACCGGGAGGGTTTAGGGAGTAAAAACCATTTATTTTTCGAACGAAGTATTATGTCATGGGATTAAAACTCTGATTTCCTTATAGACAATTTTATGAAAGCGATGAACATATGGGCCACACATCTTAAGCCCATATAAATTGGGCTTGTACGGGCCGAGGCCCATGGACTCCAAGATTGACGGAACACGATTTCGAGTGTCATGTGTCTGAGGTTCGTGCTTTGCCCATTTTTGGGCCCGGAACCTCGTGGTTGAACCTATGGAGGGGCAAGAAAGGCAGGGGTGCACAAATGAGTAATGAGACTCTGAATTGGGTCGAATATTTTAAGTTTCAATTTCAAACCGGTTAGCCCAATTCAAATTTTTAAAATTGTCAACTCTAAAATTTAAAAATTAAATTTGATAAAATAATGTAGATGTGAAATATGGAGTAATAGACATGGGATTAATTCAATCAAGAGATTGAGGTATCTAAACTATTAAATGACACCATAATATTAGGCTGCATTGTCGAAATGGGATGAACAACTCAAGAATAGTTATGTCATTTCTTGTTTTGTAAAATTTTAGATGTATTTTTTAAATATATACATATTATTCTTTAGTTTTACATTTTTAATCAATTGAATTTTTTTGTTAAACCTCATAAATTAAAATGAGAAAAATATTTTAAGATGAAGGGAATACATTTCTTGTAGTCACATCATCCAAACCAAACTTGTGAAGAACTACTACTCCCTCCGTCCTAAAATGTTCTTCCCAGTTACTTTTTACAAGGTCAAATTTTAATCACTTTCTATACATATTTTCATTAGATATTTGATAAAATTATATAGTTTTGTCACTACTTGTTTCGTTGAACTTTTAATTTAGTTTTTAAATATTTAAATTTTATTTTTTAATTTTACACTTATAATCAAATAAATTGAACTGAAAATAAAGCCGGTCAAACCTCATAAACACAAATGAGAAGAACATTATAGGACGGAGAGAGTATATTAAAATTTAACTACGCTAGGGGTATTCCAAGGAATATACTAAGTTTGTTCCAAAGTTATATATTAATATTTCGATGATTTTACACTAACATAAAATAAATGTGGGTACTTGTGATGTATAATTTGAGATATAACTTTTGATGTATGAATAACTTAATTCATTAAAATTTTACACTCCGTATTACTGTATTATATTAATACGCAATACGAATTTTAAACCATTGATAATTAAAATTTGTTGACTTTTTTTTTTTATTTTGAAAAAGAATTAAACTTAAAGTAAAAGATACCAAACCCAAAGTGGCATGATTGGTATGACTTGTGAGCACGAAAGGCTTCCCTTTTATCTCCTCGCCACCAACGACCGCCGCCGGCACCCACCAAGCTGGCGTCGGACATCTGGAAACGCTTATTTCCCGCTCGATCCAGGAGGCCGAACTGTTTGGCTTTGCCTCAACGCGGTCCGGTCCGGCTGCAATCCGGCCCATCTCCGGTCGACATGAACCCCTTCCGGCTATGCTCCGGCCTCCGATTCCTCGGCTATTTCATGGTCGTCGTCGTTATAGCCATCGTAGCTGTCTCCTACTACGCCGTCGTCGTCGTCACCTGGGGCCCTCACCTCCTCGCCGGCGGCTTCCGATCCGTCGCATCCTTCGCAATTCTCATCGTTTTCCATGTCCTCGTAAGTATCTTCACCTGCTACAAGTTTTCGATTATCGGTTTGGGGGTTTCATGAGCTTGAATCTGTGTATGAAATATCGATCCAATCTGTTTATCTTTGTTCCAGTTTAAGAACAATTGGGGGCTTGGGCCACTAAAATTCCCAGATAGATTTCAAATAATAGAAATTGAGAAAATGCTTATCCAATTTATTCAATAACTTGATTTTATAGCCCTTCTCTGAGTTTTTTTCTCACGGTGCAGCTTGTTTTGCTCTCATGGAGCTACCTCAGGGCAGTCCTCCAGGATCCTGGCTCCGTTCCAGACAATTGGAAAGTATCGCCCGAGCTGAATGTGGAGGAGGGTATTTTGGTGACATTGCCTGATAATGACGGACCCGAGAATTCGGGAACGGGGGGAAGACGACGGGAGGTGGGTTTTTGCAGGCATTGTCAAAACGGCAAGCCGCCTCGCTGTCATCACTGCTCTGTTTGTATGCTCACTTTATCACTCATTATCTGCATTTTCCATTTTCATTATTGTTCGTTGTCTCTAGAGCACGAGGTTTTAGTTGGCTTGTGTGCCTTAGGGTCCATATCAAACTCAACAACAATAACAACAATGAACCTAGTAAAATTCCACAAAATGTAGTTCTGGGGAGGGTGTGGATGCAGACCTTTCCACTACAAGAATACTGGGTATTTGCGGGGAAAATTCTGCCGGTAAAGGGCTAAAAACCACCGGTATGGAGTAGTTAGCATCGGCTTTCTACTGTTTTCAGTTAAGGGACAATCGCCGGTATGTTATACCTTACTTAGAAGTAGAGAAGATGTTTCCAAGAGACTTCTGGCTCCCACAAAGAGATACTTGTTGAAAGTCTATAAATATCTTGTAGATATTTGTTCGAAGTCTTCAAGTTCGTTTTATTTATAGATCTATGCCACTCCCTCTGTCCAAATTTAGTTGTCCACTTTTTGAAATACCTCGAATTTAAGAATTGTTATAAAATGACAAATCTAGAAGTCTGATGGGCAAGAGATGGAACAACAGGGAAGGTATTTTTCCTCTCTGGGGTATGTTGGGTGATTCATGTAATTTTTTTCTCGAAATATAGTAGAAATATTTGCACTAAATAGCACTAAAAATTAAGTCATTTTCCTAAATAGCACTTAAATTATTTTATTCCCTAAATAGCACTTAATAATGTCCAAAAGGAGGAATAATGTCTAGTGATGGCGAACATTTATTTGAATAATGACTATTGGATAATGACTAAAAATGCTACATTGGGAAAAAAACACATATGATGCTATTAAGGGAAAGCCATTATGTTTTAGTGCTATTTAAGTAAATTCCCCAATATAGTAACCATAGAACTAAATCCAGTTGGAAGGAGTATTTACTTCCTCCCCAAATTATATTGGATTACAATTTTTTGGGACTTACCTCTCGATAACTTTTGTTTGTTTGTGTATTTTCATTTATGATTTGATAAAATAAAATATTCTGGTCCTCTCTTGTTTTGTATAACTCTCGACGTAATTTTTAAATATGTAAATTTTATTAATTATTCTTATACCATTTTTAAATAAATTCATTTTTAAAAATGTGGGGGTTTGCCTTGTAAATGGGAAACTGTAATCCAATTTGGGACGGTGGAAGTATACATAATGAAATCGTAATATATGTAAGATTTTAGAACGCAATGATCAAAATAGACTCTCCATATTTTACAAGATAAAACTAAACAAAAAAACCATTTACCTCTATCATTTTTTTCATTTTCCTACCATTTTTTGAGTTCCAAACATAGTCTCTAAGACAACAAAAACTATATTTTATGTCTCTAAGACAACAAAAACTATATTTTATGTCTCTTGCAGGCCAGAGATGCGTTCTCAAGATGGATCACCATTGCTTATGGGTTGTAAATTGTGTTGGGGCTCGGAATTACAAGTTTTTTCTTCTCTTTGTGGTTAGATGTCGCTCTCACATAAAGTTGAATTGATTATGAAAACATATACTTTCTCACAATTTGCTTACTTCCATAAATATGGTAACTTGGAGTTTTTTTATTGTTTGAATATTCTAGTAGTACACTACCCAAAAAATGGCTTATCTTAGGCAAATTCATAACAAAGGTTTGCACCTCCCCATTTTTTGTATAAAATCTGGAAGGTTAGATCATTAGACACACAATGTTCTCTGTTTGGGTAGCCAATTATGGCTTATTCTGCCCAATTGTAAAATAAGTAGCTTTTGACTTGTTTGGCTGAAATAGATGTTATCAAACTCTTTCTTTAAGAATATTCAGATTCAGCCAAACACTCCATCTCCTTCATTATCATTGTCTATGCTTTTGAAACTCAAACTATGTAGACAGTAGACACAAAGTTCCCATACCTTACTTTTCCAGGGGTTTGTTGTTTTCTGTGCTTATATTTTTTTGAAATGCCATGCATAGATTTACACCTTTTTGGAGACAACCTTGGATACTTTGGTGCTGCTGCCATATTTTATAGAGCTGTTCAAAGAATCCAAACACCGTTCTCTCTCACCAACCAACGTTGCTATCGTCTTTCTGGCGTGTGGTGAACATTCCTCGCCATATCTGTAATTACTCTGTGTGTGTGTGTGTGTGTGTTTCTCATTATTATTTCCATAATTCTTACAGATTTTACCTTGGTGCAGTTTTGAATCTGGCATTTGCACTCAGCCTTCTTTGTTTCGTTGTCATGCATGCGTCTTTTGTCTCTAGCAACACCACGTCGGTGGAGGTTTGTTCGATGTTTTCCTAGCACTTCTTGGTTTAAATGAGTAATTTTGTGAGCCACATGTTCATTACTAAAACAGGATACAAACGGTTTGGAATGTCCAAAAAGAGAAAGTCGGTAAAGTTTTTTTTCCTTTTAGGAACAGATGGAGTATCTCAAAATTTCCAATCATTGTAGTAATGCATTGTTCTTAGCAATGTATTTTGTAATTATGTTTTCATCCGAACCGCTAAGTAAAATACGAGCATATGTTTAACAATCACTAGTTTAAGTTTGATAACCGGTGAAAGCGCTAAAGTTGTTTAAAACATTTATTGCAAGTTCTCTTCTATGATCATAGTAAACATTTACTATGTGGTTTGTTCATGTTTTAGGTTTACGAGAAGAAAAGGAGTGTGAGATGGAGGTACGACCTCGGATGGAGAAACAACTTTGAGCAGGTGAACCAAACATAATCCTTATTCTTCTCTTCTATGTGTCCCGCGAATAAATTAGAGTAAATTCCATAAATGGTCCCTAATTACAGGTGGTTTTCTATATTTAGTCCCCAATTCTAAGATATTACATAAATGGTCTTCAATTTTTGAAAAAGTATTCCATAAATAGTGTTTTAGGCTAAACATGACAATATTTTTTCCAAATATAGTCCCAGAACGACTGATTATGGAACAGTTTTTAAATATTGAGTACCATTTATGCAATATCTTAGAATTAGGGACTAGATATAGAAAACCACATGTAAATAAGGACCATTTATGGAATTTACTCAATAATTTTTTTTCAATGTGTGTCGTAACTAATGTTGTGATACTCCTCCCTCAACCAACGCTTGGTTGGTTCGTTTTCTTTTAACTTACAAGGTTTTCGGGAGTACCAAAGCATTGTGGTTTTTCCCTATGTTCTCAAAGAAAGACTTTGAGAGCATCCCGGCATTGCATGGCTTGGAGTTCCCCGCGCGTTTAGATGTCGAAGAGTAGCGTGTGCATAAGAATCTCAATTGGTCCTCTGTTTGGGAACAACGCTTCCAATCATCGTTAGCCTTTCGTTAATCTTTTAATGATGCACATTAACTAACTTCGAAACTCTCAAGGCTCGATGCTACCGTTAGACAATCTATTTTGAAAAGGGTGAACTAAACGGTGAAGTTGTTGCCAAACAGACATCTTAGCTTTATTAAGATCCATTGAAATATGTTCCAATTGACATGGAGTTAAAGATGTCTCTTGGCCCCATTTGTAACATTGATTTTCAATGTAATCTATCATGTACTATATACTATGTGCAAGTTTGAGTGTATATTCTGTACAACTGTGTATTTGATATTTGAGTGAATTCCTAAAATTGGAGTTTTCACATATAGTCCACATAGTCCCAAAATAAATTTCGTGTTTTTCGTTTTTTTTTCTTTTGAAGATCGAAATACTGCGTTCATCCCGAATTAATCACTTCATTTTATTACTCACATGTTAACTCCGGTGAAGTACTGCGATACAAATGCTCGAGCAAAGTGCCCAAACGCCAGCGGCTGCCCAATAATTTCAATTTGGCGACGCCGGTGATGCCTCTGGCTTGCCAACACGCCGAGCTCCCAAGTCGGTTTTACTACCTTTGCACTAAGCCCTGCCTCATTGTGAGGTACTGTATGTTTTAAGGAAAAAGACTAAAGTGGGTGTAAAATATACTAGTAAAAAATATATTGAAATTTGGGTTATATGTTTTTATTTTTAAAAAAGGAGTTAAAATGCATATAGAGTGTCAATTATGATAATGTATAATGCCAAAAAGTATCTTGAAATGTTCATATACAGTGCAAGCTCCTACATTGTGAATAAAATTATGGAGCTCTTATTTTGGTATTTTTTTTCTATGTTTTAATCGTATTTTGAGTAATTTCGGTTTACTCCATACAATTTACATATTACCGAGTAATATATACTCCGTATAAGTTTTTCTGATTTTAAAAATTTTAATTTGTTGTTGATGATAAATTGATATTCTCCGTATCAATTTCTTATCCCTTATTATATTTGATTGGTTATTTATTAGGAAAGGTGTCTTTTGGACTCTTTTTAATATATTTAATTACCTTATTAAATATCCAATTACTTTGTTTTGTGTTCAACTATTGATATTATCATTTTATTATTTTTCCCAAAAATTATAGTCATGGTCCCATTGACATATTTTGTCAGGAGTACTCGTATTAGATTACAGGGCAAATAACACCAGTACCTCCCGTGGTTTGAAAAATAGGCACCGATACATCCTTATTTCCAAAACTTATTTTTAAAGTTCTCGTAATTTCAAAACGTTGCACCCATTTTACGTAAACGAAAATGTATTGGATACTAGTGAAGGAATAATTCTAATAGAATTATCACGCGGAAAACAATCAAAATATCATAACATTACAATTTTTTTGAAGGAATCATTTCATTATATTAATTAATATGCATATAACTTTAATGTAAAATTCATCTAGTTTGACTTTAAATAATAAATAGTGTGTGTATAAGCGCGCGTACAAGTTACAGTTTGCATGCACTTTAATGCCCGGCCGGCCGGCCCGCCGGCCACAAATGAATGAAATGCCGGCCACTTCACCCTCCTATCATATAGGAGTATCTATTTTAACCCATATTCTTTATAATTTGATTTGAAAAATATTTGGTAAAAAAAGATAAAAGTAGAAGTAAAATATTAAAAATAAAATATGAATTTTATATTTTTATTCTTGAAATAAGAGTTAAAATTTATTTACAATACCAATCATGAAGCTAAGCAACTGTGAGTTATTCATATACAGTGTCATATTACTGCAGCGTTAACTCTTATTTTGGAGATAAAAATATGGAGCTCATATTTATTATATTTTCTATATGTTTTACTTCTATTTAGGATGATTTCTTAAAATATTTGAATCAATCATAGTAATCAGAAACTTCACAAATTTGTTATCTTTTTCCTTTTCTATTTCCTTTCCAAATGTATGTGAAGTGCTAAAGGGTATGATTACCCATCCAAGTTCAAAAACACGAAAAAAGAATATTTTTACTCGCATATTGAAAGAGGATGTAGGGAAACAGAGGAGTATTAGCCCGATAAGATTCATGAATTTTACAAACCGAACATTATAGATATCGGCCCGGTTCTAGTGACGCCGGAGAACGGTGGCACTCCGGTGTCACTGCGTTTTTGGGGCACCTCCGGTGCTTCGTTCGTAAAATTGACGATTCATACCCCCTACCCCGTAACCCACCCCCTAAACCCCCACCCTACCCCACCCCTGCACCCCCACCCCAACCACGCCGTAAGCCCCCCACAAAATGTGTGGCTATTATGCATTGCATAATAGTCACACATTTTGTAGGGGCTTACGGCGGGATTGGGGTAGGGTGAAGGGTTTAGGGAGAGAGTTAGAGAGATAAGAATCGTCAATTTTACGAACGGAGCACCAGAAGTGCTCCAAAAATGCAGTGGCACCGCTAGTGACACCGTTCTCCGGTGTCACTAGAACAAATACTAGAAAAGTAGAAAAAGGGCAATTGAATCAATTTTGGAGTAAATGGGGACCATCTGTCTTGCCATGGTCCTCCTCCGCTCTGACCATATATCCCTAAGGCGGGTACAATAATACAACAATCATTTAATTCTTCCCTCCTAACATTTTTTAACTTTTTTTATCTTACATGTTTTATTGAATATTTTAATTTGGCTTAAATAGTTATAATTATTTTTATTTTTTTTGAAATCTAACTAAACTTATCCTCACAAGCTTTTATATCCTACCCGTTTTGACATTTTTCTTGTCTTACTCGTTTCAATTGTCGTCGTTTCGTCTTAGTTAAGTTGCTATAACTTCTCATCTCAGAAGTCATAAATATTTATATAAAATCAAAAAATAAAATTTAGATATTTAAAAGTCATATAAAAATTCATTTTACGAGAAGTGATATATCACTATATTATTTTGCTTAATATAATTAATGAAGCAATGCAGTAATGTAGAGTTGATTAGAAAGAAAATATAATTCGAAATTTGATTCTAATTTTTTTTTCCTCCCCCTTTTGCCCAATATTTAGTAATAATGGTAAACTGCACCCATTTCAGCATTTCCTCCTCCTGTGGCATTCTCTTAGAGTGGGCCATTTTGATTCTAATCTTTGCGTCTCTAAAAACATTTCACACTTAATTTTGAATTTGCAAAATTTTAAAAAACATATTTAAAAGTAAAAACATATATATTTAGAAGAAAAAATATTTCGGCATACAAATTTTCTTTTTTTTTTTTTGGACAAGAAGAAAAAAGAAATAAAACATATATTATCGAGATGCTACAATAATAAGAGCATCACTAATATGAAAAAGAATGGGTATCGGGTAAATCAGTACAAATGGGTCAAGGTTAGTTTTTCATTGTATATAAGCTCTATATAAATTATCGAGATGCTACAATAACAAGTGAAACGATTTTTTTAAAACAAAAGAAGTACTCCTCCCGTCTCTATTTTGATTATAATTTTTTTTCTCATCTCCCGATAACTATTGTTTATATATGCGATTTTTCATCAAGTATTTGATAAAATAAAACATTCTTGTCACCTCTTGACTCTTGTTCTTTAGAAATTTTAGTGTAATTTTTAAATATGTACTCCCTCCGTTCTTTTAAACCCTTCCACTTTTGACTTTGGCAAAAAATAAGGAAAGTTTAATTTTGGTTGACTTTCCAATTTTGTATCTGATGTGATGGGTAAAAGTAAGATGTGATAGTTTGGTTATTAGAGAAAAAGTATGATGTGATAGGTAGGGTATGAAAAAGTAAGGGTAAAAGTGGGTTTTTAATAGAAAGTGAAAGTGTTTTAGAGAATTCAAAAAAAACGAAAGAAGAAGGGTTTTGTGGAACGGAGGGAGTAATTTTTACTCCCTCCGTCCTAATATTAATTTCTCATTTTGACTTTTGCAGTCAAAGTTTTTAAACTTTGACTGCATATTACGGAAAAAATACATTGAATTTTCATATAAATTTAGTATCAATAGATTCATTTTGAAACATAGTTTTAAAATATATTATTTTGATAATATATATTTTTATAAAATTGGAGATATTAATGGTCAAAATGCCGCATTGGAGACCGTGAAAAGTCAAATGAGAAGTTAATTTTAGGACGGAGGGAGTATTTCTTATTGATAGATATTAGTAAATTAAATCATTTTAAAAAGCAAAAAAATTTTCCTTGTAAACTTCAATTTATAATCAAATTGGGAACGGAGAGAGTATTAGTCAAATATTTGAAACGAAAGAAAAATAAACAGAATAATTAATAAAATAGAGGGTGTAAAAAAAATCTCCAAATGATTGGGAATTACTAGAAGATGCATGGGTTTGGGTGTGGACACGCTTTGGGCGTTGACCTGTACCGATGGAATCAGTCTGCCGGCCTCACTGACCTTAGCTCATCGCATTTATTTTTTTGTTGATGGGCCACTCACCTGTATTCACTCTCCTCTATATTATTATTTCTACTCTCCTTATTGGCCAAGGTAAAGTTTTTTTTTTATTATTTTATTCTAGAAAAGACTAATCCGAACGCCCCGTTTGGTACACAGAATTCAAATTGCGGAATTAGGATGGAGGACAATAATTCCAATTTTGCTGTTTGATAGCAGAAATTAAACATATGTGAATATGGAATTTGTAGTGCCAAAAATGAATTGGAATTGGAGAACTCAATTCCATCCGAATCAATTCCGTAGAATTTCAACTTCCAATTCAATTCCATTTCTGTCAATTCCGTGTATCAAATGGACCCTAAGAGTCCGTTTGGTATAAGGAATTGATGGAAATGGAATTGAATTGGAATTAGAATTCCATGAGGTTCAATTCCATAAAATTGAATTCACCAATTCCAATTCATTTTTTGCACTATCTATTTCAAATCCACATAATTTTTTTGCTACCAAACACCAGAATTGGAATTGAAGTCCCCAATTCCAATTCCATAGTTTGAATTCCGTGTACCAAACGGAGCCTAAGGGTTTTGGGACATTTATAGTGTTTAGTTGGTAAACATTCTAGTTGGTAGTTGGTACCTCTACCACAATCCCTTTCTAAACAGTTCTACCTTGCCCCGGCCTCCTCCCTCGCTCCCTGGCAATATGAGGGACGAGGGCTTGTGGTAAGGGTGGCGTGGGAGGTTCAGGAAGTAGGAGATATAAACCATTAATTTCAGTAACGGAGCACCGTAGGTGCCAATGTCATTCTCGGGATACTTTTTTTAAAGATCAAAATAATTATGGTGGAATAGTAAATTAAAAAATTTACTCTCACTTGATGAGTCAATAATTAAAATTTTATTTATAAGAAATCATCTCAAATGGGAATAAAACATAACTCTCATTTTCAAAATAGGAATTTCATGTGTATATCTCTGAAATAAAAGTTTGTATTGTAAGATTATTGTGACACTATATATTGGCATTTTCATAAATATTTTTGGTATTATATATTGACTCTATTGACATTGTAACTCCAAGTTTGATGATAGAAACATATGGAACTCCTTTTTTATACTCCGTAATTTCTCTATGTTTTACTCATATTTTACTATTTTTTCCTTTATTTTTTTTCTATGTTTCTGTCTAGCCGATCTTGAGGGCCTTAGAAGGCGATCGCCACTTTTGTTAAAATGTTACTGTATTTTTTTGTTAAAATAATAATAATATAAATTCAGTTAATTTTAAAATGTAGATGTGATATCAAACTTTTATAACATTTGTTTATTCAAAACTATATTTAATTTAAAGTCAAAATGACCTTAAAAATTAAATTAGGACGGTAATACCGTTGCTGCACTTTTATGTGTTCACCTTTGACAATTATTATTGATGATAAAGGTGTGTGAATTTATTGACTCATATAATCCAATTGGCTATATATGTTTATAAAATGTTAAGTTTTTGAGTTTTATTTTTTCGGAAATGAAAAAAAAAGTAAATGTGGTGCACGTGAAAGAAAAGAGAAAATCCATTAGCCATGCATTAGCCTTGTTTAAAAAAAACATTTTAAATTAACATTAACATTTTGAAAAGAATTTATACGTTAATTAAACATTGCTATTAAATAAATTTCTTAAAGCAATAACTGTAATCTCTAACGATGTTGCCAAACGGACAGATCGACAACAATATATGACACACATTGAAAACTTTGCTTGCAATGTTTGAAAATGGGTTCTAGGCAAAATATAGTACAATAGCAAATGTTGCTCATGTATGCAAGTGTCTCAAAATGAATACATCATCCTTTCCATTTTAAAAGAAATACACGTTTTGCAAGACTTGATAGTTTTTGTATATATATTTTATTGGAAATTGAACCAAAATGCCAACATGCATCATGAGGTATTAGACAAAAGTAGTACAAATTATAAAATTGGCCAAAATATTATTAAATTAATTATTAGTTTTCTATGAAAGAAGTATAATATTTTCAAAGAAACCAACTCAATCAAAAATTTAAAATTGTAGTGGCAAATTCAAGCAATTTTTTTATATTCTAACAGATATATAATCATTTTCAAAATCTACGAGATAATAATAATATTTAATTGAAATTGTTCTTTTTCAATCTATTTAATAGTTGGTGTTTATTTAAAATATAAAATTTATATAATTCATAGAAAAAAACTACGGAGTATATTAAAAATTTTATAAATTAAATATAGTTACATACTCCGTATATTATAATTTCATAGATTAAGTAATGAAAATATACAAATAAATGATGTGCGAAAATGGGAGGTGTGAATATACACTTTCTCCGTCCAAAAATGAGTTTCCCATTGCGTGTTACGATGTTTGACTGAAGTTATTTTCTAATCATTTTATATAAAAAATGCGTAATTAAACCTAAAAATTATATATTGAAAAACTATATCAAAAAATCTACAAACCCAGTAATTAAATTAATATATTATTTTATGAAATGAGCAACAAAAAATAAGCTAACAAAGTAAATAATTCCTCTGTCCCAATTTTGATTACAATTTTTTTTCTCTCATCTTGACAATTTTTGTTTATTTTTGTATTTTTATTGATTATTTGATAAAATAAAATATTCTTGTCACGTCTTATTTTGTAGACTTTTGATGTAGTTTTTTAATATGTAATTTTTATTTTTTATCGATATACTGATTTATAAATAAAATAATTTCTAAAAATGAAAGATTTTATCTCGTAAATCTCAATTTATAATCAACTTTAGAACAAAAAAGAGTATAATTTAATCATGTAAATAATAAATACACAGATAACTTTTGAAAGAAGGACTAAAAGGGAGTTAATACATTTTAACAAGGGATGAGAGTAAATAGTGAAAATTAGATAAGAGGGTGAAAAGTGGGCATTATTAGCACATGGCCAGTTGGTCAAACTGTCAAAGTACCCCACCGTTGTGAAAGTCTATTAATTTCACATTACACCACCAAACAAGCTGCCCCAACTACACCACAATTGTATAATTAAAGCAAATATTTGTGAGATGGAAAATGTCTCTTTCTACGCACCACAAATTTTCCAATATTTTTTATATCTCTCCCCCTCTCAAATTAATTTGTCTCTACCTAAACTATTTTTTTTATAATATTAAAATGAACATTTATTCACTTAATTTATTTAATTAATTATAAGGAGAACGGAAATATATTATCAGAGCATTTTACACTGGGGCAGACTCTCGCCCCGCCACATTGCCTGACACATCATCATCCTTCACTTTTTCACTCCCATCCCAAAACGCTTACAATATTGTCGCCTCTCGCCTCGCCCATCCGTTTCCTTTAAAAAACAAAAAGAAAAAATTCCTACAGTCGACAATCGTCGCTCACCGTGCCGTGATTTTTGGCACGGCAGGCCTCTCTCCTTCCACTGCAAATGTCCTTATATGGACGTGATCCAAAGTTAATTAACGATATAAACACACTACAAATATTCTGAGTCGTAAGTGTATCTAATTGAGTTGATTTATTGATATGACATCAGAGTTTTGTTGACTAAGAGGACGACACACACGTCTTAGTTGACACTTTCTATCATGTATATATTACAGCCGGCTCCATAAATATTGCGCGTATAATAAGAAATTCCCACTCTTTGGTTGATTGAAATTAAATACTCCTCCGTAGGATACAACAATATAATGTTTGTTTTGTAGTTCAACCATATAATTATCTATAAATATATATCCTTGTCTTTGCCTTGTTCTACACAATCCAATTCGTGTGTGTTTTGAATTTAACTACATTTACACATTCTTTCTACACACACATACATACATATATATATATATATATATATATATATTTAACTATATATATATATATATATATATATATATCCAAATTTATTTCTTCTTTTTTTTTTTTGAATATTATCCAATTGAAACTACTCTAGCTGTAGTTTCATTCTTTTAGCTGATGAATATGGCCGCGGAGAGCATAGAGATGGAGAAGGAGCGGCTGACGGCGGAGATGGATTTCAAGGACTCTTCCTCCGTCGTCATCCGCATCCGCCGTCGCCTGCCGGACTTTCTTCAGTCGGTGAAGCTCAAGTACGTCAAGCTCGGGTACGGGTACTCCTCCAACTACCCTGGTGCTGCCGCCGCCCTGCAGGCGGCGGCAGTCACTGTGGCGGCGTTCTTTGCCGTGACTCTCGTCCGGCTCGCTGCCCAGAGGCTCTACTGGTTCTCTGAGATGTACGCTGGATCAAACCCGGGCCTGGTCGTGGACAGCACGACCGGGGTCACCGGGTTGTCGGTCCTGGTCATCGGTCTCGGCCTTTATTGGGTTAAGCGGCCCAGACCGGTTTACATGGTCGACTTCGCTTGTTACAAGCCGGAGGAGGAGAGCAAGATATCGGTGGACGGGTTCATGAAGATGACGGAGCAGAACGGTTCGTTTTCCGAAGACACCGTGACGTTCCAGAAGAAAATATCTCACCGGTCCGGTCTCGGGGACGAGACCTACCTCCCTTCCGGCATCACCGCCTCCCCGCCCAACTTGTGCATGAAGGAGGCACGGGCTGAGGCGGAGGCGGTGATGTTCGGGGCTCTCGACTCTTTATTCCAGAAAACCGGAATCAAACCGGAGGAGATCGGGATTCTCATAGTGAACTGCAGCCTTTTCAACCCGACGCCGTCGCTCTCCTCCATGATCGTGAACCACTACAAGCTCCGGCAGGACGTGAACAGCTACAACCTCGGCGGCATGGGGTGCTCCGCCGGGCTGATATCTGTCGACCTCGCGAAGCACCTCCTGAAGGCGAACCCGAACACGTACGCCGTCGTCGTCAGCACAGAGAACATCACACTCAACTGGTACTTCGGAAACGACCGCTCCATGCTCCTCTGCAATTGCATCTTCCGCATGGGCGGGGCCGCCATGCTCCTGTCGAACAAGCGCAAGGACAAGGGGCGGTCCAAGTACGAGCTCGTTCACACCGTCCGTACACACAAGGGCTCGGACGACAGCAGCTACAACTGCGTGTACCAGAAAGAGGACGAGGAGGGCGTCGTCGGGGTGTCTCTGGCCAGGGAGCTCATGGCTGTGGCCGGAGATGCCCTGAAGACAAACATAACGACCCTGGGCCCGCTCGTCCTCCCTCTTAGGGAGCAGTTCAAGTTCCTCGTGACGCTCGTGAAGCGGAAGTTCGTCACGAGGAACAAGGTGAAGCCGTACATACCGGACTTCAAGAGGGCGTTCGAGCACTTCTGCATCCACGCTGGCGGCAGGGCGGTGCTCGACGCCCTCCAGAACAACCTCAACCTGACGGAGTGGCACATGGAGCCGTCCAGGATGACGTTGCACCGGTTCGGGAACACCTCGAGCAGCTCGCTCTGGTACGAGCTAGCCTACACCGAAGCGAAAGGCCGGGTCGCCAAAGGCGACCGGGTCTGGCAGATCGCTTTCGGGTCGGGCTTCAAGTGCAACAGTGCTGTCTGGAGAGCCCTCCGGACGGTCCCCAGCTCTGCCCGTTCTTTGGAGGGTAACCCGTGGGCAGACTGTGTTCATCGGTACCCGGTCAAGATTGACAAATAATGAATTATCGGTAAACAAGGTCAACGCAAGCTGGAATATTATTACATTAATGCCAGCTCAGAATCCAAATTATTAGTGGGTGGGGCCCAGGAGAACAGAGCCAGGGGCAATTGAGGGAAAAAGAAATTAATATATCAGCAAAAAAGTGAATTATTGTACGTTGGTTATTAATATTATTATTGCTCATAATTGTATTCTTTTGGGGTTAAAGTCCAAAACTAATTAGTTGCTGATGCAAGGCTTCTTTGGTGTTATATTCAAATGATTAAAATTTGTTATGTTGCAACCAATTTTTTATTTGGACTGTTAATCCCTACTCTGTATTTTTTTTTAATGTTAAAAAATATTGTCTCGATGGATACGAATTTTATAAAAATTAAAATGGTTTAACTCAACACATTATGTAAGCATTTCTCCTTCTTCATAAGTTGGCCAAAACTTTATGTAAGCACTTTCTAAACATATTTTAATGTGCTTATAAGCTGGAAAAATAAATAAGCTTTACTTGTTCATTTTTAAGATAGTTTTTACGTTTTAATCAGATTATTTATAAAACTATTCACTATCATTTATGAATTTTCCCAGACAACTTATCTACGAAGTATCATTTAACAAGTCATTTTACTTTCAAAAAAATTTATTTATAAGCAGTTTATAAGTTAAAAACTAAGGAATACTTATTAACAATAAGCCAATAAACACCAGCACAGATAAGAACCCCTAACAGGAGGTCTTTTAGAGTGTGCCTAAAAAAGTCAGCGAAAACTCTGCATAAAACAGACAATACCATACTGATGTGAGATTGAGACATGTTACGCTACACGCGGTCCCCGCATATTTTTTGCAATAGTCAGATTGAGTTGACGCTCAAAACCGACGATGATTGTGCAATTTAAGAAGGATTGAAATGGTAGTTAAAAACTAACCTAAAAATCTACCAATGATATATGGGTAGATGGAGAGGACAAATGAGTCTCTATGGTAATTTTAACCAAAATTGATGAATGCATGAAAGCCTCTTTTGTGCATGGTGTGTGCCCATAATTGGCAATATAGGTGTTGTAAGTGTCAAAAGCTTGGTGTCTATCTATCACCAAGATATGCAATGCTATCAACAAGTACTATACCTACCTACTTATTTATCTACATTATTGTATAAATTGAAAATGTATCTCATTAGCTGGTCCAGAAGTTAGTGTTAACTGTTACTATAAGTAAATTAAATTCAAGTTTGACTCCTGACAACGTCGATAAAGAATGATCATGTTATGTATTGGATTCTTGCATGTATCGAGGAAAGATCTCATTTTTTCTCGATCAGACTAAAGTTATAATTCAATTTATCTACTCTTTCCAACCTAATGTAGCTAGAGAGACCGTGTGAGTTGGGGTTCAACTTTCAAAACATACAAATTTTGTTAATTAATTCTACACCAATCTTTACATAAATTGAATTGAAAATGATTTTGGTCAAAAATCGTAATCCGAAACCGGAATTCTATTATGGGGAAATACAATTACTTCATACAATGTTTTGTTTTAAAAAATGAAATTTCATAAACCTTCTAGCTAGTCCTAATTAAACCCTAAACCCCTTACATGCTAACAAAGAAATTACTTGCCCAGTTATTCACCTGAATAAAAAAATTATCACACTTTTCTCTTCAATTTCCTCCCAAAAACTTGTCACATTTCTATACATTTTTAATAAACTAAAGGATATGTAGTGCTTAATCTTGCTATTCAATTCATTCTAAAACAAACTTTAATCACTTATTTTTAAATTTTTAAATATTGTTTCTTAAATTAATACGTCATAAAATCAAATTGTGTTAATTAACTCGAGACGGGATTGAACAAATTTCAATTATTAGTAAGAAAATAAGTTAAATAAATGTTGATCTTCCCATGAAAACATTTACTCCGTATGTAACTCTTATTTTTTTGGTTATTTATTGATTTAAAATATGAAAACAATACCATAATAGTATTTGTATTTAAAATAATACTTCAATATATCACTTTATACCCCATCTAATTTTTTGTTGATAAATTTTAAGGGATATTATTTAGCCAATGCTAACTTTTGTATTACATGTTACGGAGTATTTAACACTTTGTTTTGTTCGTTTTTATCTATGCATTATTCATTAAATTTACACCCCCCCCCCCCCCTTTTTTGAAGGGCCTTTTTCTTATTTATTTATTAAATATTATGACTTTTAAAATTGCATGTGTGGAGATGGAGGGGGTTTGTAGAGAGTAGACAAACTAATATTTCTCTCTTTATTTTCTTTTTTCTCATTTTTTCTATCTATCCAAATAATATATTTTCTTTTCTCTCATTTTTTTTGTCCATCCAAACAATCCATTAAAGTGGATGCTTAGAGAAACATTAATGAAAAGAAGCTTCAGAAGAAAAAGAATACGCAATTGCTGATGTATTATTAGGTGCATGGGTCATTAAATGAACAAATAATTCATAATTGTTGATAGTATAAACAGAGATTACCTAATTGTTGATAACTTGAGATATAATGTAGTCATTAAATCATCAATGGAGAAAGTACACTTAAATGTCAAAGATTATTGCTAAACCCACCCTTCATTTACTTATATACACTCCGGTGGGGTTCCCATGGCATTGGAACCCCACGTCATGGGATGACCCGTGAGCGTTACGTTACCCCGTTCGTAAAATATACGGTTTCTATCCCCCTTAACCCCCCATCCCGGTGAATCCCCCCACCCCGACCCGACCCGAACACACACCCCCACCCCTTCAATTGCACTCCACAAGTTGATTTTGACTTTAGATTCACTCCAAAGCCAAAATCAACTTGTGGGGTGCAATTGAAGGGGGTCGGGGCGGGATGGATTTACCGGGGAGGTTAGAAGGGATAGGAACCGTCAATTTTACAAACGGGACACCGGAACGTTCCCGGGTTATCCCATGACATTGCCGGGCAATGTCATGGGAACCATCCCCCATTCACTATATTGATATTTAAAAGACATGTTTTGCATTTAAATGTTTAAAAAGGAAAGAAAAGTCGTGAAGGGCAAAATTGTCCACTTGTTATTTAATAGGACAGATTTGGCCAAATGATATGGCAATCGTTAGAGTTGTTCTTCTCTGTTTTCAAGGTCCACATAAGAAATTAAAATTTTCTCACACTTTTCATGGACCGGCAAATGGATATTTTCTTCTTTTTTTATAAAAAGTCCAAATCTTTTATAATATCAAAACACTAAGATCCATAAAATAAACATGAACCTTAGGACCACGTGATATTGCCCAATGCATATTCTGTACTAAACTCTACCAATGAGTAACAATAAAAAAGTTCAACAAAATAAATTTTTACGCATTATGTATAAAAATTAATATACTAATGTGCAATATATTTTTTATTTAATTAATGATGAAAGTTTGTCGAATTTAATTTAAAAAAGATAAATTAAACGAATATAGTGGGGCGAGGGTAATATATGCAAAGGTCATAGCTTGTTTGTTTGATGACTTGAATTTGGACCAGATTTCATTATTTGGTCTTCAGTATGTGGACTGGCCCAACATCTTGACCCACAAAGTTCCAGTCAAATTACAAAGACCAGCTCATTGTCCTTTGTTGGCCCAATCAAAATATTATTTTCCCGGTATAGTCCATAAAGGACTGGTTAGGAAACATATTTCAAAAATTGAGGACCACGAATGTAATATCTTAGAATTAAATTATAAAAAAATGAAAAGCCACTTGTTATTAGAGACCATTTATGGAATTTACCTCGCTACTCCGGTTCTGAAATATCCACGACTCCGATTCGGTCATCTTCGGGCAAAACGGACCAATTGGGTGACTGCACTGCCCTCAACCATCGAAAATCATCCACGTTCGCCCAATACCCAGACTCTTCGCAAAGATTTGCCCTCTCAAGATCCCTCTCAATCCCGGCATACCCCAAACGGTATGGGGCAAACCTCACCCCAGTACTGTCCTCGATTATAGGCCTGCTCCTGACCTGGAGGTAAAAATCGCACTCCGTTGCATGGTGAATCCTAATCTGATGAGATGCCAACACAAAGACACAGCCTTTCGCTTCCTCGATCAAAACGGACCCGGTCACGGGCCCCACGTAGACCTTGCAGTTTTTCAGGTTATGCACAAACAATGCCCTCACACACCCCAGCAATCGAACTTCGCAACCTCTTAAACCTGAGAGCATAAACTCTCCTCCGGTTTTATCTTCCCCAGCTTTGCTAAAATCCATTGACAAGACCTCATTTTCCCTGTCCTGAAAGCCAGGCAAGTCCAAACCTTGAAAAAGACTCCCTGGATTTTGAGCCATGGTGTTGTTGTTTTTAGATGGGCACTCAGGAATCGAGTCCTTCTTTGCTGTTTTGTTTCGAAATGAGAACTTTTTCTTTGGGATGACAGTAGAGTTTGCCTGCTCCAGGGCTTGCTTGAGCTCGGTGACGGTTTTGAGGCATGACCGGACTTCATATGAGGGCAAGAAGTATGAGCTCTCGGCCACTTGCTTTTCAAGACTGGCTATTGAAGCTGAAACCCTTTCCAATTCTGATCTTAGATTTGTTGGGTCTTGGGCTTTGCAGACCTGGGACAGTTCTGATTCGATTGATCTTTTCGATCCGGAGAAATGAGAGAGGAATGACTGTGTGGAATCTGGAGAGGTGTTTGGGTCCGAATTAGGCTTGCACGACGCCAGCCGTGACTGATGGAGGTTGGAGAGGCGTTGTATCATTGCCGCATGCTTGCGTTGGATGGCCGTGTTTGACATTTCATCTTTTATAATGTCTTTAGATAGGCCACCATCATCGTCTTCAATGGCTTTATCATCATACAAATCAATTTTAGTGTAGTCAGCCATTGACTATTCGCAGACCAGATCTTTTCTGGCAACTCGGGGGGTTTGAGCAAAGCCAATCTTGCCTGCCAGAATAAAGTTAATCATGCAGCAGAAAGTTAACCTCCTGGCAACCAAAGAGAAGAAGATATTACTACTCTTATTTGTTGAGATGGTTAGGAGCTATTGTAATAAAAATCCCCGCATAACTCCATCCCCCCTCCCCTTTGCATTTTGGACAGCAGAGGGTTAGGGATGGATAGGCTTCGGAGGTTTTAAAGAATGCACACGAAAAGTCTAAAACCCAATTCATGATTATGTAACACAACAAAACTATATGGACTAATGAAATAAAAATACAAATTTCATTGATAATACATATAAATGCTTCCCTTCATAGGGGAAAAAGTAAAAGTGAGAAGGTAAACAAAAACTACTCAAATAACATGACATAAAAACAAGTAATAAAAACCAAAGGTCAAAGCAAACATGCAGCCAGTAATAGCTATAAACACTAATAACCCATGATCCTGCAAATCTGATCCCTTTCCGTAAAAATCAAACCTTTGGGATTTCATGTGTTACCGTTACCGATCCCAAAATATGGGTACGGTACGGTTCGGGAAAAAATGATATCGGTACGGGATTTTTTCGGGATATTTTTAAACAAACAAGGTATAATACACAATTGGTAATAAAAATAGTAGTAGAAACATTTGTCTTAAATAGAAAAAACAGTAAATGTAAATTGCAGTAGCAGTAGTACAAAAGATTGCTATCCAGAGATTATCAAACAATCAGGTTGTTATCTGTTTCATTTTAAGCGCCTTGAAGCTCGAGTCGTGTGTTTATGCTTTTAACTAAAACAATTTGAACTACTTTTGTATGCTTTTCTATGTTTTAATCAATTCCCACAATGCAAGTAAAGAAAGACAAAATAAGTATATATGATCTATGTCCTTGTTATAAAAAACATATTAAGTGTTGTCCGTGTCATGTATGGATTAAAAGAATTAAAAAAATTTCAGATTATCACAATAAATTCATAACAATTAGCAAAAAATTCAAATAAAAATTTCAATTTTTCACATGACAAATTCATATAACAAATTGTCAAATTCACAACAAAAATTCATACCACAAATTTATAAAGATTAAAGATTTTTCATATTTACACATAACAAAATGTAAAATTCATAAAGAAATCCTGAAATTAGTATTTTTAACTCCGTACCTGGACTCCGGGACCTGGAGGCGGGAGAGTTTCCGGCGAGGTGGCGTCCGGCGGGCAGAGGCTAGACACTGCAGCAGTGGAGCGTGCAGGCGGGCGACGGCGTCTCTCTCTGGGCGACTTTTTTCAATTTCCGTTCGTGCTACTGCTTGGGTTTGGGAGTTTGGCACTTTGGCTACTTCTGCTTTCTATGTGGAACGGAAATAGGAGGGCTACTGGGCTAGGGAGTTTTGGGCTTTGGCTGGACTGGACTTTAATATATATATATATATATATATATATATATATATATATATATATATATATATATATATATATATATATATATATATATATATACATATATATATATGTATGTATGTATGTATGTATGTATGTATGTATGTATGTATGTATGTATGTATGTATGTATGTATGTATGTATGTATATGTATATGTATATGTATATGTATATGTATATGTTGGTTGCTACAGTAGTTCGGTACGGGAAATTCGGGTTCGGGACAGAGCCCGTTCCCATTCCCAAATACCAGCCGAAAAAATCGGTTCGGTACGGTTCGGGATTTCTTTGAGATTTTTCGGTTCGGTAAAATTTGGTACGGGTAATCCGAGAATTTTCAGGAATTTTCGGTAACGGTATGGTACATGTTCACCCCTACTGGGGTGGATTCGGGAATAAAACCAAAATATATCAACTACTTGTATACAACAACAACAAAAAAACAACCCAATAGAAACCGACAAAAGCAAGGTTTGAGGGGGGGTACACACACCTTACCCCTACTCGAAAGTAGAGAGGATATCGACTATTCGTATGTGATAAAAAATAATTCAAAGACAATTCAACTTATAAAACTGTCCACATTGAATTTCCATCATTTCACACATTTTCAAACAACAAACCTAGTAAAATCCCACAAAAACTAAGGTTTGGGCCTTGGGGCGAGGATGTATATGCAAACCTTACCCTACTCCGAAGTATAGATGTTGTTTTCAAGACATTTTCAATAAACGAAGTCAGAATACTCTTCTAAACATTTCCAAATGTTTCCCAAGTACGTCCCAACATCTAGCTTTCCTTACTCCCTTACCATTTCCAAGGGAGAAATACGAAAATAGCACTTTAATACTCAAAATAACAGTGCTATTAGTTTTGGAGATGAATTCCCCTTTCTGTCCTTAAATAAGCACCTAATATTAAATTCTCCTAATTAGGTTAAGAAATAGGTTTACGGCCAAACACTATAGCCTAAACGCAGCAGCCGATCTTTCACTCACGCGACGCAATAGTCCTTGGGCACGATTCCTCGTCACACTGCCGAACGCAGCAGCTTCCAGAAGGAGACCCAGGGTTTCAATGGCAAGCGAAGATGCACTGGACGAGATCCCTCTAAGCAAAAGATTGGAAAAGATACAGGTATGCTTCGTTTTGGCATTGAATTTGCTTCTAAAAAAATTTCTCTTACAAAGTTTAGAATAAGTTTTTTTTGGCAAGGGGGTTTTTGTTGAAGGTTCACTGCAATGTGTTATTTAATTTTCTTTAGTGTGTTATTATTTTCTGCAGTGTGTTTTTAGTTTCCCTTAGGTTCTATGCAGTGTGTTTTAATCTTTAAGCTTGACAGTGTTTTTTTTATTAACGTATTGAATTATTTTTGGCTTTGTTGAACTCGTTTAGCTTTTTTTGTGAATTTTAGACGTAATTCAAAGGTTAAAATAAGTTTTTGCTTCGTTTTGACATTGAATTTGCTTCTAAAAAAATTTCTCTTACAAAGTTTAGAATAAATTTTTTTTTTCGGGTTGGCAGGGGGGTTTTGTAGTAGGTTCACTGCAATGTGTTTTTTAATTTTCTTCAGTGTGTTTTTATTTCCTGCAGTGTGTTTTTTGTTTCTCTTAGGTTCTATGCATAGTGTTTTAATTTTTAAGCTTGGCAGTATTTTTTATTAACGCATTGAATTTTTTTGGCTTTGTTGAACTCGTTTAGGTTTTTTTGTGAATGTTAGACGTAATTCAATGCTTTTTTTTCGGTTTTCGTTTTTGTGGTTTTTCGTTTAGAAAATAATTGTTTTATTTTATATATAAACAACTGTGCAACCTTTGGGCAGTGTCGTTTTATAGGTTTAGTTTTTTATGTCGTTTTTATTTTCTGCAGTGTGTTTTTTGTTTCCCTAAAGTTCTATGCAGTGTGTTTTAATTTTTAAGCTTGGCAGTGTTGTTTTGATTAACGTATTGATTTTTTTTGGCTTTGTTTCCCTTTTTTGGTATTTTTTTGAAGCTTTCCTAGATGTTCTATTGTTGTTGTAGGAAGCTGAAGTGGCCTCTAAAGGTGTTATGCAAGATAGGAGAATTAACACGTATTATAACGTGAATTGATGGGTGTCCTCAACAAAGCGACGGGTATGTGGTAGTTAAGTATTATGATTTTGTGAGAGTGACCTTACGTAAGTTGAAAATAAGCTAAATAGTACACAATGCTTACTGACTTTGAATTTTGTATACAAATGCAGGTGTAATTGTGGTATGTTTGTAGTGAAATTCGCAGAGTTTCTAATGATGGATTTAAGCATACATGAAGTGCAGTCATGTGAGATGGAAGCTTACCGGGTTAAAATGACAACAGAACTTTTAGCTTATAGCTATGAGAGGAAGGAAGTCCAGAAAGCAATAGACTTTTTGTTGTTACCTTGGATATTTTAATGTTCGTATGACAGCTGTTTGGAGTTTGTTTGTTTAAGTTTTTTGTGGTATTCATGATATTTTGTTTTGTTTTAGTAATAATTTATGGGCGTTTAATTAATAAGTGATTTGAGAAGTTGATTAGTGGAGAGTTTTTTTAAGTCACACTGCCAGAAATTATACAAGACCATGACCATTCCACACTTCTGATGGGTATATTACATACCCAAGTATACTCATCGATACCGAGGTGACATGTCAACCGCGAAGTCGGGTGACTAGTGACGAGTCGGGTCTTACTGATTCGACTAGGCGACTTGTTGGGGCATGACGATATGTGACCGGTCACCCCAGAAATTAGGTGACCGGTCACGATCTACTTTTCCGAACTTGGCAAATTGAGTATTGGGGACACGACGTTAGGTGACCGGTCACCTCCGGAAAAAGGTGACCGGTCACGACTTTAGTCTTCAAGAATGGTCGTTAGAACACTTTTGGGCGCGACATTTGGTGACCGGTCACCCCCGGAGGATAGGTGACCGGTCACACTTTCAGTTTTCGAAGATGAACCTTGGAAGCTATTTTAGAAAAGTCGTGGATGACCGGTCACCCCCGGGTTGGGAGGCCGGTCACTATCTTGAGCTCTTGAGGAATGAAGCATAGGGCTCCGTACAACTTGACCGGTCTCACTTTTGAGTTTCGATCTATGGATCATGGGCGGACGTATCCGCCTCCCCCAAACCCTAGTATCTAAGAGATCAATGGAGGGACCCACACCCGTCACTCAAGAGAACAGTGTGGTAAAGTCCTTTGGCACCATCCCAGATTTGTATTCAATCAACATATCTGATTGCACATTGATAGATGTTGTCTGGTTATTTGTCATTAAGTGGGTAGCTTCCATGCACCTACTGAGCCTCCTCTACTCTATAAATAATATGTGATAGAGAAAGGAGAAGACATTCACTACTACTTCCATAAAATCCTGTACACTCTTCTTAGAGTAAGAAATATATTCGGACTCGGGAGATTTATCCCGGTCTAGGTAATTCTGTGTTGTGTTCCTTACTATTAAGCTTATCTTTATTTACCCGGTTAAGCCTCCCTAACCCAACCCAGTGGAATTTACACCATCAACTTCCAAAATTGTTTAGGCAGTCACTGCACACTTTGTTTGATAAATTCAATATGCACTGCAATGTATGCACACTCTTCACTGCCACATTATAAATAAGTATGAAATTCTAAGCTCTTCACTGCGACAATATGTTTGAGATTGAATTTCGTGCCCTAACATGTACAAGTCTTCAAAAAAAGAGCAGAATTCATTTTCATTCGTGAGATTTAATTTTTTACAGTAATTATACAGTGCAATATGTAATCTCTACAATGCCAAAATATATACTTCGAAAAATTAAATGTGTAAAATACACTGCCACAATGTATACAC
This sequence comes from Cuscuta australis, assembly GCA_003260385.1. NCBI lineage: Eukaryota > Viridiplantae > Streptophyta > Magnoliopsida > Solanales > Convolvulaceae > Cuscuta > Cuscuta australis. The sequence continues at coordinate 2,907,215 of NQVE01000114.1, forward strand.
TGCCACAAAATATACATGATGCCAATAACTCACTGTCTGAAATACACTTCCAGAATATATACAGTGCCACGATATATCTACACTGCCACAATATATACACTGCCAAAATATCCCATGTCCCGTCAACACATAGCAATATCATCAAATTTGAACCCATCTGTGATGCTCCTATTCAATAATAAAATAGATAACATTCTATTAAATTACGTAAATAAAGGAATGAATTCAAACAATAGACATATAACCTAATATAGACATTTAGCCAAACACGTGAAGAAGTTGAAAATCATGTCTCCTAACCAATTATACTATGCACCTATACTTCACAATGCGAACTTTAGTTTAGTAAACGCATACATCGCACAACACACTTTGAATTACACCATGTTAATCTTCAATGGAGCAGCTTTGTTTTCAATAAAATTATGCTAACTACTTAGACATAATTAAGACATTCTCTACGAAGAAAAATAGGAAATAAATAAAACTGCCAAAATCAGCGACACTGCGAAATCTTAACAGTGCCAAATCTTCATAGCACCTAATCTTAACACTGCCAAAATCACAATGCTTTTCAAAAGACCTAATTTTTCAAAAGGGACAAATACTAGATATTTCAAAATTGATTTCACAACACCTAATCTTCAGTATGAAGAAAACACAATAATTAAAAATAAAAATAATGGAAATCCGAATAAAGGGATGTAGGAATGAAAATTAAAAATTGAAGGAGAAGAGAAAATGATTAGCCACATCGATGAAGGAATCGGAGATGACCTGATGTTTGTCGCTGATGATCAGCCCGGGAATCGTGGGAGAAGGCCTGAGGACGCATGATCGCGGGCGACTGAAGGAGAACGTGCAGCCGAGGTCAAGGAGAGTACGCACGTGCGGCCTAGGGAGTGGCGTAATTTTTAATGAGAAAAAGGAAAAAGGTTAAAGGGCATGATAGTAAAGGATTGACACAAAAAAAGTGCTAAATTTGTTTAAAACATTTAGTAGTGCTAAATGCGTAATTTAGAATGAGTTAGAGTGCTATCCAAGGTGATTTCTTCATTTCCAAACTTATTTCTAGATTTCCTTTGCCATTAGCCAATACCTTACTCCCTTACAAGATACAAAGAACAACAAATTTTCTTCATCATTCAAACTTCAGACGGACAACAAACCCCAAAAAAATCACATTTTTAATTGTAAAACAGCCAATCCCCCAAAACCCAAATGCTGAAATTCTGCTAGCTTCTCTGGAAGTAATGGATCTTGAAAAAAAATCAACAACTCTGTGGATAGAATTACGAAAACTAGGGCACGGTGAGTCGGACTTACCAAGACAAATTTGGGGCTTTAACCAAATTGCAGCGAATGAGTATACAGTGAAAGGATCAGGCCATAGGGTCGGTTTTCGGCGTTAGCAAGGAGGATACATGAGGCGGAGAGGGCGGACGACGGCACGACGGACGCCAGGCGGAGGCCGGATCGCGAGAGACAAACAGAGACTCAGGTCACGGGGATCGGATCCTCTATCCCAATCTCTGTGTCCCACACCTCCGTACCGTCACTAAAATTCTGTCCTGATAAATTCAAAAATGTCAATGATAAGTAGTACTCAATAACTAATTTCCAAATTAGTCGTGCAATTAAATAATTTTCAGAATGGTACTCGTTAATTAAGAATAATGTTCAGTTCAATTCATCTGATTAACGGCCGTTAAATTATGGAAAAATAAAAATAATACGGTTTGGAAAAATACATTATTTAGAAATAAATTGGTCCACTTTAGAAATATTTGTAAATGATATAAAATGTTTACTTTCAAAGTTATAAAATTATATTTATAGTTTTTAGTATTATTATATTTTCATCCTATAAAATTTAAAACATTTTTCCACAATTAATGTATTTTTATTTTAAAAATGGACCGATTTGAGAAAACACCCAACTGAAAAGTACCATTTTCGAAAAATTGTATAAAGTTTATCGTCGTTTTAACGGCCATTAGTCGGAACATCTTCGGAATTAGTTAATTAGGGGACTAATTTAAGAAAATACATATTATTGAGTACTATTTTGAAAATTTATTGCCCCGTAAAACTCTTTGGTACTAATAATTCTTTTTTGAACACCATGGAGTATTAATTCTTTCTTAATAAAAAATCGTGGAGACAAAAAAACAGTGTAAAAAATACTCAATTATAAACACATTAAGTTTGAAAGGATGAAGATGAGTATCACATATTGTATTCCTTTCGTCGCAGTGTATTTGTCTATCTTTAAATTCTTTAAACAAAATTAATAAAATTTAACCATAAATATTATAAAAAATGATATTATATATTGATATAAAAATAATTTTATTTGTTTTCTTTTGTAAAATACTTACAACATTGTTTTATCTAATTAATATATCATATAATTCTTACGATTACTCCGTATTTTATTAAAGGTCGAAGAATTTTTTTCCGAATTTCAAGTTAAAGAAAAAATGGCAAGGAAAAATGTATTAAGAGGATTGAAAACATAATTTTTCTAATTTTGATGAGGAAACTTAAAGAAAATCATTTTTTCATTTCAAATTTCTTGAACTAAACATAATGTTAAGGTTTTGGTACGAGAAAACTATTTTCAGAAAAATTATTTTCCGATGGAAAATTATTTTAAGGAAAAATATATTCCCATCACATTTTCCTTTATTTGGTATGAAGAATAATTTGTTTTCAAACATTCATTTTATATTGTTAGCATTTGAAATTCAATTTAAAAAGATTTTTTGGAGACAATTTAAAAAAAGTTTAGTAGCATAGGAGCAAGCAGTGCAGGATGACAAAAGATGATGACATGGGAGAAGGTGGGATGGGTGGCACAAAAATGACGAGTAGTGAACACAGTGTAACGAGTGACGGGGTACAATGGAGCGAGAGGCGAGTAGATGGAGGGCAGCGGGGCATAAGGAAAGGGAGGGGCAAGGGAAGCAACGAAAGGTAGGGGTGACGAGGGCTGAGGGGTAGGGGGCGAGTGCAAGAGGTGTGGGCAAAGGCCAATTCTTCTATGCTACTAAAGTCCACACTAATTTTATATACCTTTATATACAAAGACCATGAATGAATTGAACTCTCTGGAAAAAAATATAAGATTTCCATATCGGCCTACTAAAAATATGAAATGATTCACATTTCACATGTGAAGAGTAGGATCATGAAAGCACAATTTTTTCAATCAAGTCACTTGAATTTTTTAATTATTATTCTAACCCATAAATTAGATATCAATTTAATAAATACGAAAACCATCTATTCCAAAGATGTGTGAGGAAAACAGGTAACCAGTTGCATCGCAACTTTCTTATAGATAGCAAAGCTAATTATATACTAAAAATAAAGTTATGAGTCTTAGGAGTCGAGATATCATGATACACCTTAGGAGTCAAGATATCATGATGCACGATCTAGTCCACTATGTTTATGAACTTCACAACCTTTTGCTACACACCTTTTCATGGAACTTTTGGGACATTAAATGTTGTTCGGTCCCTAGAAAGAATTAATCTAGCCACCTAGGTGTACTCCAAAATGAGATACCACATTTGTACTCCAGACATTACTCAGGCTCTCCATGCACAGACATGAAGAATTTGTACTGTCTATGGTATTACCTAGCATTGCCCCTCTAGAAATCATACATTTAATTCCAACAAGTGCAACAAAAACATTTAACATAATTAAACCAAATCTTGTAACATGACTATAGATCCAAAGTAAGATATACAGAGTATGTTAATAAAGTGTTTTTTTCATGTAACGATAAAGCATTTAACCTTATCAAATACAGTACATTTTTCAACACAAACAACCACATTAAAATTCATAACAGCCTGTAGTACCAAATATACTGCAAGTTAGCTTTAAAAACGTTGGGGTTGGAAGTTGGAACCTAGGGGTAACCTACCTCTCGCCCCACCTTTCATCCCAAGACATTTGTTATTGTGAGAGAAGGTATATGTAAAAAAAATTAATGTTCAATATCTATGAAAAGATTAGAATCAAAGGTGGGACGAGAGTCGGAGTGACTTTGATATTTTCCTCGAACCACGTAGTTGTTCGGTGTTAACGTGTTGTCACTCACCTCCACCACCTCCGGAGATCACGAGAAGAAATCGCACCACCAACACTCTCCGTATAAAGAGGTGACGAATAGTTCGAGTGGTGCTCATAGCCGCTAGCCACACTCTTGAAGCTCGGGCTCCTCAAGCAGTACCCCGTTCCAGCGTCAGGATCTGGAATGGGATACAACAAGCGTTTCTTTGCGGGCCCCGCGTTCTCGAGCACCTTTGATGGTGCCCTGTGGCGGGGAGCGCTCTGCGACCGAGTCCTAGCCTTTGCAGACTCGGTCGTGGCCATGTAGCTCGGCATTGTCGCGGACCCACGCCCGTCAAGGCAGTTGGCTCTTCTCTCTTCTCTTGAAGACTGAGGAGATATGAGCTTAGTTGGAGGGGAAGGGTAGTGGTGGGAGTATTGCCATTGTTGCCTCTCTCTGGATTCGTCTTCAGTGTCAATGGATGATGGATTATTGTTACCTCCTCTCCACATCTAACCCATGAACAAAAAGATAAACAATTAACAACATAAGAAGGTGATGGTAATATCTTTTTTGAATAAATAATTAAGTACTATTGGGGAGATAGCACATATATATACATACTTGTTGGGAGAAGGCATGGGACAAATCTCTCTGGGGCCTTCTTAGGGATGCAACGGCTTGCATTTCCTTTCGGCTATAAAGCATTGCTTTGACCTCCTCAATCGTGTGTGACCTTTCATCCCAATCCTCTACTGCAACGGTGTAACCGCTTCCACCTCTGCATCTGGACTGCAATCATATCACACATTAGCATAATATTATCTATTTTGAGCCAAACTGGGAATTTGTCTTTCGACACCTCCCGAAATACCTCATACTATTAATTTTGGCCATTCTCTCCTTTCCCAACGGGTGTAGTTAAGAATGGTTAGCATCTAAACAATATTTATTAAAGGGATGACATAAAGAATGATAAATCGCCACCTAGGTCAAAGCACAAAGCCATTCATCTTCGTACGACCAGAATATTTTTTATTGAATTGGTTCTTTGATATGATATTAGGACCTTACTGGCCCGAAAGTCGATCATGACTTCAAAACATTATTGCCAACCACTCCTAGTTTTAAAAACAAAATTAATATTGCACTTGAATGTTCGGGTGAATTGAACTTACGTACCGTAGACATCCTATCAGGAGAGTAGAAGTCATCGTGGTGGCGAGAATGGTGGTGGTGCGGCAGGGAATAAGCTGGAGTGGTTGTTGATGATGTTTTGCAACCAGCAGCTGCAACTTGTTGGTGTCGGCCATTAATGGTGCGGTGGAGGAGGATGCGAGACTGCACCCTCACCAGAGCTTGCATGCATCTTAGCGTTGTCTTCGCCTGCTTCCTCACATTGTGACCTCTCACCAATGCTTGTAGCTTCACCAGTCCTCTTAGTGCTCTTAATGCTCTTCTTGCCTATTATATCACTCATCCCATCATCATACATTCTCTCCATCACAAAAACAAAATGCCAAAATTTTGCGTGTGCTTGTGGGAGTGTGACAAATTCATATAAAGTTAACAACTCTGAATAATTTTAGCGTGATAAATAAAAAATGGAATCTTTCTCTAGCACGTGGACGAGTTTCATGATACACAATGGTTGCCATTCATTCACAATGCAAAAAGTCGAATCCAGATATTACCCCTTTTACTACACAGCTTCTGTGTCATCTAAGCTATGTCCTCTACAAGATGGTTTTTCTATCAAAGTGATGGGTGGGAGAATAAGAAAACCTAATTTCTATTTTGTGTTCAATAAATTTATTTGAATGTGAAATTGGTGTATACTAGTCAAAATTCAATACTAAATCAAAAGAAGCTAAACATTATGAAATTGGAAATTTGAAAATGTAGGATTATGAAATTGGAATATTAAAGGAAGAGTAGATAATAATTTGATTATATACGAACCAGATATCCTCGGAAGTAAGTTTGGATGATTAGGGCAGAGAGATGTTTCCTTCCCCTTGCATCGGTTGATGAAGACGATGACAGAACATTAGAAGCCGCCGCCGCCGCCGGAGGAGGAGGAGCCTTGGCCAGACGGGCAACTTCGACGGCTGCCTGAGCGGTCGCAACCGCTGCCTCCGCGACGGCCACCGCAATGACACGATGATGCCTCTCCTCTGCTGCTCCGCCGCCGCAACGACCGCCTGCCGCTTGCTTGCTCTGCACTGCGCTACCACTTTCATGGCGGATGATGCTGTTGCTGCTATTCGTCGACTTCCGGAAAAGCCATCTCCTCCTTTCCCTTTTCTGCAGATTTGGAAATTCAAATCAACATTTAAATACTCCTTAAATTAAATTTAGGAAAAAATCATGTCAATATCTGCCTTCTTAATTGTTTTTTTGATATTATGTTTTTTCTATTAAATTTAGAATAAAAGCATAAAAGATTATATTTTTTATTCATTTTCTATGTTTGATTTGATTTTAGTTTTTTTCTTCTTGTGTTTTGATTTTCTTAATTGTGTTTTGATTGTCTTCATTTTCTTTTAAATTTAGAATAAAAACACAAAAGATTATATTTTGATTCATTTTCTATGTTTGATTAAATTAAGAAAATCAATTCAAAATATTAAAAAAAAGAAAATCAAGAAACAAATCAATTTTGGTGTGATTTTTTTCCCTTAATCTTAAACTAGATAGCTTCACAATCAAAATGGTCATAAATTCATCATTTATGTTATGAATTTTTATTTTAAGGTAGTGTTTGGCAACTAGTATTTCACTTCAATTTATAAAGTTTAATTTAAAAATTTGAAATCTTGAATTTCAAATGACAAGGGAAGTGTATGAATTTCAAATTAAGCTTTGTTATGAATGAGAAAAATTTGAGTCAAATCTAAATTCAAAATCTTTAAATTTTTCAAACATAAAATTTGAGTATAAAATTTTTCAAACATAGAATTTCTAAACATACCATAAAATTTTTTTAGAGTATTAAAATTTTTTCATCGAAGTTCAGAAATAATAAATTTGTATATTTTGTGAATATATTTTGTTTATGAATCTAACATTTTTCTAAACTAAAAAAAGTAATTAGGGAGGGATGAGGAAAACTAAGAATTAATTTAAACTTGAAATGGAAAGTACTCCATAGAAAATTAAAGAAAGTGACCTTATCTTCGTCTTCTTCAAGGGGATGATGATGGTGGTGGTGGTTTCTCTTTTCTTTAATGGGAGAGCGCAAAGCCCTTTTCACAGCAGAAAGCCAAGAACTTCCTCCTTTCTTTACTCCCATTTCCATTGATCTATATGTAGATGTATATACATATATATATAGCTAGTACTGTAATAAATATAGTGTATAAATTACCAGAGAGAGAGAGAGAAGCTTTTAGTTTTAGTTGTAAGGGTTGTATGTGTAGGTGTTAACGGTGCCCTTTTTTCATCATATTATATATTTTTATATACTTACTCCGCCCCCCTAAGATATTCCCGTTTTGACTTTTTGTGACGTTTAAGGAGAGTTGAAAAAAGTTGAAAGTTTACCAACATACCCTTAATGAAAATGGATGGGTGTATTAAATAAAGTGGAAAAAGTGTAAATAAAGTATATACATACATGCAGACACACACTTCAAACATGTTAGAAACTACTATGATTGACATCATAGATGACAACTGTCAGTAGATTTATACACACAAACAATAATAATTGTATGTAAACTGAAGGTATAAATGCATTACTATCGTTTGTATATGCATAAATTTACAAATAATTATCATTTGTGGTGTCAACTATTTTGAATTTCTAACCTCACTCTATTTATAATTATGTTAACAATATCAAGGGTCATATCAACATATCCTTTTGTTTGACCTGATTTTTGGCTCTTCAATTCCTTTTTTTACTCAAGATTTTAATAGTGATCCGCACTCTCCGTACATTTATTACCACCCTGAGATTACATACTCTATTATTGTCATATGTTTAGACAAAAATTTACTAATTAATTTTTGGCTTTGGGCATAATATATTGAAGCAAAATTCTATTTAAACCATAGTTTTACGGTGACATTATTTTTACGGTCCAATACGGTTTCTAAAACTATATTTTAAACTAACTATTTTTATTTTATAGTGAAGTAACAATTAATGAATGCAACTTTGCATGTTTATTATTGGTCATTCAAAAAATATAACTTCGTATCAAATCACCCTTTGTAAGGGTAAAATATACTCCGTAACTTTTATCTTCAAAATAATAGTTTGTATTGTGACATTATGACACTGTATAGTGATATCTTTATTTTTTGAAACTATATATTGTCATAATTGACATGATAATGTTATTTTGGAGATAAAAAATATGAAAATATTACTCTCTCCGTTCTCAAAAAGAGTTTCTACTTTGAAAAAGTGGAAAAATAAGGAAATGTTAAATTGTAGTTGACTTCCAATTTTGCAAAGGATAAAAGTAAAATGTGATGGGTAAATTATTAAAACGATACAAAATGCGGAGCAATATAAAACTCGAATCGTCCGGATGGTACTCCAAACCCTAAAAACAATAACTCAACAAACATCACACACACTTTAGCATTGTTGTTGTTGTGGTCGACAAAGGATGCGCTATTTCATTTGCTCTCCATGTTTAGCTGCCTTAAGTCTGTGGGTCCTGTTCCGTTGACCATTTTAGTTTGGGGAGAAAAAAGTTTTTACCTTTCTAAGTTCTAACTCGTTTGCTATTTACTGTGCATAGTTTTAATTAATTTCACCCTGGAGATGAACAGAATTTTCCAATCCAGTGTTTCAACTTTGTGGAACACACCTCAGCAGTTTGTCTCCTAACTATTGGAAAAATAAATTCTTCCCTTCTATTTGTCAAATCGGATTTTTTTTCAGTCAAAGTAGCGAACTTTATATACATTTCTTATTCATATACAATACGGAGTAATATTTTTGATGAAATTTAAGATGGGGTATGGACAAGTAGATTGAGTAATAAGATACTTGGGCCAAACTATATCAAAAGATTGAATCTAGTCGATTAATTAGTTCAACTCAAAAGCTTATATACTGATTATTTTGCTCTTAAACTTCCGATGTGGGATGACATTCTAACAATTTTTTATTATTATTTTACAAGATAAATTAAATCAAATCTTTTTTTTGCTAATATGTAATGTGAATTTTATTCAATTATTGATGATGAAGTTTATCTAATATATTATAAAAAGGTGAACTAGAAAAATACTTTGAGACAGAGGTAATAAAATTAATGCACGTTCGAGTCATTGTATTAATCCAATATATTAAATTGATATTCGATTTTGCTTTCGTCTCACAATATTTATCCAGTTTGATTTTTTATAATCAAATTAGTTTTAAAATTTTGAAATAAAAATATTTGAACACTCTGAAATCATAAAATTTAATGGCAGATGAAATTTGTCAGCAACAGAGAATGAATGATGGCTGGGCGAGACTCGCGGAGATATAACCAAAGGAATGCGGACATTTGCCCCTAGTGGTTAAAAAAAATTTAATCTCTCTCCTAAAAAAATTCTTGTTCAGTTTATAATATTTGACTAGAGTTATTTTCAAATGCCTATTCAGATTTTCTAATAGTTTCACATGTCTAACACTTACTTTTTTTCAAATATTTAGAACCTTATCCACACCCTATCTCATTTAACTCATTTAGGGTCACGAGCCTCTCATCAAGAACACTAACATAATCACATATCCACCCTTTGATTATTCAGTGTTCTATTCAATTATATCAGCCTCTTATTTTAATTACAAACAGTTCTATAATAAAAACAAACTTTTTGTTTGAGATTTGGAGAGTTAAAGTGTCACATACTAAATAAAATCTTTGTATTCTACAACAATTACTCACGAAGAGATTTCTTCACTTTGCTCTTTGTATTGCAAGTTTTGAGCAATAAAAACTTGAATTTGTGTACATTCGAATGTGGAGAAAATTCCAAGTCTCGTGAAATCAAAACTTTGGTAGAAAGGCTAGATAAATGTGAAATCAAGTTCTCGAGTTGCATTTAGATTTTCAAACTACTTTAAGGTTGACGAAAATTATTGAAATCTCGGGCACATTTACTTGGGGACTAGATGTATGCATTAGGTTAAACCAGGGCACATCATTGACTCTTGCCCTTTTCATTATTATTTTTGGATTTTATTCATTGGAGTGCTCTTATGATTTTGTTTTGCCAGATAACAATTTTACATAGCTGAAAAACACTTCTATCAACTTGACTTCCACAAGAGACTATTAAGTACGCCATCCATGCACGTGTGCAAAATATACTTATAAGCATAGAAAAATACTTTATTAGTTGACTCATGTGTTAAAACAGCTTATGAGTAATTTTTTCACCAGCTTAAAAACATAAAGAAACACTCATTAATTATGCTAACTTGTTATTTTGATGACGAATCATATAGTCTTATAAATCACGCACACTTATTGAGGGGTGGGAGAAGAGGGGGTGAATAGATTGAGGTATTCAGTACTATTAGGCCTCGTTTGGTACATGAAATTCAAACTATGAAATTAGAATTGGGGACTTCAATTCCAATTCTAGTGTTTGGTAGCACAAATATTATGTAGATTTGGAATTGATAGTGCAAAAAATGAATTGAAATTGACAGAATTCAATTATATGGAATTGAATCCCATGGAATTACAATTCCAATTCAATTCCCTGGATAATTTATAAGGATTATATTTTATTAACACATTTACATGTATACATACCCCCTATAATGAGAGTTCCTTCAAAAATAATGAAGTATCGTAGTTTATTCATAAATTCGAGTCAATCTCCATTTTTAAGAGGCTTGCTCGAAACTCTGCCTCATTTATTAAACATTTTTTTCCTAGTCCATATTTTAAATTTTTGTTGTTGTCTAGATGCACTAAAAATTGGACGAAGTGTTTCCTTAAAAAGTTTTGTGTTAAATCTTTGGCCTTCTTCTTTTCAACCCACTTTTTACTTACTACTTACTCGAAACATATCAAATTAAATCATATCAGATAAAAAACAATTTTATGTTATAGTACAAACAAATTAAATCAAACCAAATCAGACATTGAACAAATTAGATCAAAACCAATCCTTTCGAGAAGAGAGCCTTATACATGTAGTTGATTCATGTCCACTTTAGTTCATTTTAACAAAAAAAAACAAGCCCAAATTTCTAAGGGAGTGTTTAGAAATTCAAATTTCGTTTAAATGCTTGAATTTTAAATTATAAGAGAGAGTGCATAATTTTTAGGAATTAAAAGAAATTAATTTAAATCCAAATCAAATATGAACTTGAAATCAAATCGTAGTTAACAAAAAAGTACCTATACTATATATCTGGATGTACGGTATTTCCCACATCCATATGAGTACTCATTTTTGAATAATTAAATATTCATTTTCAAGCAACAAAATTTTCATTTTCAAATACTCGAATATTAATTTTCAAAAAGACTGAATTTTAGAAAAAAATAGTATCAACTTCTTGAAAATGAGTACTTAGTTGATCATAGGTGAATATCCCGTTACTCAAAATGAATATTTACCATATTCGTACATCGTGTTATACGGCATATATTGCGTTTACAAAGAGGCCTAAGCTCTTTATATTTTTATATGAATAAAGACACCAAATATGGGAATCGGGTCGGGTATAGCAAAAACGGGTTGAAGACTCGAAGAACAAAAACAAAAACAAAAAAAAATCTAATCTTCTCCGGTACCGGCGCGACACAGATTTCCGGGGAGAGCAGTATCCTATTTGGACTGCTCTGTTGGAAAGAATGGAGTAAACAAAACAAAGATTCAAGATAATTGCTGTCGCCGGTGATCGGCAGCTAAGCTACTCCGCCGTCACCTATGGCGGAGCTCGATCTCGAATCCATCCTCCATTCACACGCTCACGCCGCCTCTGACGACGAAGACGAAGACCACTTTTTCCATCGCCGAACCGTCGATGAAATCCTCCTCAACCACGCTTCTTCATCTTCATCGTCTTCTTCGCCCTCGCATACGCCTCCGCATTCTCCTTCCACCGTGTATCGGCGGCAGGCACAATCCGACTGCAGCTCTGTATCTTCATCTTCTGAAACCCTAAGATTGCCTCATTCGCAGTCGCTGTCATCTTCAGAATTGAAACCGTCTGGTTCAATTATCAGTAGAATAAAGTCCGACGATTTCTCTTATTCGCCTCCGTTTCTCGCGGGGGTCATCAGATCAAATGCCAAGCCTGGGGCTGCTCTGGCGGCTGCTGCTGCCGCTTCGCGCTCCTTCCCCACCCGCAAAGCCGCCGCCATTAGGAGAGCTGTCTCCAGCTCCGTGACCCAGCATGATGCTGATGTTGTCTCTTTGGTGGCCACTGAAGGTGCATCTTCATTTGAGGTCACTCAGGCTGTTACACTGGATAATTGCCCACCTGCTCAATTGCAAATGACTAACCTTTCTGATTCTAGTGGGGATTTGGTTGATGATTCCAGCCAAGCTCAGGAAAGTTCGAGGGGAGGAAGTGGAGTTTTTGCTAAAGGTGATAATGATAATGACGGTGGTTTATTAGTTTCCGGGGCTGATAATTCCAGCCAAGGTTCCTCCACTTCCCCGGTTGAAACTAGCATTTGTTCCCCCATCAGAACTGAAATGTTCTTTGATGTTGCTGGGGATTCTGTAGAACCAAAGTTACTGGCGAATGAAGGTATGAATGTGCATGCCGAAACCGCCTCTAATGTTGAGGGGAACCTTGACGATGAAGTGACCCCAGCTGTTCCCGAGAGGCATCAAGACAAAATGGGGTCCGAGCTTGGGGATCATGATGCTCTTTCTGAAGGCGGAGATGATTGTTCTGAGAATGGTTTTGCTGATACATTGCAAGAGAAACAAATGCAAGAGGAGGGAGGGAGTTGTGTAACGGTTACGGAAAAGAAGGTAGTGCCTTCATTAAGCCCTATTGAGCAAGCAGAAGAACTTGAAAAGAAGCAGACATTTGCAGGAATGTACTGGGAGGAGGGTGCTGCTGCCCAACCTATGATGCTTGAGGGTGTTCACAGGGAATCTACTCCATTGGGATACTTTGACGTTAATGCAGAAAATGCTCTTACTCGCATCTTTTCTTCAGAGAAGTTCAGGCAAGATCATGGCTCCCCACAGGTTCTGGCAGTTCACCTCAACTACATAGCAGTGGGAATGTCAAAAGGGCTGGTTGTCATTGTGCGCAGCAGATATACACCTCATCATGCTGATGACATGGATTCAAAGGTGTGATTCTTCCATCCGTTTTAATGTATTCCATTTTAGTTTTCTTCAGTATTAGTTGCATCAACATACGTAGTTTAGAACATGTCTTGTTCATCTTTCCAAATCATGATGGAGGTGTTTGATGGCTGTGCCTATGCCCCAACATTTGTACTTACTAGACTTTTCCAGAGTTTTCATCAATTAAAGCAAAATATTTATTTGTACTCTTTAACCACTTAAAATAACCTTAATGACTACATACATGTTTCAGATGTCGATGCTGAGTTTACCTGGGGAGAGGGCTCATGTTCCTGTAACATCTTTGTGCTTTAATCATCAGGGGGACTTACTCTTTGCAGGATATGGTGATGGACAATATACCGTGTGGGATGTGCAGAAGGCATATGATGTTAGAACTATGACTGAACATAAGGCCCCAATAGTTCACCTTTTTATTTTGAGTCAAGATTCTCGCCAGTTTTATGTGGTCAGTGGTGACAGTAAGGGTATAGTTAAATTGATCCGCTTTTCAGTGCCATGGCTCAATAGAATTTCAATTTCTAAATCAACGGTAAAGCTTTTCCCTCATAGCTGTCTGTGTATGGCGTTAATTCAAATGTTCATTCTCCCTGAGTTTAGATACTTTATCTTATTGCTTTGAAACAGAAGCTGCTAGATGAAACAACAAGCACTGTAGTTTGTGCTTCTCCATTACTCTTTGCAGATACTCTGGGAAGTGCTCTGACACCTTCTCTAGATAATACTACAGTTCCTAGTGGTGGTGTCGGTAGTATGATGGGAGGCATGGTTGGTGGATATACTGGGTGGAAACTTTTTGATGGACCTTCTCAGGGTGATGAAGGTGTGGTCGTATTTGTCAGTCATCAGTCTGCTCTAGTGGTATGAACTTCTTCTGAACATACGACCATTGAATCACATTTTTCATCCAAATGGTGTTAGTGAGGGTTCCATACCCTATGCTGAGTAAACTTTTTCTCTGATCACTCTTCATTTTGCATTGTGTCACCTGTAGGCTAAAGTGATTCCTGATATAAAGGTTTATGCTCAACTTCCCAGACCAAATGGTGTTAGTGAGGGTTCCATACCCTATGCTTCTTGGAAATGTATGCCAGGAAAGTATAATTCTTCAAATAGTATAAACTTATTTCTGTTATTTTGTTGGCCGCACATATTCAAAAAGTTTGGAGATATATAAAAGAACACCCCCTTTTGAAAATAAATTTTAAAACTGTTACAGCATTTGTGTCTGATGAATCATCACATAGAGTTTCACTGCTTGCAATTGCATGGGATCGGAAAATCCAAGTTGCCAAGTTAATAAAATCAGACTTAAAAGTTTGTTGGGAATGGGACCTGGATAGTTCAGCAGTTGGAGTCGCATGGCTGGATGATCAGGTCTGCCCTTGCAATTATCTTTTTTTTACTTTCCATTGAAGGAACATATGCAGAATGGTGTATCTTTTAGTGAAATTTTAAAGTGTTAGATTTAAAGTCAAGCAGACCTGAACATGAGATAGATGCAAAGTTTGTTCTTAAATACGGAGTATCTGTTATATTAGTTCAGATTGCGGCAACTGGCAAACCTTGTTCTGAATGTTACCTGCAGTTCTAATGCTATATATCAATTTGAGTTTTGTATAATTCAAGCATTTTGAGTTCAAGTTTTCAGTTCAGATTGTTATTTTCATTTCTTTTGTAATTACAATGCAAAATAATTTGGACATCTAACATTTAGGTAATATAAAACTCACACAACAGATGGGTTTCAGATGATTTCAACTGTATGCTTTCAGTTGTGTGTGTGTGTGTGTGCACGCAGATTTGGGTGGGGTGGGTGGGTGGGGACTTCTTGGGCCATAGGCCTATAAATTCGAATTGAATCCATGCCACAATGTAAGTTGTTTGTGTATACATCTTATGCTAATGCCATTACAGTGCAGATGTTGATTATTCTTACATCAATGGGAAAGCTATGTTTGTTTGAAAAAGATGGAAATATGATCCACCAGACAAGTTTCTCCACTGGTGGGCTTCAAGGAGATGAAGCTCATCACAATTGTATAGCTGTTAGGGGGGCCAGTGTATACATTCTAGGAACATCACAGCTTGTTGTCTCCCGCCTCCTCCCTTGGAAGGAGAGGATAGAATTTATGCGAAGAGCAGGTGACTGGATCGGTGCAATGAGCATGGGAATGACACTCTATGATGGCCAAGCTCATGGTGTAATTGACCTCCCTAGAAGTTTAGTTGACATTCAGAAGACTGTTATGCCATATCTTGTCGAGTTATTATTGTCATATGTGGAAGAGGTATTCTCATACATATCAGTAGCTTCCAACAGACAAGGTGGGAAGTTGTGGCAATCAGATAAGTCAAATGATAGGGACCAACAAATGCCTCCTGAAATTAAGGATCAGTATGCACGTGTTGGTGGCGTTGCTGTCGAATTCTGTCTCCATATCAAGAGAACTGACGTCCTCTTTGATGAAATATGGAAAAGATTTGATAATGAAAAACAACAAGGTAATTCCATCTCTTTCAATTTCTCTGCTTCTACTTATAATTGGGAATCCCACGTGTTGAGTCTAGTGATTATCTGCTAATAAACTTTCACATGCTTGTAGTGTTTCTGCCATTTGTGGTAGATGTATGTCTCTCTCTCTCTCTCTCTCTCTCTCTTTCAATGTTTTTCATCCTGTTAAAAGGGCGGATCATGGGTATGGTAATCACCTGCCATTTAATGTAGGTACTAGTCAACATAATGCTAACTTTCAAAAGCAATAAATTTTGTATTCTGAAAGATTTTTCATTTTTTCAGTTGTTCATTTCCTCCATCTGATGCAGATACATTCTTGGAGCTTTTAGAGCCATACATATTGAAAGACATGCTCGGTTCTCTACCACCGGAGGTAACTCTTTACCTCCTGCACCCTCCCTCCTTCCCACACACACACATACCCAAAGAAGACCACAAGAATGATACTTATAGTAGTAATAATAACAGCAACAACAATAAACGAAATAATTATCACAATAACAATATTAAGAATAACAACAAGAACAACAGTAATAACAACATTAAGAATAGCATTAAAAATAACAATACAAGGAACAACATCAACAATAATCCTTTTGCAGTTTGTTTTCATGGGTTTACCACATGGTACTTGTGGACTTCAAAAGACTATCATGAAACTTGGTCTCCAAAAGCCTATTAAGTGTTCAATTAAAGGCCTTAAGAGTAAAAAACATGAATCCAAGTATCTTGTGTTTCTATGTTCTGAGTTATTTATATAAAGAGAAATCCCTAAAAATTGGCATTCCTGTAAGATATTTATATATACTATGACCAATGTGTAAAACATGTTATATTCATTTCCTCCATTATTTGTTTTGCTATGTAGATTATGCAAGCACTAGTGGAACATTATAGCAACAATGGTTGGTTGCAGCGAGTTGAACAATGTGTTCTTCACATGGATATTTCATCCTTAGATTTCAATCAGGTACCAATGTAGTACTCCCTCCGTCCCAATTTATATTGTCTGTTTTGGTTTATGATGTTTGACCGAAATTATTTTTAAATCAGTTTTTATGAAAAATGGTGTAGAGTTAAAAAATAAAAATTACATGTTAAAATACTCCATCAAAAGATCTATAAAACTAGTGGTTACATGACTATATTATCTTATCAAATGACTAACGAAAATAGAGAAAGAAAGTGAATGAAGTTTGACCATGTGAATAGTAAGCATGCAATTTATTTTGGGACGGAGGGAGTGCTATTTTGCAGCTTTTGGCTGTTCTTGTCTTCTTGACTTGCACTAAATCATCAAACGTATTGTTTATAATTTCATGTAAGAAAATGGTATTCCATCCGTCTTGAAATAAACTTCAAACTTCCCTTTTCTGTTTGTCGCAAAATAATTTTCTCCTTCCTTTTAACTGTCTGCACTTCTTTAATTAATGAAGTAGCAGTTAGTCAAGCAATGCAACTTTCGACGTTGAGCCGGGGGTCTCTTTGGAAACAGCCTCTCTACTTTCGAGTAGGGGTAAGGTTTGCGTACACACACCCTCCCCAGACCCTACTCTTGTGGGATTTAACTGGGTTGTTGTTGTTGTTGTTTAAGGAGAGCGTTGAATGGTTCACATTATTTCACTCTCCTATGCATGCATCTCAATCACACAAATTTACTATTTCTTACACTCATTGAAAAACTAAATGAAAAGTTTAGTTTGGGACAAATGGAGTACTATATGTAGACATGGCAAAATAGACTCAAGTCACTCAACACCAATTACCCAAATAGAACAAATTGAAGTTGAACCTGAAATAACCTGAAAACTGAATACCAGATCTATAACCGACACTCGAGACAACTCGACCAGAACCGTAACCAAACCAAATTGATTCAAAACTGAATCAGAATCGAATTAGTATTAAAACCGGTCAAACCCAAACCAAATTAGACTCGAACCAATCGTACCTAAGTTATGAAGTTACAATAGGTCTTTTTGGCAAAAGTTTAAAAAATGAGAATTCTTTCTGTATCTTTTTTTTGAAAAAAATGTTACTCCCTTCATCTCTACTTCAAGTATTTTGTTGTGTCACTGTCTTTTTTCATCTTGATCCTAAATAATGCTCTTATACTTATAAGCAATTATTATGTAGTTAATACAGTATATTTTATTTAAAAAATATAGTACTATGTATATATTATTACTTCTTGTCTTACATTTCTATTACACAATATCAGTCTATTAAAAACGGAAAGCAAAAAGATCTTTACATATGGGAGGTTAGTCAATTCAATTTTAATACTAATCCAGCCCAATATGACTCGAACCAAACCGAACCAATCTAAAGCCGCATCTTTCTAATGTGATATTTACTCTAACCGTTATGTACTGAACTGATAATATTAACTTTATCTGAACCAAACTGAACCCAAAATGTGGACACCTGAACTAAACACGCAATTGTACAGAACCGAACTGAATATAACAACAACCCAGTTGAATCCCACAAGAGTTGGGTCTGGGGATGGTGTGTGTACGCAGACCTTACCCCTACTCGAAAGTAGAGAGGCTGTTTCCAAAGAGACCCCCGGCTGAGTGTCGAAAGTTGCATTGATTGGCTAACTGCTACTTCTTTAAATAAAGAAGCGCAGACAGTTTAAAGATCTATTTTGCTTTATTCCATCATTCCCCATAGCCAAAAAATAGTGAATTTTTGGTTCCATCGGAGATTCGGAGATGATGGAATGAACCAAACTGAATATAACATATGCCCAAAATAGACTCAAACCCAAGAAGCCTGAACCAGAATGGGCCCAATTGCCAGGTTTGAGTATATGGGTATGAAAGCCCTTGGTATTTAACTTTCTTTGATGGTATTTTCAAGTTCTTAATTTCTAAGTTTGGTCTATAGGTTATTCGCATATGCAGGGAACACATGTTGTATGGAGCAGTGATATACTTGTTCAACAAAGGTCTTGGTGATTTCAAGGCACCCCTGGAGGAGCTATTTTCAGTTATAAGAATTAGCAAAGGAGACACGGCTGTGGGATTTGGGTAGTGCTTTCATGGATTTTTGTACGATATGTCGATATCAAAAGATTTCATGTTTTTTTGCATGCTCAAGCCCAATTTCCCTTGCTGAATTCATAGTTTATTAGTATGTTTGTCTTTTGTTTTTTTGTAGCTATGTTATTTATGCTTCAGATATGATCTTATGATGGTTTTTATTTTAAGATCAGGTGCCTGTTACTTTAATGTTACAGGTACAAGGTGCTTGTTTATCTGAAATATTGTTTCCAGGGTCTTTCTTTCCCCCCTGGTAAGGCACCAAGATGCTTTGACGTTCTGTTTACCTCAGCTTATGTCTTGATAAATTAATGGTTCATATTGTCAGATTTTGCAATTGATTTCTTTTGGCTATTGTTAATTCTGTTTTCTGTTGATATATGTACTAGGCTCCATTGCCTACATATTCTAATGTTTTTTTTTGCCTGTGGCTGTACCATGTACCCGAGTTTCTAGGTTCAGTGTATTATTGGTAGTCCCTAGACATCTAAGGCGACTTTCATTGTTCCTTGGTGCCCATTGATATGTCTAGGTCATCTCATCATCTCATCCAATCTGACTATTGAATATTGATGCATATCATCATTACTACTTGACACTCTGTGATTGACTTTCTATGAGTGTAGAAAATGCATTCTCGTATGTTCATTGTATATATTTGTCAAGTATTAACCAAGAGGCCTCTGCCTATATGTGCTGCCTTACTAAATTTCTTTTACAGCAGTTTCTGATCAGATTGCCTGTTGCTACAGCAAACTTGTGAAGTCATTCTTGCTTTTCTGTTTATTTCCAAAAAATGGTCAATGTTAGTAGTTTTATTGATAATAATAGAGTTGATAAAAATTCATTTCTTATGTTTGTGTGTGACCATCTGCATCTACTCTCTCTCGCCCGAAATTTATTTTATTATTTGACTTCATGGAGTTTAAGAAAAGTGTTGAAAAGTAAAAAGTGTATGGTTGGAATTAGTTAAGACTTAAGAGGTGATATACTCCATAGAAGTCATAGTTATCAGTACTTCCATGACGCCTAAACGACTAGGCGACCACCTCGGTGACAATTGGGTGACCTAGACAGTAACACATAAGGAATCAGGGTTGGTCTACATTAGTAACACTAGTATAAATATAAACATACATGTTCTCTAAACCTTATCAAGATTTTAAATACACGTACATAAAAAATGTGAACACACCATAATATGAAAAAAGAAGAATATGAAATACGAAATACGATTAAAACACAATATGTAACTTCTTAGTGCAAAGTAAATACTGAGTATGAAAAAAGTCACTGAAATATGAAATACGAAATACGAAAGTCACCGAGGAGTATGCAACTTCTTAGTGCAAAGAATATGAAATACGAAATATGACTAAATGGCATAAATGATTTTCGAAATGCAAGGCTGAGGCGAGGTGAGGGATGCAAAATAAAGTGAGGCGATACACCATGGTGAGAAGAGTTGATCGCCAGGACGCCTAGGCAGCGCCTAGGCGACACCCTGATAGCTATGATAGAAATCTTGAGCCACATATTACATTCCATAATGGGAAAAAGGTGAAGTGTGAAGTTTATTTTTGGATCGATCATGGATGAAAAACAAAAGTTTGAAGTGTATTTTGAGAGGGAAGGGTTGGGCCCTAAGCTATTATCAAGAACATTATGTTTGTGAAGACAAGTTGATGAATGTTACATTTTTTTCTGAGCTATTATCAAGAACATTATGTTTCTGAATTTAAACCATCTATCTTTATAGGGCATGGAACTCTATCCCCAGAAATCCTTCCATTGCTTAGGAAAGAGCTTGTGCATTTTCTATTGGAAGGCTCTTGCACATCCAGTTCATTGGCAATTACAAGCTTTACAGTCAATGAGCTACACCCAAACTTGCTCTATCTATTACGATTAGATACTCAAGCTACATTAGATACACTGCGATTTGCATTTGTTGAAGATGATCCACAATTAAACCATATTTCCGGTGATTCAACCAATTTATACACCAATTCTGCTGAAGTAAATGGTTTGTCTGAAGGTCAAAATCTAGTCCAAGAAGTAATAGGTGTCTTAGCTAATATCCTTGATGCAAGTTTGTTCCAAAGTAGCAAGCCTTGTAGCAAGGATGATGGTATATCCATAGATAGATGGCCTTCAGAACGAGAGAGAACCCATATCTTGGACTTCATTGCTTATTATGTTTCTTGCGAGAAGGCTAAAATCTCAAGAGGTACTCTAAGTCAGATTGTTGAATACTTGACTTCTCGAACCGATTCCTCAATTAGTGTCTCTGAGAGTAAGGCAGTCTTGAAGAGAAGACAAAAACAATTGGTTTCACTTCTTGAAATATTGCCAGAGGATGAATGGGATACTCCTAACTTGTTACATTTATGTGAGAGGGTTCAGTTTCAACAGGTGGGACACTCCGCTTAGTGAAGTACTTCACGTTTTCCTTTTGTTTCCTTTTTCTACTCTCTTTATATTTTCAATATAATATTTTATATAGCAGATACTTATTTATTTAGGTTTGCGGCTTAATTCATTCTATCAGACATCAGTATCTAGCCGCTTTGGACAGCTATATAAAATATATTGATGAACCAATTCATGCCTTTTCATTTATTCATGACATGCTGCATCAAATGGGAAACAAAGATTCTGATGCTTTCCGCTCTGCAGTATTATCTCGAATTCCTGATCTTGTCAAACTAAGCAGGTAATACCTTTAAAAGTCATGCACATCCATACAACCATTGGTTTGTGCATTGTGTGCAAACTTGACTACTTGTCAATGTCTTTTTTTTTAAATTATGAAAATTATTCATGATCTGCAGGGAGGCAACTTTCTTCATGGTTGTTAGCCATTTTGAAGAGAAGTTTGAATACATTTTGTCCATGTTACGTTCTCATCCAGAAAGTCTCTTCCTTTACTTAAAGACACTCTTTGAGATTCAATCTAGCAAAACCCTCAATTTTTCTTCAATAAGAAATGATAATGTTCTAGAATTTCCTTGTCGGAACAAGGGAACACATCAGTCAGAAAAGATTCAAGCCTATCTGGAAGCACTGTCTAGATGTCCAAAAGTAATGCAAGACTATCCATTTCTTGTGACTGATGAAATGACAGAGTTATATCTTGAGGTGATATCTCGATTATTCATGCTGCTTTTCACCCCTCTCTGACTGTTTAAATCATGACACTAGGTTGACATATGTAATATTAGCTGTTAACATACTGCAGTTCAAATAATCATCTGTTCTTTGATTTCCTGAATATTTTGTGATGCCTATATTCGGAATAGGAAACATTGGGAACTATGGAATTACCTGGTTTCTCAAATCTTTAAATCAGGTTCATCAAATGCCTACAATGTGCCACTGGTTTTGGCCAATTCACAAGAATTGGGTGCATTCCCGCCATTCCAAACACCGTTAGTATCTACTAGTAATCCAATTCACAACAAATCGATTTTGATAAAAACTGTATATTTAAAAACTACATCAAAACTGTGACTTGAGTATTTTATTTTGTCAAATGATTACTGAAAATATGCAAGGAAAAAAGATGATGTGATTCAACTATGTGAATAATGTTTAGAAACAGTAATTTGGATCAGGGGGAGTATTTCATGAAAGTGCTACATTTTTGTAAATATAAACCAACTAATCTAATCTAAATGAAGAACCTCTTTTAGATTGCTAAATACAATAATAGGAACAACAACAAAACTATAATCCCAACGTATTTGGGGTTTAAGGGTGAAAATGTAGCAACCTTACCCCTGCAAAAGAACAAAAAGGTTTTTTTATGTTTGAGCCTTGATGCATTGCTGCATTTACTAACCAAAACTTCATAGAAAGTAAGAAGCAAGGGACATTTAATGTATCATTATGATTTAGTCCATTTTTTTACCGGCAGCTAGCATATTTTCAAAAATTATTTTTTTAGCTCCATTGTCAATGGGTGCACTTGTTTATATTGTTAAATAAATAAAGAAAATAGGTTTTAGGAGATCTAATGTATACATCAGGTTCTCACTTTCACTTGCAATATCCTGCTGCACTTACCATGAGTCTTGAAAACCACCACAGCCCATGCTGTGTTTAGCATTGCATTTGGTCATCATCTGCACTGATCTACTATTTGCATTCCCATTTTATGATGTTTTACAATATTAATTATTGCTAGCAAAAATATCAAGTACAACTCTTTGTGATGAAGAACCTACGCTATTGCCTGGGCACTGTTGATGTTAAAACTCTCTATAAATAGCTTAATTGTTTCCTCCTGTCCCCAACGAGCTTCTACTCAAAATCTGATTTTGTATTGGTGCAAAAATTCTGCAGCTTTTGTGTGAGTATGAACGCAATTCAGTTTGCAAATTCTTGGAGAGTCTTGAAAGCTATAGGGTGGAACATTGTTTACGCTTGTGCCTGGAACATGGAATTAGAGATGCAGCTGCTTTCTTGTTTGAAAGGGTTGGTGACATAGGAAGTGCACTTTCCCTCTTACTTGACAGCCTTGATGAAAAGTTCATCGCACTTGATGCTTCTATTGAAGAGAAGATTTGCGATGCCCAGTTGAAGCATTTTAATCAAATGTTAGAGACAAAAGAGGTATGCTTTCTCCAAGGCACCCTTTTCTTCATCATAGGCCTCAGTGATATAGACATTTCTCATGATTGTTCTCTGGACTTGATTGGTATTAACCTCACAGGTCAATGACATACTTGAAATGGTGCGCAACTGTATCTTGATGTGCCAACGAAATAGCCCCAGACTTGCTGAATCTGAAGGCCTGTGGTTTGAGTTGCTTGTTTCGTAAGTTCTCACTTTTAATAAAGTTATAATTCGTTTGTCATGCTGTTACGGATCTAGGGTATAATCTTAAATTAGTTCTAATAATAATAACAATTAGTTTCCTAGTATTATCGGCATCCTATTATTGATAGGAATATAAATACTGTAGTTTCTTATCAGTAGTAAGGACCTTCGGGGGCGACTCTGAGTCATTCT
Organism: Cuscuta australis; assembly: GCA_003260385.1. Classification (NCBI taxonomy): domain Eukaryota; kingdom Viridiplantae; phylum Streptophyta; class Magnoliopsida; order Solanales; family Convolvulaceae; genus Cuscuta; species Cuscuta australis. The sequence goes on from NQVE01000114.1 coordinate 2,931,186, forward strand.
CGGTAGGGATGGGGTTGCACCAGGGGTCTGCCCTTAGCCCTTTTTTGTTTGCCTTGGTGATGGACGTCCTAACTCAAGGTGTGCAAGAAGGGGTCCCATGGTGCATGCTTTTCGCGGATGATATTGTGCTTATCGATGATACACGTGAGGTACTAAACGATAAGTTGGAACAATGGCGCCTTGCCCTTGAGACTAAAGGGTTCAGAATAAGTAGGAACAAGACTGAATACATGGAGTGTCGTTTCAGCGGCAGAGAAACAGAATCAGAGATGGAAGTTAGGATTGACTCTCACCTAGTACCTAAGGTAGACAGGTTTCGATATCTTGGCTCGGTAATCCAGGCTGATGGGGAGTTAGACGGGGATGTTGGACATCGTGTTGGAGTGGCTTGGGCCAAATGGCGGTTGGCTTCAGGGGTATTGTGTGACCCGAAGATTTCGCCCACAAGTTCTACCGATCCGTAGTCAGACCTGCTATGTTATATGGGGCAGAGTGTTGGGCGGTTAAGAAGACTCATGTGCGTCGTCTGCATGCGGCGGAGATGCGGATGTTACGATGGATGTGTGGGAAGACAAGGTTGGATAGGATTTCGAACGAAGTTATCCGACGTCAGGTAGGCATGGCGCCGGTAGAAGATAAATTGCGGGAAGCGAGGTTGAGATGGTTTGGTCATGTGAGACGACGGGATGCTGACGCCCCTGTACGGAGATGCGAGCGGATTACGGTTTTCGGGGGAAGTAGGGGAAGGGGTAGACCTAAGAAGAATTGTGAGGAAGTGATTAGACAGGATTTAGGACTTCTCACCCTGACTGAGGATATGGCTTTAGATAGGAACCTTTGGAGAACTAGGATTAGAGTAGCTGGTTAGGAACTCGGTGCTATAGAGGTTTTTTGTAGTGTGTTGTGTTTGATTGGAATCTTATATTAATGCTTGTAGAACTTTCTTTTCATTGTACTTGGTGTTTTATCCATGCTATACTGTATACCCTATCATATTTTTTGTGCAGGTTGAGCCCGGGGTCTCTTGGAAACAGCCTCCCTGCTTCCAAGTAGGGGCAAGGTCTGCGTACACACGCCCTCCCCAAGACCCTACTGTAGTGGGATCCAACTGGGTTGTTGTTGTTGTTGTTGTAGTTTCTTATCAGTAGTCTTATTCTATTCTAGTTAAAAGAATAAATAAGGATTCATGTTGTCTTTTGTGAGGCTCTGCTTATTTATACTCACACAATTATTAATAAATTATCATCATTGAAGTAATTAAACAATTCTTCAAAGTTAGCCACGGACGATAGGATCTGAAGTCATTCTTCTTCTAGCCACGGACAAGAGAAGTGTTCTCATCTATCCCAGGGATCTCTTCAGATCTCTAAAAAACAAAGAAGGATATTATATCCTGGATATGGTGCAATCACGTTCTTTGAGGTGGGAATGCATATTCATGTGTAGCACATGCATGCCAAATACTCCCTTGTTTGCAAAACCAATGTTGGTTAGAATGCCTTTAAAAAGTTCACTTTAGGAATTCAAGCAAAAAGGTTCCCTAACCTTCACCAGATCTTAAATTAGGACATATTTGTCTTTTTGTGGTCTTTTTTAACTTGTATGCTACGTTAAAAAACGAAAGGTAGTTTGGGACAGAGTAAGGAAGAAGGTTTAAAAAGGTGGACCCAAATATTGGTGTGCTTGAGAAGTGCATCAATTTTTTTAGTTCCAACATGCATGTAACCTTAAATTCAGTGGCCGCCTTTGGAAATGCACGGTTTATTTTTTATACTTCACATAAGATAATACTAATATACTTTTGAACACATCTTTTCAACCGACTAGCACCTGGGTTGGACTCGTGCCTAGTCAATGCAACATTTACTAACCTTTATATGAATTCTTTTTACTGTCTTATGACTCCTCCCAAGTTGGAAATCAAATTATGCCTTTCGTTGTTAACATTGTTTATTGATGATCACACCAGCTTATTTTTCCATTTCTTTGGTTACAAAAAACCAAGTCGGCATTCTGGTGGCGCCGGAGCTGCGAGAGTTTGTGGTGGAGGTGAAGAGGATTAGTGATCGTCTGGTGTTTATCAAGTTGGTTTTGGGTGGGTGTGCGATCAATGTCGTGAGTGCTTACGCCCCGCATGTTGGCCTGGCAGACGAAGTTAAGAGGGAGTTTTGGGACGCCTTCGATGGGGTGGTTGTTGGTTTTCCACTGACTGAGAAAGTTGTCATTGGAGGCGACTTCAATGGCCATATTGGAGAATCGGCTGATGGATTCGAGGACGTGCACGGTGGTTTTGGCTTTGGAAGCAAGAACCCAGCGGGAGTTTCACTCTTGGAGAGTTGGAGTTTGCCAGAGCAAGTGATATGGTGGTTGCTAACTCTTGTTTCCCTAAACAAGACGACCATTTGGCTACATTTGTTAGTGGAGTGGGGACGACACAGATCGACTATCTTCTCTTGCGCAGGTGTGATCGGATGCTCTGCAAGGATGCTAAAGTAATTCCGAGTGAAAACATCACTACCCAACACAAGCTTCTGGTGATGGATGTTATGATCAAGTGGGAGAAACATAGGAGAGCTTCGAGTGGCAACACACATATCTGGTGGAGGAGACTGAGTGCGGAGAATATCTCTGAGTTGACCAGGCGAGTGCAGGAGAAAGGTGGGTGGGAATCGGCCGGAGAGGCTACTGATATGTGGGTGCAGACTGCTAACTGCATCAGGGAAACAGCCAGGGAAGTGTTAGGTGTGAGCTCTGGCTCTGGGAGTAGGCGTCAGGGTGATTGGTGGTGGAGCGATTCAGTTCGAAGTAAGGTGGAAGCTAAGAAGGTGGCGTATTTGAGGTACATGGGCTGCAATGTTGAAGAGGAAAGAGCGGCGTTACGAGTGGAGTACAAGAAATCACGTAAAGAAGCTAAGTTAGAGGTAAAAAGGGCAAAAAATGCCGCTTTTGAATGCCTCTACAAGGATATTGAGGAGAAAGGCAGTGTTAATCCACTGTTCCGGCTTGCTAAGGTGCGTGAGAGGAAGGCCCGGGATCTGGATCACGTGAGATGCGTGAAGGGCAACGATGGTAGAGTGTTAGTTGAGACTGCCAAGGTGGCTAAGCACTGGGGGGAGTACTTTAGTGAACTCTTAAATGCGGGAGGAGACCAGAGGCTAGTTCTTGATGAGTTGGGACAGCCCGGGGCGTCTCGTTTGTATTGCCGGCGCATTTGCCTGGAAGAGGTTGTTCGGGCTCTCCGCGGGATGCGTAGTGGGAGAGCTTTGGGACCAGATGAGATTCCGGTGGAGTTTTGGAAGCATGCGGGTTGTGGTGCGTGGGTTTGGTTAACCAAACTCTTCAATGTTATCCTCCGGACAGCAAGGATGCCTAATGAGTGGAGGGTGAGCCTCTTGGTTCCTCCGTTTAAAGGCAAAGGTGACATTCAGAGCTGTGAGAATTACAGAGGCATCAAACTGCTTAGCCACACCATGAAGGTTTGGGTGGAATCATTGAGTATAGGGTGCGGAAAGGGGTTTGCATCTTTGAGAACCAGTTTGGTTTCATGCCTGGCAGATCGACTACAGAGGCCATTCATCTCGTGAGGAGGTTAATGGAAGAGTATAGGGCTAGGAAGAAGACCTTCATATGCTGTTTATTGACCTTGAGAAGGCGTATGATAGGGTGCCAAGGGAGGTCTTTTGGAGGTGCCTTGAGGCAAGAGGAGTTCCCATCGTGTACACTCGCGCGATCAAGGATATGTACGATGGGGCTATGACCAGGGTAAGGACTTCCGGGGGCGATTCAGATTCTTTCTCGGTAGGGATGGGGTTGCACCAGGGGTCTGCCCTTAGTCCTTTTTTGTTCGCCTTGGTGATGGACGTCCTAACTCAAGGTGTTCAAGAAGGGGTCCCATGGTGCATGCTTTTCGCAGATGATATTGTGCTTATCGACGACACACGTGAGGGGCTAAACGATAAGTTGAAACTATGGCGCCTTACCCTCGAGACTAAATGTTTCAGAATAAGTAGGAACAAGACTGAATACATGGAATGTCGTTTCAGCGGCCGGGATACAGAATCAGAGGTGGAAGTCAGGATTGACTCTCACCTAGTACTTAAGGTAGACATGTTTTGATATCTTGGCTCGGTAATCCAGGCTGATGGGGAGTTAGATGGGGATGTTGGACATCGTGTTGGAGTGGCTTGGGCCAAATGGTGGTTAGCTTCAGGGGTGTTGTGTGATCCGAAGATTTCGGCCAGAATGAAAGGTAAGTGCTATCGATCCGTAGTCAGACCTGCTATGTTATATGGGGCAGAGTGTTGGGCGGTTAAGAAGACTCATGTGCGTCGTCTGCATGCGGCAGAGATGCGGATGTTACGATGGATGTGTGGGAAGACAAGGTTGGATAGGATTTCGAACGAAGTTATCCGGCGTCAGGTAGGCATGGCACCAGTGGAAGATAAGTTGCGGGAAGCGAGGTTGAGATGGTTTGGCCATGTGAGACGCGGGATGCGGACGCTTTGTACGAAGATGCGAGAGGATTACGGTTATCTGGAGAAGTAGGGGAAGAGGTAGACCTAGGAAGAATTGGAAGGAGGTGATTAGGTAGGATTTAGGACTTCTCAACCTGACGGAGGATATGGCCTGAGATAGGAACCTTTGGAAAATTAGGATTAGAGTAGCGGGATAGGAGCTCGGTGTTGTAGAGGTTGTTTTGTAGTGTGTTGTATTTGTTTGGAATCTTTTGCTATTGTTTGTACTTGTTGCTTGAACTTGGTGCTCTATCTGTGTTATATTGTGTTCCCTTCCATATTTTTGTGCAGGTGGAGCCGGGGGTCTCTTGGAAACAGCCTCCCTACTTTCGAGTAGGGGCAAGGTCTGCGTACACACACCCTCCCCAGACCCTATTGTTGTGGGATTCACTTGGGTTGTTGTTGTTGTGTTGGTTACAAAAAAATTCTTTTTCGGTGTTACTTATATTTTCTCCCTGTTACAGGTTCTGTGAACCTTTAATGGAACCATATAGTGGAAATATAAAGGACCAAGGGGCTTGCAGGATCAAGTGGAAAGTCTCTCAGTCTCGTAAGAATGCAGAAGTTCTGAGGAAGTTGCTCTCCTTCTTTATTAAAGAGATTGCTGAGGGAATGACCGGATATGTCCGCCTACCAACTATCATGCTAAAACTGCTTTCTGAAAATGGTAGCCAGGAATTCGGAGATTTTAAAACCACCATAATGGGGATCCTCGGAACCTTTGATTTTGAAAAAAGAATTTTGGTTTGTTTTCCTGTCTGTTCTCATTTTCCCATTAATTTATTCAATTATACTACAATGCAATACAACAACAAATTCAGTAAGATACAAAGTAAACACCGAAGCACACATGCACGAGCTACAGACTATACTACACTGCAATATGCCAGTGTTAACTATAAACCTGCCGTTGCATTCATTGATAGTCTACTTCCATTTGAAAAAGAGAAATAATTCAGTTCTTTCCATTCGTTATAATGTTCCAAATGCTGTTTTCCATTTCAGGACACTGCGAAATCCTTGATCGAGGATGATACGTATTATACCATGAGCTTACTGAAGAGGGGGGCTGTCCATGGCTATGTCCCTCGAAGCCTTGAGTGCTGTGCGTGCAATTTTCTTCTATCAAGAACTTCTTCTAGTGTTCAAATTTTCAGCTGTGGTCACGCAATGCATCTGCATTGTGAACTTCCAGACAACGGCGAACCCTCTAAAGTTTCATCTGTTGGATGCCCAGTTTGTGTGCCTAGAAAGAGTTCTCACAGGTCAAGAAGTAAATCGATGTTCTCAGAGAATGGATTGGTGAGCAAGACTTCAAGATCTCAGCCAGGACATGGGATAAATGCATTGCACCCATATGAAAATGATTTTCTTGACATCTCCTCTGGTCCCCATCCAGTTTCAAGGGTACTCTCAAATTCTATTCTCATCTGTTACACTATGTTTGGTTCAAGGAATTTAGAAAGGAAAAGAAAAGAAAATGGGTTTTTATCATTTTCCTCACCAAAATGGGAGGAATTTATTTTTTCTCCTTTTAGTACATTTTGCCTTCTCATTTTCTTTTCCTCTCTAACCAGACAAGAAAAAAAAAAATCCATCTCATTTTCTTTTCTTTTGCCTTTCAAAGTCGTGGAACCAAACATAGTGCCATTTGTTCTGCACTCCAACTCACGAGATCACAAACCGATTGTAACAGTTTGAGGTCTTGAGTAAGCTTCAGAAAGACCAGAGGCCGTCACATATAGAAGAAATGCCTAATTTGAGACTAGCACCGCCTGCTCTTTACCACGAAAAGGTAAACAAAAGGATAGACTTCCACACCGGGGAAAGCTCATCGAATGTGGAGAAACCAAACATGTTCAGGGACAAAAAATTGAAGGGATCCGCGATAAGGTTCCCCTTGAAATCAAATATATTCGGTAAGCTGTAAGCTGTACGTTATGGTTCCAATACATACGCCTATCCCAAAACATACAACATTTTCCTTTTCGGCCTGTGCCAAAAGAAGTCCATTTCCTTTTTTTGGGTAAGGAATATGTGTGACCATCATTATTTCTCTTTCATATCAATTGCAACCACATTTTTTACTTTTCAACATTTTTCGGAATCTCTGTTTTTGTTCAGGTGTGTGTGTTTGACTAGTTTATGTCTAAAACAAATGTAAATTTATTTCCAGGCAAAGGGAAGAGTTTAAAGCGATGATTTACCAGATTTTGCAAAATGCAAGAGGGTCTTTTAGTCCTGGAGACAGGTAGCTAGGTAGCTGATGAAGATGGAAATGTACACAATGCAAGGACAATCTTTCTTTCTGGGATAAAAACAAAGAGTAAATTCTACAAATAGTCATATATCATTAAAGATATTCCACATTTCATCTACTATATGAAATTCTATCAGGTCCATTTAAATTATAGACATTAAATATGAATTAAGGCCTTTAAAAATTTGGAACATTACTAATTCTAGTCCTTTGTTAGTGTATGATTTTGATGGGAATGGACTATAATTGGCAATGCTCACAATTAACACAAATCTCCAATGGAATTTCAAAAGTAGTCAACTCAATGTGGAATGTTTCTAAATATATATGATTATTTGTGAAATTTACTGTGGAATAGGGGTTTTCTTTCTCTTTATTTATTTGTATGGGTTTTCTCTCTCTATTTATTTCTATATGTAAATATCTCAAGAGATATATTTTATGGTTTGTGTTTTTATTAGCCGGACAGACCAAATGTACAATTATTTGCCTTTATGCATGTAGAAAGAGCTATTTTGAGAAAACGTGATTTTGTTGTGGAGAAGTAGATCCAGACATTGAGGCTGATCTTGGCAATGAAAATAATTGGGCTCCGTTTGGTACACAAAATTCAAACTATAGAATGGAGGATAACAATTCTAATTCTGCTGTTTGATAGCATAAAAATATGTGAATTTGGAATTGGTAATGCCAAAAATGAATTGGAATTGGAGAATTCAATTCTATCCAAATCAATTCTACAGAATTTTGACTCCCAATTTAATTATAATTACATTAGTTCTGTGTGCCAAACGGACCCTTACAGTTTTTCATCATATTAATATGAGACGGTTCATGTGACTTTGAATACAATGTCATAGAATGACTCAGGGCTTTTACAATTCTTCATTTGAAAAATTGATGATTCTTACTCCCAAAACTCCTCTCTTAACCCTTCTGCTCCCTCTGAATCATCCTAGCCCTTTCTTCTCTTTTTGCCGATTGGAAGGGGAGGAGGGGGTTGCAAGGGACTTGTTAGAATAAATGCGATAAACCCGTGTTTCAACAGGACTTTGGGGGTAAGAATAATCAATTTTTTAAACAGAAGACTGTAGAAGTCGTTGGTCATCTTATGACATTGATGTTCCATGTCACATGAAGCGGATCGATATTAATACTCAATGCAATTTTTATGTTATTGGCGTATTGTATCAAGAAAGATTTCATTTATAGGTGACAACCCCTATTAGACATCTTGAACCCTTTTTCCATCTATAACTTTAGGAAAATGTTAGTCACAAACAAAAAAAGTTATAATATTTACAAAAAATTAAGGCAAAAAGTTACACATTTAAATTTACAAATGTAAATTTATGAAGTTTTGTGATTTTATTAGACCTATCTTTCAAAAAACATGTAATAGGATTACATTTTTACATGTCAATTAAAATTATTGAATTTAACTAAAAAAAAGATCAAATTAGAGGCAATACATATTTTACAATTGAATGTATTTTTTCTCATACTCGTAAATGTATACTCTTATAAATGTAATGATCATTATGTAATACTCAAGTAAGCATACCTAAATTTTACACTGTATGTAGAGAATAGGGGGTGCAATAAATTTGGGGGTGCAATCGAAGGGGTGAGAGGTTTACTGTGTGGGGAGGAGGGGTTAGGGGATTAGAATCGTTACTTTTATAAACGAAGCACCGTAACAGCCTCGGGTCATTCCATGACATGAGGTTTCAATGTCATGGGAACCCCTCTGTTTTGAATAAGTATTAAAGTAATAAATGTGCAAAATAAGTACAATGCATTTGTTACTTAGAAATTAATATTCACATTGATATATGAGAATTCCAAACTAGAGTCTAGAACGAATTAACGAAAGTAGGGAGCACAATTTGTTTTTGAGTTGTGTTAGGGAGACACAAAAAATTTGATATCATTTTGGCATTAAGTTTCCCACCATCACACAAAATTTGTTTTTGAGTTGTGCTAGTGTCAAATTCATCGTGTTTTCCTGACATTTTGTATTAGTTTTTGTTCCAAAAAAAATTCAAAAATTTTAGAATTTAATGCTATTTGAACACAGTTTCTTGCTGTGCAGAAATCATTATTGTTTGTTTATGGGGGACTATTATCATGACGTTGCCCGACAATGTCATGGGATAACCCGGGAGAGTTCCAGTGCCCCATTCGTAAAATTGACGGTTCTTACCCCCTAACACCCCAATAAACTTCCCTCGTCCCCGACCAAAAAACACACTCACCCCCTCTCTTGCACCCTATATGTTGATTTTGACTTTGGAATCAATTTTGATTCTAAAGTCATAATCAACTTGTGAGGTGCAATTGAAGAGGGTAGAGAGATGTGTTCGGGTCGGAGCAGGATAAGGGGGTGATTTAACGAGAGTTTTAGGGGAGTAAGAACTTTAATTTTATGAACGAAGCATCAGAGCGCAACCAGATCACTCCATGATATTGAGATTCTAATATCATGAAAACCTCGATGAAAATTTTTCTTGTGAGGAGTATTATTTATTGCTAACAAAAGTTGTGTGAAGTTGTGGCAACTCAAGGCGGTTATTTCCACCCACACCGATTTTACTTTTTTTAGCATTTAATTTCCCCAAATTTTCTTTATTTATTTATTTCTTTCTTTCTTGATTTTCTTTTTCGTTGTTCTTCGTGTTCTCCGTCGTCCCTTTTCCAACTCGTCCGATCCCTCTTCTTCTTCTTCTTCCACCTCATTGCTATATTATTTATACCATTTCCATTTTCCTCTTTTTCTCCGTTCAATCTTCATCCATTCATTCATACCCTCTCTCTCTCTCTCTTGAAGAAGAAGAGGAAGAAAGAAAGAAAGAAGAAGAAAAGAGGAAAAATGGCGTCTTCCATTTCTCTGGCCAAATTCGCGCATCCTCTCGTGCCCCTCAACTCCTCCGCGAGATCTGCCGACAGACCCCTCTTCTCCGATCCCTTTTTCTCCTCCGCCTCCTCTCTTCTCGCCGCCTCTTCCTCCGCCAAGCTTCCCAAGCTCGCCGCCTCCAGATCCACCCGTCTCCGCGCCGTCTCCAATGTCGTCAAGGAAACCAACCTCAATTCCGCCCCTTCCCCCTCCAATTTGGTATTTTTCTTACCCCCTCCTTTTCCTTTCCACTTGGTTTTTCTGTATTTATTCTTTGAGTAATTTAAGCAAGGACTTTTTGTTTTTTTAGCTTAATTTTTCAAATTTCCCCTGAAATTTCTCTGGGTATTGTTTGGAGAAAAGATCAATTTTTTTTTTAATTTTTTTGCATGGTGATTAGTTGGGTGTTTATGGATTTATTCTTTGATTCATTTATTGTGTTATTCAAATTCCAAGTTACATTGCTTTCCTTTGATTTCTCGATATTTTCTACTACTGTGAGTACAAATATGCGCATTTTTAGCTGCCAAAATGGTAAATACTTGAAGGTAATTGGTTGACTTTGTGCAGTTGATTACCAAGCAAGAAGGTTTGGTGTTGTTTGAGGATATGGTTCTGGGGAGGGCTTTCGAGGACATGTGTGCTCAGATGTACTACCGGGGCAAAATGTTTGGTTTTGTGCACTTGTACAACGGCCAGGAAGCTGTTTCCACGGGCTTCATCAAGCTCCTAAAGAAGGAAGACTGCGTGGTGAGCACGTACCGCGATCATGTCCATGCCTTGAGCAAGGGTGTTCCTGCCCGCCAAGTGATGAGCGAGCTCTTTGGAAAGACCACCGGCTGTTGCAGAGGACAGGGTGGGTCAATGCACATGTTCTCCAAGGAACACAATGTTCTTGGTGGGTTCGCTTTCATAGGTGAGGGCATTCCGGTTGCCACGGGGGCAGCCTTCTCTTCAAAGTATAGGAGAGAGGTTTACAAGGACGAGAGCTGCGATCAGGTGACTCTCGCCTTTTTCGGGGACGGGACTTGCAACAATGGCCAGTTCTATGAGTGTTTGAACATGGCTGCGTTGTGGAAACTGCCCATCATCTTTGTTGTCGAGAACAATCTGTGGGCCATTGGTATGTCCCACTTGAGGGCTACTTCTGACCCGGAGATTTGGAAGAAGGGTCCCGCGTTTGGCATGCCTGGCGTTCATGTCGATGGAATGGATGTGCTGAAGGTGAGGGAGGTGGCTGAGGAGGCTATTGGCAGAGCTAGGAGGGGCGAAGGTCCTACTTTGGTTGAGTGTGAGACTTACAGGTTCAGGGGACACTCTTTGGCCGACCCCGATGAGCTTCGTGACCCAAGTAAGGATTCTTATGCTCTCACATTTTTAGATCAGCCCATCACTTTATTATGAAATGTGCTCTCTCTTTTAATCTGTGGTTTACTCATTTCTGTTACCATGTATTGTATCTTACGTCGTTTAACTATCTTTTGACCTGAAATCTTTCCCGAAACATATCACGCTTAAGGTAAAACTCATACTTTACGTGAAAAAATACCCCTTATGGAATTGTTTGGTTTATATTGAATTTGTAGAGTATAAGCCATTTTAAACCTCATAGATATGTGGTCACATATGGCATTAGACAAAGATTTTGGGACGGACCAAAATACAAAAATGAGTAGAAAAAAGCCGGGGATGGTCGGATGGATGCAATACTCTTTACCTTTTTCAGACTTGTTTTTGGCTACAGCACAATGGCAAAGGATTTCTGTGTGTTGCACACAAAAGCTGATTCTAGCTATTTCTATTGTAATTTACTTCTTCAAACGTCGTTCGGCAGAAGCTCAAGAAACGGAGCTTTCCTGAAACCGTGTATCGCATTTATCTATTTCTGAAATTACTTCTGTTTTTCTTTCCTGGTTCCTTTGCCTTCAAACATCTCACTTTGTTGTACTCCCTATTTTTTATAAAAGTCTGAAGATATGACTCCATGTTTGCTTCCAACTTCCAATCCATTGTAACAACATGGTTAATGTGGGGCACAGGCGAGAAGAGCCACTATGCGACACGGGATCCCATCACCGCGTTGAAGAAGTACTTGTTAGAAAACAATCTGGCGACCGAGGCAGAGCTGAAGGGGATCGAGAAGAGAATAGAGGAGGAGGTGGAAGAGGCCGTGGAGTTTGCGGACAAGAGCCCAGTCCCGGCTCGTAGCCAGCTTCTTGAAAACGTGTTTGCCGATCCCCGGGGGTTCGGGATTGGACCGGATGGGCGGTACAGATGTGAGGATTCCAAGTTCACAGAGGGCACTGCTCAAGTTTAAAGAATAATATGAATCAACTCTTTTTATGGTGCCATCCAGTTTCATCATCATCCTCTTTCATCATTTATATAGATAGATAGCAGCATATTTTGGTTTTTTTTTTATATTTATGAATGAATGAATGGGTATCCATAATATACCTTCAAAAACATTGTTTCATCATTATAATGTCTTTAAAAACTTTTCCCTAGCTCTAAAGTATTGCTCCTGTTTAATTTTTTTTTCCAAAAGAAATAAAAGTTTTGATGAAAGGCTGTGCATTATTTGGCAAAATTCTGGAGCATAATGGATATTTGGTTGATCCCAGGTTTATAGGTTGATGGATTTGTTAAAAATGTCACTTAGTAAATGTTCATATTCAATTGGCGCAGTGTTCATTTTGAAGCATTATATTGTTTCTTTTTATAGATTTGTTCATTACTATTATAATATTCATTTACGAATATTATAATGTTTTTTCTGAAACAATGTAGTGTTTATTCAAAACGTGCTTGGTGTAATGTTCATTCTCAAACTACTAGTGTTCATTTAGAAACAATGTAGTGTTTATTTTGAAACTCCTTCCGTTCATCAAAACTTTTCCTCTTTCATTTTTTCTTTTTCACTAAAATGCTCACTTTTAAAAAAACCAATTTTATTGTTATTTTTTCTTATCTTATTTTACTGTTATTTTACTATCACATCAAGAGCAAAATTGGAAAGAAAACTATATATATATATATATATATATATATATATATATATATATATATATATATATATATATATATATATATATATATATATATATATATATATATATATATATATATATATATATATATATATATATATATAGGGCGGTTCATGTGAGAATACACCTTGGTGAAAGAAATAAGAACAAAATCTAGCCTTTGGATTTGATGCATCGTGCGACTCAGATTGCATTTTGCACTCAGATTTTGAGATAGTGCATTTTTAAAGGATTTTGATGCATTTTGACATGATGCATTTTTAAATCATTTTGGTGCACCTAATTTTGATGCAATCCTGACCCTTAGATCTCACAATCTAAAGCACCAGATTCATTCTTATTTCTTTCATAAGATCACATTCTCACCTGAACCAATATATATATATATATATATATATATATATATATATATATATATATATATATATATATATATATATATATATATATATATATATATATATATATATATATATATATATATATATATATATATATATATATATATATATATATATATATATATATATATATATATATATATATATATATATATATATATATATATATATATATATATATATATATATATATATATATATCTTCCATTAGTCAAAATATGAACTGTTTTGATGAACGAAAAAAGTATTTTTAATTATAAATTTATCATAATGTACACTACATCCCGTAGTACCACAAAATATGCCCACTTGAACATTTTTAAAATTGAGATAGGGTACAAAAACTAGAAATTGCTCATTGACAAAACAATATAATGATGTCATCTCTTATTTTATAAAGTTTTTTTATGAAGTTTTTTTAATATGTAATTTTTTTTCAATTTCACCCCAATACACCGCCAGGTTCCACAGCCCTCATATTTAGAACTCCACAAATGATTATTTTAGAACAAAGAAAAAAAATTAAAAAAAACACCATCATGTTTAAGAGATCACATAGCAGAGAAGTGGTGGTGCTGTAACTTATTTCCCGGTCCGGCGGGGCATGAATGTAATTTACTACTTGGAGAACTCGAGGACCCAGAAGTTGGACGCGGAGGCGGCCAAGGTGAGGGCTTTGAACCCGGCGGCGGCCGCCAGGGCTCGGAACTCCTGCTCCGACCGCTCTTTGCCGCCCGGGTTTTGAGCCATCATGATGAGGTCGGACTGGGTGACCCCGATCACGGACGGGCTTCCCTCGGGTTTCGCCGGAAGAATGCCCTCCACCGCGATCACCCTTCCCCCCTCCGCCGGGAGTGTGTCGTAGCACCTCTTCAGTAGCTTCACGCAATGCTCGTCGCTCCAATCATGGAGGATCCACTGCATTAAAATAGGAGTGACATGTTTTTATGTCCAAAGTCCAAACAGTGAAAATGTATCACTATATATTGGCATTGCATAGTATTTTTTAGTATTATATGTTCTATTTAATGCTGGACTTAGACCGGCTATTAATATTGAGATCCATGTTTCGCATCTAGGTCACGCTAGTCAAAATCAATTGGCAAGAGGTCAACATGCGAATTACTTAAGTACTATTTTTGATCCATTAGAACTTGGGTAGATTGGCGGATTTCTTCGTGAGTTATCTAACTGCTATGACATCATTGACATTATAAGTACTGTTTTGAAATAAACATTATTGACATTATAAGTACTGTTTTGGAATAAAAATATGAAAATCTTATTCTAATTCTTTCACGAGTTTTAGTCTTTCACCTTTACAACTTCCTCTTCAAATTTAAAGAATCAATCTAATATAAACCAACTCAAAAAGGAAAAAAAAAGCTTATAATTGTGTGGAAATTTGAAAAAAGTTTTGGGAGGGGGGGGGGGGGTACCTTCATAAATATAGCGTCTCCTTTGGGAACACTTTCAAACATGTCTCCACCAACATGTTCCACGCCTGAAGATATATATCCATATTCATTAAGATTAGTAATCATATTAATTACTTGTACTCACTAAAAGATTAACCAGAAGTTCAAACTTAAACAACATAATCCAATTTTTTTAAAGAAAAAAAATTAAAGTAGGAGTAAAATATTGAAAGTATATCAAAATAGGAGTTCCATGTTAATGTTCTCGAAATAAGAGTTAAAATATATTTACATTACCAATCAGGACCATGTATATTACGTAAAATGTACATGTACAGTGTCCCATTATCACAGTATGTTTTAGTATGATATGGTGACATTATTCACATTATAAGAGCTATTTTGAGATAAATATACGAATGTCCTAATTTGATTTTTTCCTATGATTTGCTCAGATTTTAATCGATCTTTCTACCAAAAAATCTAGGAGTACACCAAACTTTTCTGATTTTAGTACTTCATATTAGGGGTGGACACGGTACGGTTCCGGTCGGGTTCCAGTGCCAGAACTGACGGTTCCGGTGCCGCCACCCCACGACACTGTTACCAGTCCCGGTGCTAATGGTACTGGCACCCGTACAAGTACCGACTGTTCCGATACTGTACCGACTGGTTTGTTCCGTCTGAAGTTTATATATGTAGAATTTTGGAAAAACTGAACTGCCTTTCATTCAATATTCACAACGTATATATACATGTGCCAAGTCCTACTCCAAGTATGGAAAGGACTACTAACAAGGAAACTAATTACAAAGGAAACTAATTACATATATGGTAGTAAATAAATATATATGCTAACACTCCCCCTCAAGTTGGAGCATGGAGATCACGAATGCCCAACTTGGACAATAAGAACTCGAAGAGAGACCTGTTCAAAGCCTTAGTGAACAAATCAGCAATTTGTAGACGAGTAGGAACATATGCGGTGGCGATCTCACCGCGCTGAACGCATTCACGGACAATGTGGCAATCAATATCAATATGTTTCATGCGTTCATGAAAAACAGGATTGGCAGCAATAAACAAAGCGGACTTGTTATCACAAAACAAACGTGGCGTTGTTGGTGGAGTAATGTCGAGTGCCCCAAGAAGACCGCGGATCCATCGTACCTCTGCACATGCGTTAGCCATGGCACGATATTCAGCTTCTGCTGATGAACGGGACACGGTGGTTTGTTTCTTTGTTTTCCAAGAAACTGGCGAGCCACCTAGAAGGATAAAGTAGCCGCTCACAGAGCGACGAGTAAGAGGACAAGATGCCCAGTCGGAGTCACCATAAGCAGATAGCTGTAGTGAGCTGTCACTACGTAAGAGAATACCCTGTCCTGGATGACCCTTCAAGTAGCGAAGGACTCGTTTTGCAGCTTCCATATGATCAAGGCGAGGCGCATGCATAAATTGAGACAGAACATGAACGGAATAGGTGAGATCCGGACGCGTGATCGTGAGATAAATTAAGCGACCCACAAGTCGCCGATACTGCGTCGGGTCATGAAGCTCGGCACTAGTCGACCTACCCAGCCCGTGATTCGGCGTAATGGGTGTGTCGGCTGGTTTGCAGCCCAAGAGACCAGCTTCATGAAGAATGTCTAGTGCATATTTCCGTTGACATAGAACAATACCCTCCGCAAATCGAGTACACTCAATGCCCAAAAAATAAGATAAGGGTCCCAAGTCCTTCAGGTGAAAGCAGCGATCAAGATAAACCTTAAAAGAAGCACATAATGTGGGGTTGTTACCTGCAACCAAGATGTCATCAACATAAACCAAGACAACCAAAATGTCAGATCCTCGACGATGAATAAAGAGAGTGTGATCTGCATGTGCCTGACGAAACCCGTATCGCCGAAGGGCACAAGTGAGCTTCCCAAACCAGTTTCGGGGGGACTGATGCAAACCATAAAGAGATTTGCGTAGTCGACAAACCTTGCCTGGATATAGCTGAGAAAGTCCAGGTGGCAGCCGCATGTATACTTCCTCAATCAGATCACCATGAAGAAAAGCATTATTAACATCGAGTTGGTGCACCTCCCATCGCTTTGCCGCGGCTACAGAGAGTAAAACACGAACAGACCCCATTTTTGCTACCGGGGCAAAAGTATCAGTGTAATCCACCCCCAAAGTCTGATGATTTCCAAGAACAACCAAACGGGCCTTGTCCCGTTCTTTAGTGCCATCCGAATTAAACTTGGTCTTGAAGACCCATTGGCAGCCCAAAGCTGTCCGATCCGGGGGCAAGTCTGAGATTTCCCAAGTGTTGTTATTGACCAAAGCTCGGAGCTCCGTGTCCATTGCCGCACGCCAATTGGCGTGTGGGACTGCCTCAGAGTAATTTTTAGGAACAAAATGAGGGCTGATGGCGTCAAGAAATCCTCGATACCTGTCATGCAATTTATGATAACAAACAAAGTTGGCAATAGGATAACGTGTACCTGAAGACGACGACTGGGAAGGCAATGAGCACAATGGAGCGGGAGTTTGAACAGAATTGACGATGTAATCACTAAGATGGGATGGCTGACGACGCTGCCGTTGAGGACGAAGCGGAGGGGCGGCGGCTGTATGGGGGTGGGGCTGGGCGTCGGTGGGCTGCTCGGTGGCAACTGTCGGCTGGACAGGCTGGTCGTTAACGACGGCAGCCGGAAGTGGGGCGGGCAGGGGTAATTCGGGAAAGTCGGCATGTGGGGTGGAGGTAGAGGGTTCGGCCGGCGTGTGATGTGCGGCAAACGGGAACGTGCTCTCGTCAAAAGCAATGTCCCGAGTGTGAAAGAAACGATGAGTATCAAGGTCATACACACGCCAACCTTTTGTGCCGGAGGGGTACCCAACAAACATGCACTTGGTGCTTCGAGGAAAAAATTTGTTGGATGTCCTGAGTCGTACAAAACATAGACATCCAAAAATTCGAAGATGACTAAGATCTGGTGCTTTGTGATTTAGAACTTCAAATGGAGACTTACCACCAAGTAGTTTGTTGGGAGTACGGTTAATTAAATAAACAGCAGTACGAACACATTCCCCCCATAATTCAATAGGTAAGTGAGCTTGAAACATAAGGGAGCGGGCGACATTTAATATGTGTCTATGTTTTCGTTCTACCCGACCGTTTTGTTGTGGAGTACCTACACAAGAAGTTTGAACAAGAACACCCAAAGTGGCATAATATGACCGAAGGTCTTGATTGACAAATTCGGTGCCATTATCAGAACGAACAATTTTTATGGTTTTATGAAATTGGGTCTGTATCATGGAAAAAAATTGTTTCAAACAACTAGGTACTTCAGATTTATCAATGATCAAATAAGCCCAAACTGCACGAGAATGGTCATCGACAATAGTGAGAAAATAATGTGCACCAGTAGCTAAACAAGGGGTGTAAGGACCCCATAAATCACAATGAATTAGATCAAAAACACTTGTAGCTTTATTGGAACTAATAGGAAAAGAGCTACGAACTTGTTTGGATTGGAAACAAATTTCACATGATTGTAATAATTTAAGTTTAGAGCTACTGGCAGAAGGAATAAGAGACGACAAAACTTGAACAGATGGATGCCCCAAGCGTTTATGAAGGAGAGAAGGATCCACTTGGGTAGCAAATGCTGTAGAACATGGACGAAACAGGAAAACTCCATTGTGTGCATCACCCCGTCCAATCTCCATCTTCGTGACACAATCCTGTATGACACAACAGTTTTTGTTAAAAATAACAAGACAAGAGGTATCTCGAATAAGACAACCAACAGAAATAAGATTGCACTGCAGATGAGGAACAAGCAAAACGCCCCGAAGCACTACTTCGGGTGAGAGCCGCACACGGCCACATCGAGTGGCTGTAGTCTGTGTGCCATTGGGCAACGTGATGACACAGGGGGCCATGGGAACCACATCAGTTAAAAAAGAGATATTACCATACATGTGATGAGAGGCGCCACTGTCAATAAGCCACTCACGAGCCGATGCCTCACCATTAGACCCAGTATCCTTGTCGGAAGAAGAGACGTCGAGCATGGAAAGTAACCGAGTCATCTGATCAGGTGTGAGGCCTAGGGCGTTGGAATTGGTGGCTGCATTTGCTCCCCCTGTCGCTGATCCTATCCCTCGGCCAGACCCACGGCCAGGGGCGCTACTGCCGCCGGACGGCGTTCTGCCACCGCCGCGACTCCCTCGGCCGGATGCAGTGCCGCGACCTCCACGGCCCTTCCCGGGCGGATACCCATGCAATTGATAGCACCGATCCACGGAATGGCCGTCTTTTCCACAATGTGTGCACGAATAATGGGGGGGTCTCCACGACCCAAGGTAGGAGCGGGACGCTGCATGGCAAAGGCGAGAGCGTCCGTACGGTCATCTCGGCCACGGACAATGCTCTTATGCCGTTCCTCTTGAAGGATGAGTGCATAAGCCCGGTGTATGTCCGGAACAGGTTCGGTGGCAATAATCTGAGATCGGATGTGACCGAACTGTTCGTCGTCGAGCCCGAGCAAAAAATGATGAGTCTTCTCCTGTTCCTCGCGCGCCCGAATCAAAGCCGCAGCCTCACACCGGCAACCACACGTTGGATCAACAGATCCATATAGCTTGTTCCACAAAGTCACAAATTGGTTATAGTAGACAACCACAGTTTGTCCCTTTTGACGCAAAGATTGAAACTCAGATTTCAATTGGTGAATACGAGGTCCATTGGAACCTCCATATCTGGTCTTCAGATCTAACCATAATTCATGAGCAATTTTATGGGAGATAATGGAAGGTTGGATGT
Organism: Cuscuta australis; assembly: GCA_003260385.1. Lineage (NCBI taxonomy): Eukaryota > Viridiplantae > Streptophyta > Magnoliopsida > Solanales > Convolvulaceae > Cuscuta > Cuscuta australis. The sequence continues at coordinate 2,950,547 of NQVE01000114.1, forward strand.
GTTCATCAACACTGTTACAGATCCAAGAACAAATTATGAAATTATTAGCTTTCCATGCCGCCATGTTCATCAGTGGGTTTAGGAAACCCGGAAGGATTGAGAAAACCTGCTCTACTACGCCCTTCTAGAGCATTAATAATTGTTTTCTCCCAAATATCATAATTATCACCTTTGAGAAGATGCTTCGTCAAGGAATTACCCGCACTTTCGGACGGGTGGATGTAGTACGGAGAGGTAGGGTCGTGGATGAGCCTGACCTTCTTTGTTCCATCGCTTCCCATGGAAACGAAGATAGTACCGGCGTGAGACGGTGATTATGAGTCCGACGTGAGCCGGCGCTGCAGCGGTGGTGATCGACGTGAGCCGATCAAAGAGGGGCAACCGTGGTGTGGCGGCCGGCGAAGCAACGGTGGCGGCACCGTGCGTGAGAAAAAAAAACCTAGGGTTTGAGAAGGTCCCGGGAAATTGGCTCCGATACCATGTAGAATTTTGGAAAAACTGAACTGCCTTTCATTCAATATTCACAACGTATATATACATGTGCCAAGTCCTACTCCAAGTATGGAAAGGACTACTAACAAGGAAACTAATTACACTACTAACAAGGAAACTAATTACAAAGGAAACTAATTACATATATGGTAGTAAATAAATATATATGCTAACAATATATGATGTTGTTCACAATGTTTCTGTCTTGTTTAAGAAAATGTTACCTATACATACAATATTTTTTATTTTTCAATATTTTTACTCCGTGAAACTCAAATCGTAAGACATTTTATGAGACGAGAGGAGTATATAATACCAGGATAGGGCGGGGCGTGTTGAATAACGTGGGGCAAATCGAAGTTGATGGCCTTGATGCGAGGATACTTGGCGGTGATGATGCTGAGGGTGACGCCGAGGCCGCCTCCGACGTCGACCAGCGTGCCGACGCCCTCGAAGCCGTTGTAGCGGCGGAGGATGCCGCCCATCACCAGGGTTGTGTGGTTGAGCATGGCCTTGTTGAAGACGTCATTGAACCTGGGGTCCTTACCCGGGTACTCGAATGCGTGCATTCCATATACCCTGTTGAAGGGAACTCCTCCTTCTAGAATTGCTCCTTTCAATTCATACCTGCATATCACATACTATGTAATTAATACTACGTCATTCAAAAATTGACCCGACTTATTTTTAAACCGAAAATATTGAATTTTGAATAAAGATTTTTTTTTTTGCAAAAATTTCTCATTTTACAAGAACCAGATACATATTTAATCCTTTATTTATTCGGTGGGGTTCCCATAACATTAGAACTCCATGTCATGAGGTGATCCGGGGGCACTCCAGTGCTTTGTTTGTAAAATTGACGGTTCCTACCCCATAACCCTCCCGGTAAACCCCCCATCCCGCCCCGATCTGAACACACCCTCCCACCCCCTTCAATTACACCCCACAAGTGAATTTGACTTTGGAGTCTGGGCAGGGTGTGTTCGGGTGCTCCCGAACACACCCCAACCCCAGGTTCAATGAGGTCTTCAACAAGGCGATGCTCAACCATATAACCTTGGTGATGGGGTGCGACTGAAGGAGGGTGTGGGGGTGTGTTTGGGTCGGGACGGGTGGAGGATTAGTTGAGAGGAAGTAGAAACCGTCAATTTTACGAACGAAGCACCGGAGCGCCCCGGGTCATCTCATGATATCGCCACGCAATGTCATGAGAACCGCCGCGTATTTTATTATGGAGTATTCTTACCATCCCAAGTCCCAATAGGTTTTGCACTTTGCACAAAAGGAACAACATTTAAATAATACTTAAAACTTAGATATTTAAACCAAAGTCAAACGTTCTACCAAAGAGGAGGTGAAGAATATTTTATTTTATTATATAATAAATGAAAGCACACAAATAAACAAATATTTTTATATATTTTGAATAGTGAAATTGAATATTTTTTGGGACATAGAAAGAATTACTTTTGGTTGGTTTTGGTCTCGTAAATAAACAAAAAAAAGCACCATTTGGGGACTTTTTGCACCAAATTTTACTTGCCACATCAATGAGTTGGGACACACTTGGGGGTATTTTAGGCATGAAGAGAAGTCCTGAAGTTTCATCACGACGGTATGGTTAATTTGGTGAAAGATTTTCCTAGTAGCTCTACCAATGTTAGTTACTCCTAAACATCGTGGTCCACATTTGATTTTTTAGTCAAAAAATAGTAAATTTTGATTTCAAATTTAATAAAAGTAATATTAGATATTAATACAAAAATAGTTTTATCAGATTTATTATATCAAATATTTTCAAACTATTATTTTATATATCTAACTAATATTCATTATGTATTTAACTTAATTTTAAGCCAAATGTTGAAAACAGTTGATCAAAAAAAGTTAAATCTGGACAAATATTCAGAGACGGAAGTAGTACATCAAAGTGTGTCTAAAAGGAGAATCCAAAATTCCAAACAAATATAGGGAGCATATTTTAAGCAAAGAAATTAAAAGCTACGGAGTATTCAATAGCATTATGAATTTGATCAATAATTAAATAAAAACAATATTTCTTTTCAATGTGGAGTATACAAATGATTTTTAAGATATAAATGCAAACAACTATTTTTTACCCTTGGTGCATTTTTAATTTAATTGATAATCAATATTTATCTAATTTGGATGAAAAAATTAAAATGAATTGAAAATTTTAGGTTTGGAATATTTTTTAAGTGTGGTTGGGAACATACGGAGTATTTAATAAAATATGAATAAAAAAATTTCTGTTGTCATGGAGTAAAATTCTTACTTTTTTAATTCAACTACAAGTAATTTTTTCATTAATTTTTATATAATTCGACATAGGCACACCTAATAGAATCGCTATGGTGTGAATTACAAAATTATACTGCGAGTAGTAAGGTAACTAAATTGTCTTAGGGTCTGTTTGGGAATAACTTTAGAGATTAGCGTTAACGTTTTAGATAAAAATTTAACGGTACAAATTACTTTGAAAATGCTAACGCTAAACGCTGCCCGTAGATAGCCTTTTCAAAACGCTAACGTTAATCGCTAAAGCTATTCCCAAACAGGTCCTTAGTCTCTTAGAGCGTCAAAAACGCACTTAAATCGCCAGGTTTAAGGATTAAACACCTCTTAAATTTGTTTTAAAGAAAAATTAAGTTAGCTAGATTAAAAGTGGAATTTGAAAAAAAATATTTCCTTCGTGTTTAAATGATTTACACACTTTACTACTTAAAATCACGGAAACTGTTAGAGATAGAAGAAGGAAGCATGATGGAAGAAGGAAAGTGTCCTCCCTTTACTACTTAAAATCACGGTTCAATGCCTACCGGCAGGATATTGTGACTACCGGCAGGTTCAATCCCTCTTGAAAACGTTTACACACTTTACTACTTAAAATCACGGTTCAATGCCTACCGGCAGGATATTGTGATTTTTTTATTTTTTTATTGTCCTCCCTCATTCTTGAAGAAGTGGTTGAACAAGGGTTGTTCTACGGAGACAAACAACTCTTTCCGCGTCTACTGTTCCTGATCGACCGACATCGCGTCCATCGATCGTCGCTTGTTGTTGCTGCTGAAGTGCCGGAACGGTTGACCGTTGCTGAAGAATGGTCGAGTGGGTCGACCGTCCCGACGACAATTTCTCTTGATCGCGGTTACTGTTCACGATCGCCCGGCATCGCGTCCATCGATCGTTGCTCAGTTTTTGTGGTTTGGAGCAGTTCCCAATTTGTACGTGTAGGAATTGCACGTGGGACCTGCTTGAGAAGCTTGCGCAGATGCACGAACTGAGGAAACGTTTCTTGCAGGTTTGGAGCAGTTTCCAATTTGTACGTGTAGAGGGGGGGGGTGTTAGAGATAGAAGAAGGAAGCAGGATGGAAGAAGGAAAGTGTTAGAGACAGAAGAAGGAAGCGGGATTGAAGAAGGAAACCGAATCCCTTTGGGATTAGATTTAGTATCTTTCCTAGTTGGATTATGTTTAGTATTTAGTATTTTTCCTATTTTTTTAATTCTTATTTTAGTATGAATAGAAATTTCCTTGTTTACTTTACCCTCTTTCTATATAAAGAGGGTTAGATCTTTGTATTCAAGACCTGAGTTTCACAAACCAATTCCATATACAAAGAATTTCCTCCCAAATAATTCTTTCAGAAATTTTTGTTTATTTATTTATTTACATTAAGCATTTGATGAAATAAAATATTTTTGTCACTGTCTACTTAGTAGAACTTTTGATTTATTTTTTAAATATATAAATTTTATTTTTTACCTATATATTGATCTTTAAATAAAATAAATTCAAAAAACTTAAAATTTTAATTCCTTTCTAGTAAAAAATACGAGTATATGATTTAGAGAGGGAGAGTATAGAGAGGGAGAAGAAATGATGAAAAAAGTGTACGGACCAGCTATTGAGGAAGACTTTGTCTTGAAGCAAGGCTAAGAGGGGTCCCACCGATGCGCCATCTTCTTTATTGGGCACAAAGTACTTCCCCACCGGCGCCAGCCCATAATGTCGCGTCACATCGCCGGCCCCGCCGCCTTCAACCACCGTGCAACTCAGCACCTGTAAATTTTTTTTCTTTTTTTTACATTTATAGCTATTTTCTAAGAGGCCGCTTTCCCTGACATTGGTTCCCCAATGTCATGGAATGACCCGGGAGTGATCCGTTGCTCCGTTCGTAAAACTGACGGTTTCTACCCTAGCCTCCGGTAAACCTACCTACCCCGCTCCGACCCGAACACGCCCCCCACCCTCCTTCAATTGCACTCGCCAAGTTAATTTTGACTTTGAAGTAAAATTTTGACTCCAAATTAACTTGGGAGTGCAATTGAAGGGGGTGGGGGGCGTGTTCGGTTCGGGGCGGGGTAGAAAGATTTACCGGGGGTTAGGGGAGATAGGAACCGTCAATTTTATGAACGAGACACCAGAGTCCAGAGCACCCCGGGTCATCCCATGACATTAGTTTTCAATGTCATGTGAACCAAGGTGATTTTTTCAATGGGAGTAGTATACCCCTAGTCTTCAGTACTATGATATCCACCAATCCAACAACAAAGTTTGATTTCATCTAATTTAAATTATACCAGTATTTATATTATATCAGTATAACACATGTACTAGGAGTATTTAAAGTTATTTCTAATCTGATTTAACATAATTCAGGTATTGACTGATTTGGTTCTAATAAAGTTAAGTAAAAAGAACATGATCTAAATCCACAACGATATACTTCTTCTGTCCAAGCTTAATTTGGACAATTTAATTTTACATAGTTTTAAAAAAAAATATTACTTCCTCCGTCTCGAAATAGATAGGATTGTCATTATTCCGGTTTCTCAATAGCTTTTGTTTGTTTGTATATTATCTATTAATAATTTGATAAAATAAAATAGTATTTCTTGTTTTATAAATTTTTATTTACTTTTAAACGGTGTAATTTATACTTTTTATTTCTAAATCCACAACGATATATTTCTCCTATCTATGTTTAATTTAGACAATTTAATTTTACATAGTTTATACAAAATATTTAAAAAAAAATTGAGTGATTAATGGTTATTAATTTGTTAATGCTAGCAAAAATAGACCTCACTTAAATAGGGTTCTCCTCTCTTGGCCCAAACCATAGTTTGAATAAAGATAAATTCAAATTTAATCATTAAAAAAAGATGAGTCTCATTTCCATTTGCGAGAGTCTTTTCAAACCAGGTCGAACGGTCACTGAAAGGAAAATTCAACTATAAACATTGACTAATAAATATGGGGTGAGAAAAAAAATAATTTATGGACATAACCTTTTTTAATTTGAACCAAAATAAAAAATTTTAACTCAAAGAATCCAAGAAAAAAAAGAAAAGAAAAAAGGGAAAGAAAAGTACGGAGTAGTCCATAAAAAAACAAAAAACCTTTGGGTAAGAGGGGAAAAAAATGATGTATGAAATGACGACAAGATGACGATGAAGAAGAAGAGGGGCGATTAATAATTAATTAGCGCGGACCTTGTAACAGGCAAGGAGGCGGAGCATACGGTCGAGCATGGCGGGGGCATCTTTGTTGGCGGTGGGCAGCTGGGAGGCGATCTGAGCCGGCGAGAGGTGAGCGCCGTCGCCTGCTCCGGCGATGATCCCGAACACGCCAAGTTCCGCCGCCGCATGCATCACCATCGGCAACACTGCCGACCCCACCAGCTGCGTGGCGTATGCGAACTGATCTTCTTCTTCTTCTTGTCTCTGGGCTTCCATCCTTTTTTTTTTTACTAATTGATGCGCGACGCCCATTATTTCGGGCGGTCTTTTTTTATAGATCAAAAAAAAAAGTAAAGGTCGTTAGTGATCAAAAAATATATAAAATTCAAATTTGGCCCTAATGACCGGAAGTTAACCTAGAAACGGGCTAATGGCTCATTAGTGAAAGGATTGTGTAAGTTCAGGGATTTTTGTGAAAGGATTTGAAGTTCAGGTACCACTTCGAAATTCCAGCTAAAGTTCAGGTACCATTGGTGAAATTTACCCCATTGTCTCTTCAAGAATCTTTGCGTACATTATTAGAAAAGTACTCTGTGTCCATATTTCAGAAAATGTTAGTTCAATTAAAAAAAATTTATACACTAGCACAAAATGTTAGTACGTACCTTTGGGGTACAAAATGAGATACTTCCTCCGTCCTAAATTATAATGCCTGTTTACTATTCACAGGGTCAAACTTCATTCACTTTCTTTCTCTATTTTCATTAGCAATTTGATAAAATAAAATATTATTGTCACTACTAGTTTTGTAGATCTTTTGATGTAGTTTTTAAATATGTATTACTTGAAAAGTACTCTGTGTCCATATTTTAACGCTTCGTACGAACAGAAAATGTTAGTTTAATTAAAAAAAAATTTTACACTAGCACAAAATGTTAGTACGTACCTTTGGGGTACAAAATGAGATACAATTTTTGATGTACAAAAATAGTTTGATCCATTATTTAATTTTTACTTTACCGAAAAATATTTTTGAAGCTTATCTTACGCTCAGGAGTCATGCACAATACGCAGAGTTAGATGTGTTATTGAGAACAGTCATGCTACACTTACACCACAAATTGAACCCTATTTGTACACCGCAGTTATACACAAACATTTTGATGGTTTACACCGACACAAGTGTTGGTGCGTTAACAAAAATTTACACGGACACAAAGTGTCGGTGCATTAACAAAAATTAGTTTTACACCAACACAAAGTGTCGGTGCAAACCTGCGGGGTACAAAGTGGGGTATAAAAGTTGGGGTACAAATAGCTTTATCCTATTGAGAAAGCTGAACTTTTATGTAGAAGTCAAAAATAGTTATTTTAAATTTTGTTTAAAAACACTTTTGAAATTCATTTTAGACTGCAAAAGTCATACTTCCACCTTTCCAAAAAAAATTCACAGTTTGACTTTTTTACTCAAACTATGACATCATTTGACTGTGAACTGGGGAGAAGGTATATTTAGTCATAATATAAATTTAATAAAATTAGATTTATTAAAAAATTATTGTTTTAAAATATTAATTTTTTATAATATTTCATTACTTTAAACTATATTTAATTTATGGTTGAATGGTGTCACAGTTTGACCATTGGTCAAACTGTGATAATCTTTTAGGAACGAATGTAGTAACTTATAAGCATAATTAGATTGACAAATGTGACAAATAGTATTTTGATGAAGCAAAAGTTTATAAACAGTTTTCAAATATAATCCGAAATAGCCTCTTGGCATGGTTGATCCATGTAACACCCTCTCTCGACCAATCCAAAGGATGTTATTCTATGCTTGTGCTTATTGCTGAGAAATACTCCCTCTTGAAAATGTTCTTCACATTTGACTTTTTCAGACGGAGAGAATAGTTTTTAAAATGTAAGCTGCTTATTAGTTAAATATTTTTTCATAAAAAAGTTACTTAAACAATAGCTAAGTCATTTAAAAATATTCATAAATGGTGAATAATAGTTATGTAAATATATATATAATTTGGTCAAAATGAAAAACCTAACTCAAAACTTAAAAATTAAATTGAAAAATTAATAGTTAAGACATACTCCCTCCATCCTAAAACTTTCTTCCCAGAGCACTATTCCAACTTCACCGGAATTTATATTTATTTGTGTTTTTTCATGGCCTATATGATAAAATAAAATATTTTTATCACCACTTATTTTGTTGAACTTTTGATGTAGTTTTTAAATATGTATGTTTTATTTTTTATTTCTATACCAATATTTAAATAAAATAGATTGAAAAAACTTGAGATTTTTCTTCGTTTTGCGCAACGGATATAAAGTTTTAAGACGAAGGGAGTATTATTTTTTTCTAATTGTTAAAAAGTTTATAAATCAAATAAGGATAATGCTTTTTGTAACCCAAGAACTAGGGGTGTTCATCGGTCTAAAACCGGACCGGACCGGACCGAACCGGACCGAAAACCGAACTATGCTAAAACCTAGACCGAAGACCGGACCTAAATGTAGTCGGGTTTGGACCGGACCGACCCGAAATCTTATGGATCGAACCGGTCCAGATCGAATCAAGGTGTGGCCGGAATTGAAACTTTCCCCACCGGCAAAACCGTAGGTGTGAAAAATTGGGGGTTTTGCAATCCCGAACCAAATGCTGCAATTGAGGAGTCAAGGTGAGTCGTAAAGATGTCAGGAAGATGCTTGGGTGGGTGCGCGACGTCGAATTTGCCGGAGGTGGCCGGAATCTGCAAATACCCCAGGCAACCGTCGTGACGGGTCGCATTTGATTCACAGCGATTCCAGCGTCCAAATCCCACGATGCTGGTGGTGATGGGGTCGTATGGACCTCAGGAGGCGTTTGGGAGTGGAGGGGAGGCTCGCTGCTGCGTGTGGTGGCCAGAGCAAAATTGCCGCTGCGAATCTGCGAACGGAAGGTCAGTGATTTGCGCCTTTGGAGTTGATTGGCCGATTGCCGATTATGGGAAGTGAATCTGCAATGGGAGAAAGGAGATTTGGAATTGTATTTGAGGTGGAGAATTTTTGGAAAAGTGGGAAGAAGATAGAATGGTGATGGCCTCACTGGTCTCGATCTTTTAGAATTGCTCCGTAAAATTATTGGTCTCGGTCTTTTAGGTCTGGACCGAATGATATTTGGGTTTGGACCGGACCGGACCGAAACCCGAAATTGTAAAATTGGTGGACCGAAGACCGACCCGAAATCCAATCGGTCCGGATTCGGTCTGGACCTATCGGTCCGGTTCGGTCGATTTTTTCGGTCCAGACCTAAACATGAATAGTCCTACCAAGAACCATCAAATTATAAAGAGAAAGAAACATGTTGATTTGATGTCTTCCTTTAGATGGATCCTTTGGTTGGTGGCTTTAACGAACCAGCAGACGCCACCTGTCATGCTAACCTGCCAAGACTCCAACAGTGATTGACCCTAACGTGGCAACCTCAAGTCAACAAAGTAAAGTCTTCAAAAAAAAAGTATTTCCACTTTGCTAGATTACATAATTTTTCTTTGAAAAAATGGTGGGGGGTTTGGTGTATCCCATTTGTCCCTCACTCCCTCTATTACCACAAAAATAGGCTAAAAGTTTAAAAAAAAATTAAATAAATAAAAAGTAGATAAAAATGGGTGGTAGATAAAAAAGTAGAAAAAATGTGCCGTTAGTTCTAGCTTTAAGTCTACTTTTGACGCTTTAGAAAAAATTAATACTCCCTCCGTCTGGAATTTTTCTTCTCATTTAATTTTTTACGGTCTTCAAGGTTATACTTTGACCACTAGTATCTTTATTTATACATAGATATATTTTGTAAAAAATTGATATTTGAAAACTATATATCAAAAAGAATATATTCATATTAAAGTTATATCGTGATACAATGTATTTTTTCAATATATCATAATCAAAGTTTATAAAATTTGACAAAGAAAAGTCAAATGGGAAGAATACTTCCGGACGGAGAGAACATATCTTATTGGTTGCATTATGATTTTGTAATTCAGGAGCTAACGATTTAAGTGTACTTACGGCGCTCGTCTATTTCTTTTATACAAAAAAGTGATAAATTTTTTATTTTTAATCAAATAACAAAAAGAGTAAATTTTATTTTGTGACAAAGGTATAAATGTAATCATATCTTGTTAAATAAGTTTTCAATCTTAAAATGTTTCTCTAGCTAATTTGTTTTTTCAACCAAATTTGATGAACATTAATCGCCAATTAAAAAAAATTCATTAGATGGTTACAATAAAATACCGAGTAGTTGTTTGGAAGATAAATCTTAAACAATCATTTTTTTACTTCTACACTGAATAAACTATATAATTTTTATTTAATTACTGAACAACTTCATAAACCTAGTGTATTATTCTATATTGTTTTTTGTAAAAGTACATATTCTTTTTCAAAAGAATATATAGTAAGAAACAAAAATTTGGTTTTCTTATTTATTTTACAATTTCCATAAGAATTTTTACCTTTTCTTTGTTTTCTTGTTTGGAACTTGATCATATAATTTGTTTTCCTTAATTTTTTAAATTGTAAACTCTCTTCAAATGATCTTATTTTGTTATCTAAATGTCACCTTATGACATACTCTATATGTTTTATGTTTAAACAAAACAAGGTCTGTTTTAAGTTGATATAATTAGAAAAAAAATTAATATTTAAAATGTAATAGTATGCATAATATATAATAATGTTCAAAACGAAAATTATTTATTTTTTGAACAAAGCTCTTAATATTAAACACCTCAACCAGTTCCAAGCTACAAGCCATTCCACACTAAGCACGGACATTAACAGACAACTAAAGGAACTGCACTACTTTTAGCTTATGATTAATGTATGTCTTCATTTGGCTCTTAATCCAATGGTATGATTCAGAGACTGTTAACACCTCTTGCTTCATGATCTTCCTATTCCTTGCCCTCCAAACAGCAGACTGCAGCAAAGCCTGCAATAGCCAACTATCTATTTTTTCTTCTTTTAATCCATCCCAACCATTGTAGGAATTGATGTTTAGGAATGGTGATCTTATTCCAAACAATCCAGCCCGATTGCACTTTTGCGTGATTACCCAACAACCAATCATATCCTTTCTGCACTTCATATTTACCATTAGTGTCCATGCCCTCAAAGTCCTTCCTGTTGTGCAGAATTGTTTCCAGGTAATAGCAGAAATCTGATTTAATTGAGATACTCCAGATATTGTCTCTTTTTAAGTACTTATTATGAATCCACTTAACCCAAAAGATGTCTTTTTTGTTTGCAATTTCCCAAATCAGTCTTTGGCTACAGGCCAGATTCTAGTAACTTAGATTTTTAAACCCAGACCACCAGCCTGTTTAGACTTACATACTTCTTCCCAATTGACAAGAGGCGTCTTAGAATATTGGGCTTTTGCTTCCCAAAGGAAATTCCTCCATATGTGATAAGTCCATTTTTTTGTCTTATTTTATACTCCCTCTGTCCACCATAGATCTTCCCAGACACTATTCACAGGGTCAAACTTTACTCACTTTGTTTGCTCAATTTTACTAGTCATTTCATAAAATAATATAGTCTTGTCACCTCTAGTTTTGTAAAACTTTTCATGTAGTTTATTACTATATAAATTTTATTTTAAAATTTTACTCCTATAATCAATTAAATTGAATTGAAAATAAAGTCGGTCAAGCCTTGTAATGCGTAATGGGAAGATCATACATGGATGGAGGGAGTATCTTATATTTCAACGTTCTTGTGCGTAAACTTAAATAAATTAAGAAATTCAAATAAATTTTCATGATAAAAAGTCATTTTACAAATATGTTAATAAAAAGATTGTTCAAAATTAAATTTAGTTTTTCCAAGCATATCATGGCCAAATTAGAAGAAAAATATTTCAAATTGATGATCACAAGTGAAGAAGAGATCAAATCAGGCTTTGGAGCAAAAAGAACGGATCAAAATATCAAAATTGCCAAAATTGGGCCGAAGTTCAGCCCAAGCCTCTGAGAGGCGTGCGCCCCAGCCCCAGGTGCACGCCTGTGGGTGTGACAATTTGAAACGGCGCAAGATCAGATTTTCGGCGGAGAATCCAATCAAACAGAAGCCCAGGCGCCTGACAGGCGTGCGCCTCAGCTTCAGGCGCGCGCCTGGACTTCCGGAAGGCTATAAAAGGAGCGGTTCTTCGTGCCATTTCATTCATTCCATTCCTCAAATCTTCCTCTCCTTCTCTCTAGTTACGAGAATTGTTATAAAAATTAAGTTTTTATTCATTTTGGGAGTTTCAAGTCCAGAATTGTTCAATTCCGCTTTTTCTGGAAGTTGTAAGTTTTCTGTAATATTTATGAAAATGTTATGTTATTTAATTTGTGTGCATTTAATTATTATCATGTCTGCTTAAATATTTTAGGAATGTGAATTGAAATAGGGTAGTAGGTATGTAGGATAAAATAATTAAGTTGGAATATTAAATTTAATTAATTAAAATGTTAAGTTGCTAGTAATTGTCGTAATGTTATAATTAATTTATCTGGCCAATTTATTAATTAATGCTTGAAACAATTATTATATCTATTTGCCTATGAATGTGAAAAATAATTTAGTCAACCAATACTAGCACATTAATTAATATGGCTTGTATCTTCTGCATCACTTTATTTGGGATTATGAAAAGTCTACACCAGAAGAAGATCACCCCAACCAAAACAGTATTGATCATGTAGATATCTTTGATGTGATTTTGGCTACTAATGCTTCACACTCCCTACAACTTATCCTGCCATCAATGATAGGGCCTCCTAGGTACTTAAAGGGGAGTACTCCTTTAGCCATACTAGTCATTCCCGTTATCATCTCAAAGTCCAGTTCATTCACTCCCCCTAGGATAATATGAGATTTGGAGTAGTTAACCTCAAGACTAGTTATATCCTTAAAATGCTGAAGGCACTCAAGGATTACATTGACTGTGCATGCTACTATCAAATCATCAGCAAATGCCAAATTTATTATCCTCAAGCTCCTACATCTTGGGTGATACTTAAAATTGCTCCTGTCAGCATAGTACATCAAAGCTCTTGTTAAGTATTCCATCACTACAGTGAATAGGAGGGGAGACAGAGGGCCGCCTTGTCTATTTCCCTCACCCCCATTAAAGTAGCCAACAGTTTCACCATTTAACATAATAGAGTAGGAAGTGTTGGAAATACAGAAGTATATCTAGTCAATAATTTTTTTGGGAAATTCATGTACTCCAATATTTCTTTAATAGCTCTCCAGCTGATGGAATCATATGCCCTCCTAAGATCCAGTTTCATTAGACATCTAGGAGATGCACCCTTTCTACCATAACCCCTTGCTAATTCATGGCATAACAAAATATTATGGACCAACTCTCTTCCTTCAACAAACACACCTTGATTAAGGTTGATAATACCAAGTAACACCTTCTTCAATTTGGAGCAGAGGATTTTGGATATTACCCTATCAATCACATTACAGCAGGCAATTGTTTAGAGAATTTCCCACTTTGAAAAAACTCATTCACTTCCTTAGTAATCAAGTCCCCCACAATGTTCCAGTTCCTTTAGAAGAAGCCACTTTTGAAACCATCTGGCCCAGGACTTTTGATACTTGGAATAAAGAATACAACTTCCTTAATCTGCTCATTGGTGACTTGCTCTTGAAGAGACAGTTGGAGGTTAGTATCTGTAACACCCTAATCCGTCCAGGTCTGCAGCCCCTTTCGGACTAAAGTATTAACTTGGTAATCGTAAAATTTAAAACTTTTCAAACACTTTTATTTATCATGATAATATTTTTCGTAACATATACAGTGCGGAGTTTTCAATATTGCGGAAGCTTAACAAATCATAATTACAAACATAATTTGTTTATGTTCTTTAATTCAAAACCATCACATCCATTCCGACAATCTCGCCTCCGTCTGCCTCCAGAATCACGTCACATCATTCTTTCTATTAACCTGCGCGTAGCAAATAAAACACACTACACGCTCAGCGGTGAAGCTGAGTAAGCATATCTAAAGCGTTGAACATCCACATAAATTGAACCCAAATTCATAATCAAATCATTTGATATCATGCACAAAGTATTCAGTTCAAATATACAATAATCAATATTCAACATTCGTCATTCAATATTCAAATTCAACATTCAACATCCTCATTCAATAATATCCTTAAACTATTCTTAGTTTAAGGCCAATCTATTTGATGTTTACCAACTCTTAAACGAATTCTAGTTTAAGATATTTAAACTATATTCGAGTTTAAGGTACTCTTAACTAACCCTTAAGCTAGGCCTAGTTTAAGATACAAATTTTCAAAAAGAGGTTTTCAAAATCTTAAACTTACCTTCACTTAAGGTCATCCAGAAACCGAACAGCGGAATGCTGACTGTCGGGTTGGGTGGTATCCCCAAACGAGTTCCTCTAGTTTGGTTTGTAGATCCCGTACATACGTTTTAACCCAGGCCACCGAATATTCATAATTATACCCGCAAGGCCTAATTCTAAGCCATCTTAGAGGTCTTCTAGATAGTCTTAGAAACCAACGTCAACCTAGGTATATCTTAGAGTTCTTCTAGATATCCTTAGAATTCAAATCATTTCATAATCATCAACATATTCATTTCAATTCATAATTTAATCTTCAATAATCATTTTAATCAGTAGTTTCATCAAGTCATAATCATCATAATAATCATTCATCATAATCATCAATCAACATAACATTTGATAACAAACAGCGGCCTAGTCTCGAGTGTTAACACCCAAACTTACCGTCATGCATCACATAGTATTTTATATGCCAAAAACATCATTTTTATTATACAAAATCATATTTATATTGTGCATAATTAATTGGTATCAAAAATAGAATTTCATAGTTCAAAAATCATGTTTTCTAAACAATAATTGATTAATATATGATAGGAAATTCAATTATTAACTATTAGCTTCATTTTCTTCAATAGTGTAGGGAGACAGTCTACTATCACTTCTGATAATCTACTGTCTGATGTTCAGAATGGGCTGATAATCGATTATCACACTCTGATAATCGATTATCAAACTTCAGAGAGGGCTGACAGTCGATTGTCACATTCTGACAGTTGACTGCTGCCCAGCTCTGTTCCAAAAATCTGCAGAACAAGCCACAGTCGATATTCAAGTTGATAATCGACTGTTCATCGTCTTCTACCTCGAATCATCTTGCGGAAATGTCATTTTTACTTCCCAAACTTCAACTAAAGTATATAAAAATGTTCTCCAAGGTTCATGGATCATTTTAGCATCATTAATTCATAATTTTGACATCAATTTCATGGTTTATGATTTTTAGTTCTTCAAGCATGTCAAACACAAAACTCAACCAAATGACCATTTATGAACGTAGAAATGACCTATATGAACATTCTAGTCATTAGATATATCTACGGGCTTACCTCGAAGGTAAATGAAGGTTTTGTAAATTTTCCGGCGAAACTTCCAGCGATGATATCTCTTAACTCCGATGACTTCACACCAAATTGACAACACCACTGCGTTCTCCTCACTCAGAGCAACAGAATATGACGAAATATTTTGAGAAATGGTGAAGAAATGGTTAAGCTTTGGTAGTCTTATATAGGAAGGAGATGGGGAAAACTTCCAAGCCTGCTGTATCATTCCAATCGGCGTATCCTTGTAGTGGAGGACGAGGCGCAGTCTCTACAGTGTCCCGGATTGGGACCAATTTTGGTTCCAGTCGGGGTACACTTTTTGGTCCAACTTTCTCCGAATTGAAATCCGTTTGCATCTTTGCGATCAGACAGTCGAATTCTATCCAACTATATAATTTTTATATTTATTTGAAATACTTTTTCCGACATCATATTTTTGAGTGTTTGACTTTGACAGAGCCAAAATTGGTTTATTTGACCTTTATTCAAAAAGGTTCTCACATTTAATTCATATCATTTGTTCTCATGATTTATTTCAATAAATCATTTTAAAGTTTATATTATAAATAATTTCTTCATTTATTCTTGATTTGGATCTGTACTCAGGTTCCCAATCAAGACCACACAAATAGTCAATATATTGGATTTATCTCTATGAGATTTATCCAGATTAAGATATTGGATATCAGACACATATTATTTCGGCCCAAAGTCCAACAATAAATTATTTTAATCAAAACAAATTTGATTAATTTATTATTTATTTATTTATTAATAATTCTAGAGTATGTTTTGAGGCGTTACAGTATCTAGGCAAGGACCTGATATAACTATCTCTTTCTGGACTAGGTCAGACCAAGTGCTAGTCCTAAATAGGTTTTTGAAGTACTCCACCAATACCTCAGCTACCTTCTCCCTGCCCTCCACTTTATCTCCTTTCATATTCCAGATAACTGTGATTTGATTTATGTCTGGATTTATTTTTCCGAGTAACTAAAACCAGTTACTCCCTACACTCACCCACACTCACCAAGACCCCTTGGATTTTCCCGGTGGTATTCTTGTGTAAAATTGATCTCATTTTCTCTCTCTACCTTAGTGGTGTGTAAAACCCACACACACACTACTCACCCTTGCTTCTCTTCATATTTATAACAACCAAATGCTTGTATCCATCCATTCCACAAGAAATAGCCGTCCTCACCATGTGATGAAGAGCCAAGGTTGACTCGGCAACTTTTGTCCACTATAAATGTGTTTCTTTTCCCTTTTCAAGTGGCGCCCATGTTGATTGCCATCTTTTTTATTTATTCTTTTTTCTTTCTTTTGATTATTAATCGATTTCCCAACATGTATGTATGTATGTATGATGTATGTATGTATGTATAAAATAATAAATGGCATCATCACCAAAATTCGTGAAACATGTGAAGCTAGAGACTCCATTTTCATTAGCAATCAGAAAGGTTGCATTGCCATAAAAAATTATGGACAGAAGGAGCTAGCTCATATATATAAAGCGAGTTCGAGTGCGAATTCAGATGGTACACGAAAGTGAATAAATATAAATATAAAAAACTAGAGCACGGGAGTAACTAATTAAAGCGTCAAATTAAAAAATGGATAACATATGCTTCGTACATGTATATGTGTAAACTTAAATTTTACCTTAATTTTCATAAAGGTTTTTTAATAGAAATAATCCTAAATAAGATTAAAACATAGAGAAAGTACCAAAATATGAGTTCTATATTTTTATTTTTTAAATTAGAGTTCACATTGTGATAATGTGGCACTGTACATATGCATTTTACGTAATGTATTTGGTCATCATTGTTAATGTAAATGCATTTTAACTCCTATTTTGGAATAAAAACATGGAATACCTGTTTTGGTATATTTTCAATATTTAACTTCTACTTTGATCTTTTTCCTTTTTTACACAGTCTTTGATAATATAAATAATTTTTGTTTCATGATAGCTTGCTGGAATGTTAGGGGACTTAACAGCCTCCTAAAACAAAATGAAGTACATACAATTGTGAATAATTAAATATGGTATTGGGTGGCTGGGAATGCTAGAAACAAAAGTCAAGAGTAATAACTTTACTAGCATTGAAAATAAACTGTTCAATGGTTGGGGTTCTTTCATAAATAGTGATACTCATCCTCTAGGTAGAGGATATGGGCTGTCTGGAATAAAAGTAAGTATGATGTGAAGGTAATTGATTGGAATGATCAGTTGGTTCATTGCAAGGGGAGAGTAATAGGGGATGATAAAGATTTCCACATAACCTTTGTGTATGGTCATAACAATGCCCAAAACAGGAGAAATCTCTAGGTAAAATTGGAGATACTTGCCCACAATATTCATGAAGGGTGGTTAATACTTGGGGATTTGATACGATATCGTATCGGGATAGAGAAGGTTGAGCACCTTCGAGCTACAGAATTGGGAAAAAGGAAGAGAAGAGAGAATTGCACGATACTTTGTTCGGCGGAAGAGAAGAACGAGAGATAAGAGGAAGAGATTTGGGTTTAGGAAAATGATTATTCTTTTGTGATTTTAATTCTAAAGCAATACATCTCAATATATAGAGTGAAACTCTAAAAGCCTAAGGGAGTCCAATCTCTAAAAGGAAACTAAATAAAATAAGAAACTAATTAATAACCAAACAAAAATAATATTCTCTAATAATAATTAACTAACCATATATAATACCTTACCTATAGTAATAATAATAATAATAATAATAACAACAACAACAACAATAGTCCCGTAACGCTCTTCCCGCCTCGAAAACCAACTTGTCCTCAAGTTGGAAATTCAACAAAGAACGGAGAAAAAGTGTGTCATTCATCATATCGTTCATCCTACGGGGTCAAACACCTTCCTAATTGGAGCATCAAAAGAACATGTTGGACCTACAACATCTCCAACAATAGTTAAATAATTGCAAGCGACCAACTCGATGAAAAGAATGCAAGCGGGTGCAATACTCTCCGATTTACAAAGAACAATAACCTCAGCATCAAGCATTCCAAAGCTTTCTGTGCATCCATAAATGTTAGCGGGTATTTGTAATTGGGTCGTAAATATTGTGTTATCGGGCCTGTACATTTAAGCCCATCATGTACTTGTATATATATCGTATCGTGAGTAATGAAACGCAGAACAGTTTCCGCTAAATTTCTACATGGTATCGGAGCCAAAACCCTAGGCTTTCACGCGTCTCTGCTCTCCGGCGTACTTTCGGCCTAAAACCTAGGCCTGCGCCGCTTTTCCATTTTCTGCTTTGCTGTGCCTTGATCGTGGCTTGTCTCTCCAACAAAGGAAGAAGCACAATTATTGGTGCTTGCTAATTCCCTTTTCTCTTGGACGCAGCACGGTATTTTTTTTTTGTTCTTGGATTTGTCGCAGATTCCATTGGTGTTATTCTTGTTCTTGGAATGGCGGCCACTACTAAGAAGACTCGTTTGATTCACGACTCATCGTCCGAATATTATCTTCATCCGTCTGAGGGTCCAGGTAATACTTTGACAAAACATGTGTTAAAGGGCAATAATTTTGATACTTGGGAGAAAACTATATTCAATGCTTTAAAGGGACGTAGTAAGGCGGGTTTTTTGATCCCTACGGGAATGCCTAAGCCAACTGATCCTGCGGAGCTAGAGGCATGGGAAGCGAACAATTCTACGATATGTAGTTGGATTTTTAATAGTGTGGATGAAATCATACAACCTAGCATTGCTTCTCATAATATTGTTCATGAACTCTGGTCTGATTTGAAAGCTCGGTACAACACTATAAACGAGCCCCGGATATATCAATTGGAGAATGAATTGCAGAATTTGAGACAAAAGGGTCAAACTGTGGTGATATATTACAATCAATTTGTCACTTTATGGAACAAATTGTATGGCGTGGAGGACCCAACTTGCGGCTGTACGTGCGCGGCTGCCACCATCCTACGTGCTAATGCGGAGAAAGCAAAGACACGTAAATTTTTGTTGGGTTTGGACGACGAACAGTTTGGCACTATTCGGGGACAAATTTTGGGCACTCAACCTCTTGCAGATTTAAACCGAGCATTCTATTTGGTGACTCAGGAAGAGCGTCATAGGAGTGTGGTGCGTGCACGTGATGACCGCACTGATGCTATGGCCTTCGCTACTCCTCGCTCTACTCTTAATACATATCAATGTACTCATTGTGGGAAACAGGGGCATACGGCGGATCGGTGTTATTTGATCATTGGGTTTCCACCTTCTGGCCGAGGACGAGGCAGGACTTCTACCACACGAGGGGGAGGACGTGGTCACCGCGGTGGCCGAACCAGTGGACAGTCGCTGCCCCCCTTTCCTTCCGGACAGCCTGCCGGCCAGTCGCTGCCCCCGGCGGCTGGTCCTACGGCCAATGCAGCGGCGGATGTCCCCCCTTCTCTTTCCGCCATGTCTCCTGATCAAGTTGCACGGCTGTTTTCGATGATTGACTCCGCACCATCTTCTTCAGATAAACTTCAAGGTATGTCCTTTAGTGTGCCTTGTGAATGGCTTGTGGATAGCGGAGCTTCTCATCACATGACAGGTTTATTGCATTGCTTGACCGATGTTGTACAACGGCCTCCTTGTACTATCAGTTTGCCTGATGGGACTCATGTGGTGGCAAACTCGTGTGGCCGTGTACAAGTGTCCTCTTCCTTGATATTGCATAATGTTTTATATGTTCCCAATTTGAAGTGCAATTTGATATCCGTGAGTTGTCTTGTCAACTCACATAACTGTCGTGTTTTCTTTGATGACCACTTTTGGGTGATACAGGACCGAACTACGAAGACTCGGATTGGACAATGTGAGGCACGCAACGGAGTCTATGTCCTTACTTCTCAAGCCCAGGCATCTAGAACCGAGTCTGTTTCCTTGTTACACAAGCGTCTTGGCCATCCATCTCCACAAGTGTTCTCTTTTCCTCCATTTAATAAAAGCCATGCTGAAATTAAAAACTTTCAGTCATGTGACATTTGTTTCTTTTCCAAACAGACTCGTTCTAAATTTTCCCCCAGTTTTAATAAAGCTGAAAACTTGTTTGACTTAATTCATTGTGGTTTATGGGGTCCATATTCTCCATGTATTTCTACTGGGTCTCATTATTTTCTTACCATTGTTGATGATTATTCTAGAGCTGTTTGGGTTTTTCTTATTATTGATAAAAGTGAGGTTGCCAGTTGTTTGAAACAGTTCTTCTCTCTTATTAATACCCAATTTGGTAAAACCATTAAAATTGTTCGTTCGGACAATGGCACTGAGTTTTTGAATAGGCCTCTGCGTGAATTTTACAATAGTATGGGGGTCCTTGTGCAAACTTCTTGTGTGAATACACCCCAACAAAATGGTCGAGTCGAGCGCAAACACCGTCACATTCTTAATGTCGCTCGTTCTCTCATGTTTCACGCCTCTTTACCTCTCGAGTTTTGGGGTGAATGTGTTCGCACCGCCGTTTATCTTATAAATCGTACACCTACTCCATTGCTACAGGGAAAATCTCCCTATGAACTTCTTTCTTCAAGGCCTCCAGACTTGTCTCATCTCCGGGTATTTGGGTGTTTGTGTTTTGTTCGCAACATTCAGCGACCACCAAATAAATTTTTCCCAAAGAGTGTCAAATGTATGTTTGTGGGGTATCCTACGGGTACTAAAGGTTGGCGGGTTTATGATCTAGAGTCTCATCGTTTCTTTCATACCCGAGATATCTCATTCGATGAATCCATTTTTCCTTTTTCCGTCTCTAAAGACTCACCCACCCCGGATAGATCCTCCCCACCTGTGCATGCCGACTTCCCTACTCCACACACTGCCGAAACTGCTGCCGAAACTGCCGCCAGCCACCCCCAACCCACTGCTTCCTCTTCTGACAGTGCGTCCCCAGGCAGCGCCGAACCCAGCAACACCTCCACAGAAAGCCAGGTCAGTTCGTCGTCCTCCCCTCCCCTGCCCCCTGTCCGAAACCGACGCCCCCCAGCCCATCTTTCCGACTATTATTGTCATACTGCCTAGGCATCGGCTCCTGTTGCTCCTTCTATTGCTCCTTCCCGTTCTTCAGGTACTCGGTATCCTATCCATAATTTTGTTCATTATGAGAAATTGCATGACAGGTACCGTGGATATCTAGCCGCCGTCTCCGCACACGAAGTCCCCAAAACATTTAAGCAAGCCATGCAACATGCAAACTGGCGGCTAGCTATGCAACAGGAAATTGATGCATTGGAGAAAAATCATACTTGGGACATCACAGATCTCCCTCCTAATCGGACGGCATTGGGTTGTCAATGGGTGTTTCGTACCAAGTTCCGATCTGATGGTACTAAGGAGCGGGATAAGGCATGACTAGTTGTCTTGGGGAATCACCAAGAATTCGGTACGGATTACACTGATACCTTTGCTCCTGTTGCTAAAATTGGTACGGTGCGTATTTTATTATCTGTTGCTGTGGCTAAACAATGGGAAATTCATCAGCTTGATGTTAATAATGCATTTTTGAATGGGGACTTAATTGAGGAAGTTTATATGCGGTTGCCACCTGGGTATTCTATTCCCGGTAAAGTTTGTCGTCTCCGTAAATCTTTGTATGGGTTGCGGCAATCTCCGAGAAATTGGTTTCACAAGCTTAGCTCCGCTCTTCGTGTTTGGGGCTTTAAACAGGCTCATAAAGACCACACTCTCTTCATTTTGCGCCGTGGCAATGATATTCTCACGGTTTTGGTGTATGTTGATGATATCTTGGTTGCAGGTAATAATCCGTCCATGTGTGCCTCCTTCAAACGGTATCTAGACCGTTGTTTTCAACTCAAGGATCTGGGCCCAGTTAAATATTTCTTGGGCATTGACTGTGCTCGATCTCCTGATGGTATGGTTCTCTGTCAACGCAAATATGCACTGGAGATTTTAGAGGAGGCTGGCCTATTAGGATGCAAACCGGCGGGGACACCACTGCCGACGGCGCATGGTCTCTCCACTTCGGCAGCGCCTCTCCTCCACGATCCAGCGCGCTACCGTCGTTTGGTCGGCCGTTTGATTTACCTCACCATCACCCGTCCTGATCTTTGTTACTCTGTTCATGTGTTATCTCAATTTATGCAGGCACCTACTCTTGATCACATGAATGCCGCTATGCGTGTCCTACGTTATATCAAAGGTCACCCTGGTCAAGGTATCTTCCTTAGTGCCACGAGTAATCTTCAAATTAATGCTTATTGTGACTCTGATTGGGCAAGTTGTCCACTCTCCCGGCGGTCGGTTAGCGGGTATTTTATTATGCTTGGTAATTCTCCTGTGTCTTGGAAGACTAAGAAACAGATCACTGTGGCGCGATCATCTGCAGAGGCCGAATACAGAGCCATGGCCAATGCATGCGTGGAAATACGTTGGATGCACGGTATTCTTGGCGCGTTAGGCGTCCCCATTTTATATCCTCCACGGCTGTATTGCGACAATCAATCAGCCTTATATATTGCAGCAAATCCAGTGTTCCACGAACGTATGAAGCATATTGATGTTGACTGTCATACGGTTCGCGAATCTGTTCAGCGGCGTGAGGTGTCTACACGATATGTTCCTACACGCTACCAGTTAGCAGATATTTTTACTAAACCTCTATCAAAACCAGTCTTTGATTTTTTATTGTGCAAGTTGGGCATTCAAGATCTTCATGCGCCAACTTGAGGGGGAGTGTTAACGGGTATTTGTAATTGGGTCGTAAATATTGTGTTATCGGGCCTGTACATTTAAGCCCATCATGTACTTGTATATATATCGTATCGTGAGTAATGAAACGCAGAACAGTTTCCGCTAAATTTCTACAATAAACAATTGGATTGTCCCCAAAAACTTCCTCGCGGTCTTGGTGGTGTGCATCCTCATTAGCATCGTCTGTAGGAACAGGAACAATCACAATAACAAAAACATCATCGGAAATACCTACCGGATGAACAACAATTTCCTCATTCATCGTGAGTGACTTATTGGTATCCATGATATTGGACCCACTTTTCATGTCATCTTCGACATGTGGTTCAACGCTTACATTTTCCACAAGAGGACCTATGTGTGCGGCTGTGTTTTCCACCAACTGAACAATCTTGTCTCCAGCCTTAGGGGCTAAATTTGGTGGAGAAAGCAGAGCACCGATGAGTTCCCTTATTGCGTTCATCATATTTGTTCTGAAGATGTATAACTCTATCGGGATCAAACTTGGTAGAATTGGGGGACCACGAACTAAATCCTGAATTGAACAAGAAATTTTTATGCCGAACGCATATAAGTCCAAATCATAAGAGAATTGACCTTCAATATGGAGGAACGACTGGAGCTTCTTTATAATTTCATCAACGGCACACATTCCTTCATCTAAGCCAATTTTTCCATAAAGAAGAGTCTCTAATAAAACACAAAGTTCCCCCAACATAGAATTCATCATGTTGTACTCTAGGCGACGATCTTGGGCAATGGATAATCCCTGAATATTCAATGATGATTGTGATGGCACTTTTTTTTGTGTTTTTTGGTGAGTTCAACAATGGAAGCACCAATTGATACGATATCATATCGGGATAGGGAAGGTTGAGCACCTTCGAGCTACAGAATTGGGAAAAAGGAAGAGAAGAGAGAATTGATTAATAATAATAATAATAATAATAATAATAATAATAATAATAATAATAATAATAATAATAATAATAATAACAATAATAATAATAATAACAATAATAATAATAGTCCCGTAACAAGATTTTAATGTTGTACTACTACCCAAGGACAGAATAGAAGGTAATCAAGTAATAGAAGAGGAAGTCAAAGAATTCAAAGAATGTATGTTCAGGTGTGAGATGGAAGAATTACCTAGTGTAGGTAGCTATTACACATGGAGTAACAAGCAAGATGCTGGATGTAGAATCTACTCTAAATTGGATAGAGCCTTATCCAATATGGAATAAATTGTGCATTTTGGATCCAAAGTCCAAGTAGATGAGGAAGGGATCTCAGATACGGTTCCAAAAGGGAAATATTTCACCCGAAACAACCGACTTTATCGCGGATCACTGTCTCCTTCTGATCAGAACATGGGATCAAGAGAGGAGGAATATGGCTTTCAAGTATTGTGACATGTGGGAATTGGACCCTGAGTTTAACAATATACTCAGGAAGATTTGAGGAAAAGAGATTGAGGGTAGATATATGTATCAACTTACATAGAAGCTGAAAGAACTTAAAAACCCTCTAAAACTCCTTAATAAGACCAAGCTTAAGTTTCAACACATACATTAGCAGTGTGATTACCTGAGAGAAGAACTATATGATCTCCAGAGCAAACTGAAAACAGATACTAGTAATCAGAACTTGATTACTAAAGAGAGGGAATGTCTGAGAGAATTGATCATCAAAATAAAAGCAGCTCAAAGTATGAAGTATCAACAGACAAAACAACAGTGGATTATTGATGGGGATCATAGATCTAAACTCTTCTTTGCCTAGACCAAGAAAAGAGCCTTACAAAGATGTGGAAAGATCTGTTTATGAGTGTCTGAAATTTAGTTTTGTAAACAGGAGAGAGTTTTTTGTATATTGTCCTGAAATAGTGGAAATATAATTTTTCTCTCATATATTCTTCTTGTGTTTGTTCTCTCATTTTTCTGGTGTTCTCAATATTTTTCGGTATCTTACGCGCTTAAAATCCCAACAATTGGTATCGGAGCTTGGTTGCGCTGGGCAGGAGGGATTTGTAAGTGGTAAAAGGAGAAATTTTGAGAACCCATGGAATGGTCGGTTTTGGCCAGAAGACGACCATGGGACTTCATGAACGAAGTGGATGGCATGGGGACTGGGTACGAAGCAGAATGCTAGCTTTGTGAAGTATGGTGCAGAAACATGACTCGAGGAGACCAGTGGTCTAGCGGAGTAGAAAACAACGGCTTATGTCTTGTGTCGAAAGTCTTCCCGGCAAGAAGAGGTCAGGCGGCGTGTCCCGCAGGTGTTGCTGCGGCGGTGCAAGATGGACGGATCAAAAGAAGCTAATTGCTAGAGGGGTGGTCTCAGAGCTATAGTGTTAACAAAGGTGAGTTGTCATTTTTTTTAGCTCGAGGTGGAGGGTTAAAACTCTAAGGAGCTAAGGTAGTGGCGGTGATCTTGACGGGTTGGTTGAGATGGATCCGCGAGTACAACGATAACTGAAAATGCTGAGGACATTGTCGTATTGAGCAAGGTGAGGCCACGACCATGAGTCAACACATGGTCGCGGAGAGCTTGCGATATTGAGCAAGATAGGGCAATGAAATTTTTTTCAAGGTGGTAGTGATCTTGGTGGAGCCATGAGGATTTTTTTGAGGTTGGCGACGGTGATCTCGATGGAGCAGACTGAGATGGCACCAAGGATTTTTTTTTTCTTTCAGAGTAGCGGTGATCTTAATGGAGAAGTGATGTGGAGCTACAAAATTTTTGATTATTTAATCAAGGTAGAGTTTGTTGGGTAATTGATTTATGATCAAAAGAAAAAAAAAGAATAAAGAAAAAATGGCAATCAACATGGGCGCCACTTGAAAAGGGAAAAGAAACACATTTATAGTAGACAAAATTTGCTGAGTCAACCTTGGCTCTTCATCACATGGTGGGGACGGCTAGTTCTTGTGGAATGGATGGATACATGCATTTGGTTGTTATAAATATGAAGAGAAGCAGTGGTGAGTAGTGTGTGTGTGGGTTTTACACACCACCAAGGTAGAGAGAGAAAATGAGAGAAATTTTACACAAAATACCATCGGGAAAATCCAAGGGGTCTTGGTGAGTGTGGGTGAGTGTAGGGAGTAACTGGTTTTAGTTACTCGGAAAAATAAATCCAGGCATAGGATGTGGAAAGATCTGTTTATGTGTCTGAAATTTAGTCTTGTAAACAGGGAAGAGTTTTCTGTATATTGTCCTGAAATAGTGGAAATATAATTTTTCTCTCATATATTCTTCTTGTGTTTGTTCTCTCATTTTTCTGATGTTCTCAATATTTTTCGGTATCTTACATGCTTAAAATCCCAACAATACATACAAACATACATACATACACACACACACACACATACATACATACATACACACACACACACACACACCCACACACACACACACACACACACACACATATATATACTAGCATATTTACGCGCGTTGCGCGAATTGTAGTGCCCGATCAAGGTTTACTTAACAATAATTCTAAAATGTTTGGAATAACATTAAGGTGTATAAGACATTTAAAGTTGATCGATATGGTTGATATATTCCAAATTCATAATAAGGTAATCTAATGAATGATATGATTTTTGCATATATGGACTTTGATATCAGATTTCATACATATCCAATGCCCATGTCAGTATGATGAGTTTTTTAGTTTGAATTGTATACCCATGCATATTAACAAGACATTGTATAAAATTAAAGTATTAGAGCGAATAATGTTAACATAGTGTAGTCTCAAATTTTACATCTTTTTCTAATTCCAACAATGAAGTAGTGTGTGTATTCAGTTGTATATTTTGTGAAAGATTAAAAGTTTTGAAATAATCATTGATGAACCATGAGCATAATGTTTGAAGACCAAAAATGGAGTTTTAAATCAGATATTACCAAGTATGACTTGATAATACAAAAAATGCAATGTTTAAAAGTATAATGAGTTTTTTAAGACAAGAGTTTTGGGTTCTCAAGGCCCAAAAAAAAATAAGACTATCATTTTTCATTCCCTATAGTTCTAATTTCTACTTAGGACGAGGTAGTACCAAAACAAATATGAATATTTAAAAGAAAAGAGGTACTATTTTTCCAAAGTCCTGTACATTTTTAAACATCCTAGGGACCAGTATTTTTAGAGCTGGTTGGAAATGAATTAAGGATTAAAGCTTAGTTTAAGAAGGCAGATTTTGTAAGGTACCTGAATCGGAGATTTCCAATTTTAGTACCAAAACTGAGATATCCGTCTTCCATTGCTTTGAGCTTATCAATAATTCATTGCTAAAAATAATTGTTAGCCAAAACTAGGTAAGTTCCCCCTGAATTACATTCCCCCTGAATGTATGCGCTTCAGAAAAATAATTAAGACAAAATCATACTTGAGATAAGCATAATCAAGCATAATAAGCACAATTAAGGCATACTTAAGCAATGTTTAAACCAATCAAGCAATGGTTAAACAAGAAGGTGTTTTCATCAAAACAAATGTTTTCACATACTTTCCCCCTGGTTTGATGAAAAGAACCTTCAGTTCCTTTTGCGTTTTGAAGATCCGGCAACTTCACTGATGCCCTGCATGTTCCCACACAGTTCTTTGATGCGCCTTAAGTTTTCAGGCCTTTCCTCTGTTTGAGCAGCATCTGAGAAGTGGTCAGCAACTGCACCTATAAATTCTGTTCCATCCAGTCCTGAGCTGGATAGGTGCTGTGCTGAGTTTTCCGGATTTCTTTGCTGTGCTTCAAGGATCAGATTAGTCATGTGCAGATGAGAAGGGACATAAGATGCTTCTCCTTCGTTGACTGCAATAGGGAGCTGTGGTATTGGAGATGGACTGTGTTGTTGGAGAATTACTTCCATCTTGCGGTTCCCAGAATGTGCACCAATAAGTCTGAACAGCTTGTATGCTTCCTTTTGATTGTCAATGATCACCTTCAAGTAGTCTTTGGTTACTACTTGATTTGCTGAAGCTATAGCTAGGGCTGATCTGATGTCCATTTAGAGAAGGGACATCTGTTTTTGCAGACCAATTGTGACATTTGCTATTTGCTCCTTGACTTTGTTGAATTCATTGAATTGCAGTTGACTGTCAGAGGTGTATATTTCCATCGTATTGCTCACAGTTTTACTCAATAGAGAGATGATCTCTAGAGTCTTTTCTACTGATTTACTTATCTCCTTGAGATAAGCGCTGTGTTTCTTTTCAGATTTCTCTATCAGCTCAGTGTGTTTGGCTTCCATTAGCTCTATCTCTTGCCTAAAGGAGGCATGTTGAGATGCTAGGGCTGACTCAATCAGCCCTTGGACCTTCCTTGTCCAGGTTTCCGGTATCTCATCCGGAAGAGTAGGAGTGGAAGAGCTATGGAAGGGAAAATTGGTTACCTGATGAGGAGATGATGTCCTTTGAAAGAGTTGCAAAGGAAGAGATTCAGCATCTTCTTGCACATCTTCTTCATCAGTGATCTTTAGTGTCCTCTCAGATTCTCCTTCTGCTTCATCAAGTGCAAAATTTGATATGTATCTTGAGAGTGAGTCACTATCTTCAGCTTCATTTGGTTCTTCAAAAATGGC
The DNA here is from genome assembly GCA_003260385.1 of Cuscuta australis. Taxonomy (NCBI): domain Eukaryota; kingdom Viridiplantae; phylum Streptophyta; class Magnoliopsida; order Solanales; family Convolvulaceae; genus Cuscuta; species Cuscuta australis. The sequence goes on from NQVE01000114.1 coordinate 2,979,347, forward strand.
TATTGGATTTTGAGAGACCTCCTCTTCTGCCATCTGAGATTCCTTCTCAGCTTTTCCAGAGTGCCTTTGGACTTCTACTTCTTTCTCCATAATTTCTGGAATAGCTGACTGTTCCGGAATTTCTGCTGACTTTTCCAGAATCTCAAGTTGTGTCTGATTGGAGATCTCACAAGGAGTTGTGAGGATCTCGAGCACTTGAGATTGGATCAGTCGCTGAAATTCTTCTTCTTCAGTTGCTTCCTGGTTCTGCTCTTGTGGGGAGACACTGCCTTCTCTTGAACAGTTTCAGTCAGAACCATTTCGAACGCAGGTGAGGTTTCCGTAAAGATAGGGAAATCCTCAGCTGTTGTTTCCAAAACAACTATTTCTTCAGAAGTGGGAGCCATTTGATCTTCTGTGGCTTTTGAGAAGACTGGCTTGTAGACTGCAGTATCTTCATCATCTGCTTCAAAGTCTGAAACTGGTGTAGTGGCCAAGTGTTCCAGATGCAGATCCTCATTGTTCCTTTGCCATACCCAGTAGTCATCCAAGATGTCTTCACAGCAGTGGTTGACTGGTAGTCCTAGGCATTTCTTGATAATCTTTTCATTCTTCAGCTGTTGGTCCCAATCCAACAGTTGCTCTTCTGAATTTCCAACTTTCCAAGCTCTCCAATTATAGTAGAGCTGCCAGAATTTGTTGTCAGCATCATCTGTATGAGGCTGAGATGAGGTTGGAAGGCTTTGGACTGGAGGGATTTCTTCTTCAAATTGTTGAGGGCTCTGGTTTTGAATAGAGGTTTCCTCAGCAGTTTCCTTCTCCTTCAACTCATCCGAATCGACATCTTTGGATGTTGATGAAGAGTTGATCTTTCTCTTCTTCTTCCTTTGAAGTTCTCCATGGTCAGAGACTTCTTCTTCTTCTTCCAAACATACCAAGGCAAGATTCTGTGGTGCTTCAATGGAGGGAGAGGGGGACACCACTTGCTTTCTTTTGGCAGTCTTTGCCATATGGATGAGTAGGACATTATCTGATGAGCTATCTTCTGCAGTGGTACTAGCACTGGCTCTGTTTTCTCCTTTGGAGGATAAGTAGTATAGCCAGTATCTTTCTCCATACTTCTTTCCTTTAGAAGCAATACCCATAGACTCCAAGATATGTCCAAGGTATAGTCCTTGACAAAGATATTTCTGGTTGGGCTTTCCCAAATGCTTTGAGATGGAATTGAAAAAGTGTGCAGCCCAGTTTACCTTAGTTTTGGTAATGAGAGCGTTGATGATGAAGGCTCTCTCCTGGGTGATGTCATCGGCATGACCTCCACTCCCACATTCGAGGCAGGCGATGATCAGTTCCAAAATCAACTTGTAATCGTTGTTCAGATCTGCTTTCTTTGCTGGGCCAGAAGGAGTTCGCCCAGAAATTCCAATGATGTTCCAGTCCAGATTTTTGACTGGAAATTTCCTAACTTCAACTCCAGAATTGGGAAGGCGAAGCTTTCTTCCCAATTTCTTCTGCGAAAGCTTCACCTTTGAGCCTCCAACAGTGGACTTGATGACTGGAAATGTGCTCTGTGGATTTTTCTTTGACTGAGCATATTTGATTTCTCCATTTCTGTAGAATTCAAGAACTTCTTCCTCGAATTTGAGGCGAATCTCCATTTGAAGAAATTCGGAGAGTTCATGAGCGGCTATCATCTGCAGATAGTTTTGGAAGAATGTTGGAGATGAGCACTTGGCTTCTAACTTCTGAAAGTGGACATTTGCACCGACAACCTTCATTTTCTCAGAAATTTGGGTGAAAATTTGAGAAATAAAGGCTTAGGGTTCTTGCAGATTTTTGAGAATTTTTCGCGAAGAAGATGACGAAGAATTTTTGAGTGGGCGGTTGAGATCTGAATAGTGGCGATTGGGATTTAATGTGGGCGATTTATGCGGCTAGTGGCGATACTGTTCCCAAGGCCACGTTCCCACCCATCATTTTGACAGACGTGGAAAGTGAACTGCCACGTGCACTACATTCAGTCTAATTGAATTAGACCAATTTTGTGAAGCAAATCGGAAAACTTGGCTTCACTTAGTGGTTTGGTGAAGATATCCGCCAGTTGTTCTTCAGTTGAGATATACTCAATTTTGATATCTTTCTTTTCCACATGATCTCTGATGAAGTGATGCTTGACATCAATGTGCTTAGTGCGAGAATGATGCACTGGGTTTTGAGAGATGGCTATGGCACTTTGATTGTCACAAAAGAGTGTCACTTCCTTTGTTTTGACTCCATAGTCCAGTAGTTGTTGCTTTAGCCACAAAACTTGAGCACAACAACTGCCAGCTGCAATGTACTCTGCTTCTGCTGTAGATGTAGAAATGGAGTTTTGTTTCTTACTGAACCAAGAAACAAGATTTCCACCAATGAATTGACAAGTACCAGATGTACTTTTCCGGTCAACTTTGCATCCGGCAAAGTCAGAATCTGAGTATCCCACTAACTCAAATGAATTGCTCTTACCATACCACAAACCCATGTTCTGAGTTCCTTTGAGGTATCTGAGAATCCTTTTAGCTGCTATCAGATGGCTTTCCTTTGGAATCTGGCACAAACACCTACTGCATATGAGATATCTGGACGGCTTGCAGTAAGGTAGAGTAGAGATCCGACAATCCCCCTGTAGAGAGTTTGATCTACATCCTTTCCATCTACATCCATATCAAGTTTGGTGGATGTGCTCATGGGGACAGAAACGGATGACTTCTGATCAACTTTGAATTTCTTGATAAGATCCCTTGTATATTTTGCTTGATTGATGAGAGTGCCTTCACTTTTCTGTTTGATTTGAAGGCCAAGGAAGTAGTTGAGTTCCCCCATCATGCTCATTTCAAATTTTCCTTGCATGAGGGTTGAAAACTTGGTGCATAGATCTTTTTTCGTTGAGCCAAATATGATATCGTCCACATAGATCTGAACTAATAGGAAATCTTCTCCATCTTGTAGCTTGAATAATGTCTTGTCAATTACTCCTTTGGTGAATCCATTGTCTATAAGAAATTGAGACAATGTATCATACCAAGCTCTTGGTGCTTGTTTGAGTCCATATAGCGCCTTCTTGAGTCTATACACCTGATCTCCCTTAGTGTGTAACTCAAATCCTGGAGGCTGTTCTACATACACTTCTTCCTCTAGGTTTCCGTTGAGAAAAGCGCTTTTGACATCCATTTGATAGACTTTGAAGTCCTTGTGAGTAGCAAAGGCTAGAAACAGCCTTATAGCTTCAAGTCTAGCAACTGGAGCGAAGGTTTCATCAAAATCTATACCTTCTTCTTGACAATATCCTTTAGCAACTAACCGGGCCTTGTTTCTGACAACAACGCTGTTTTCATCCATCTTGTTCCGGAAGACCCACTTTGTCCCAATGACATGTTGATGAGTAGGTCTACGAACAAGTTTCCAGACATCATTTCTGGAAAACTGGTTGAGTTCTTCTTGCATTGCATTGATCCAATCAGAATCAGCTAGAGCTTCTTTAATATTCTTTGGTTCCACTTGTGAGATGAAACAAGCAAGCATAGCTTCTAGATTCTGTTGGGCACTTCTTGTGCGAACACCAGATTGAATATCTCCAATGATCTGTTGAGAAGGATGATCCCTTAACCAACGAAGATTGTGTTGATTGGGATTGACTGGTTGATCTAGTTCAGCTTCTGGTTGAAGAACAGAAGTTGTTGGTGTTTCCGGATGGATTGGCACTGGGTCGCCATTTCTGGAATTGTCGCCGTTTGAGATATCCGGAATATTGGAAGGCTGGCCAAAATTTCCGGAGGGCTCAGCACCGTCTAAATCCGGATTTCTCTGTGAAATCTTCAGAGGCAGACTTCTGAATGGAATGAATTCCGTGGGCTTCATTCTATCTTCTTTATTGACTTCTTCATCCTTGTCTGATAAATCCAGAACCTCATGATCATGTTTTGATGGTTTGTCAATCACATGTTTTTCATCAAAAATGACATGTATTGACTCTTCAGTGATCATGGTTCTTTTGTTGAAGACTCTGAACGCCTTGCTTACCATGGAATATCCTAGGAAGATGGCCTCATCTGATTTCTCATCAAAAGTGTTCAAATGATTCTTCCCGTTGTTTAACACAAAGCACTTGCTCCCAAAAATATGGAAATATGATATATTAGGCTTTCTCCCATTCCACAGTTCATAGGGAGTTTTGTTGTGCCTTTTATAAATTATACTCCTATTTTGAGTGTAGCAGGCTGTGTTAACTGCTTCAGCCCAGAACCTCTTTGGTAAGGAAGCTTCTGCTAGCATGGTTCTCACTGCTTCCTTCAGAGTTCTATTCCTTCTTTCAGCTACACCATTCTGTTGAGGTGTTCTTGCTGCAGATGTCTGATGAAGAATTCCGTTTTCTTCGCAGTAGTGAATGATGATTTCATTCAGGAATTCTGTGCCTTTGTCAGATCTGATCTTCTGAATGGTCTGACTTGCTTGATTTTGAATTAGCTTCATGCAGTTGGTGAGTTTCCCTTGAGTCTCCTTCTTGCCGTTGAGGAAGATTGTCCACGTGTATCTTGAGTAATCATCAACTACCACAAGGACATATTTCTTTCCACTTAGACTTATTGGTGTAACAGGGCCAAATAAGTCCATGTGAATAAGACTTAATATCCTTGTAGTTGAGGGTGCCGATTTTGCCTTGAAGGTGGACTTGACTTGCTTTCCTTTTTGGCAAGCATCACAAATACTTTCCTTTCTGAATGCAGCTTTGGGAAGACCTTCTACTAACCCTTCTTTGGACAACTTGTTGAGAGTTTTGAAGTTGAGATGACTCAACCTCTTATGCCAAAGCCATAGAAGGTTAGTGTCACCTTTGCTGATTAGACATGCTTCCTTGACATTATCCCACATTACTTCATAGATGTTCCTGATTCTCTTCCCAGTGAGAATGACTTCATTAGTGGATATGTTCTTAAGAGATGCCATGTCCTTGCAGAATTCCAAGGAGTAACCTTTATCACAAAACTGACTTATGCTAAGAAGGTTGTAATTGAGCCCTTCAACATAAGATACAGCTTGGATGGTTAGTCCCTTGTATACCAGATTTCCTAGCCCTTTAGTAAGGCCGAAATTATTGCTTCCTCCAAAAGTAACTCTTGGACCATCATAGGGAATTAGATTGCTCAAAAGGCTCGCATCACCCGTCATGTGTCTTGAACAGCCACTTTCTAAGTACCAGACACCTGGGTACTTAGTGGCTTCCTGCATTAGGAGGAGGAAGATTTTGGTACCCAATTAAGTTTGGGTCCGGAGTAGTTAATGGTGTGTGTCCCTACATCAAGTTTGAAGTTGCAGGGAATCTTCCTTGCAGCTCTAAACTTGTTGGGATTGTAATCATAGTTGTAGGCATAAAACTTCCTACGTGCAGGAGATGTTATTTCCTGTTTCCTCCTAGTAAACCTAGGTTGATAAGACCTATGATTTTGTCTAGGTGGTGCATAGTGTGTCCTGTGTCGGTTATAAGCATACTTAGGTGGCACAAATAGCTTCTGAGGTGGAGGGTGACTATATCTTGGCATAGTTCTCCACTCAGAATTTCTTGGAAAACTCATGTCTCCCCCATAATGGGTATAGCCTCGTGTATAATGGGGGTTAGAAGGTTTTCTTTTGAAATTATTTCCTTTTTGAGGTTTGTCCAGCTTCCTATAGTTCTTAGGAGGGACTACCTTTTTGGAGACTTCTGTTGGTTTTTCCTTTTCCTTCCCTTTCTGCTTATTTGGTTTAGCAGTAGGTTTAGGAGGGATGAAAGTTGTTTTCCCTTTCCTTTTAGAGCTAGAGGAGTCAAACCCAAGTCCTTCACGACCCTTATGTTTGGTCGTTTCAAGAAGCTTATCCATTGCCTCTTTTGACTTAAGAGTCCCTAGTTCTTTGTTAAGGGATTTCACCTTTTCAGAGAGAGATTCATTTTCAGTCTTGAGTTGAGTGATCTCATTCAGTTGACTTTTCCGACCTTCAGTCAACTTGAGATTCTCTTCACTCAATAGTTTGTTCTCCTTTGTTAAGGAAGAATGTTTGAGATTTATCTCCTCAAAGTCTTTCATCATCTTTTTGAACTGGTCAAAAAGATTTTCAGAAGTTGGTATGCTTTCATAAGAAGATGAGCAGGAGGTTTGTGAGGTTACCTCTTGATCAGCATCATCTTTGGCCATTAGGCAGAGAGTGTCATCTTCTGACATGGTCCACCTATCCTCATGGTTGGACTTTTCAGCTCTGCGCTCCATGCAGACGAGAGCTTCTTCATCCGAGCTTGAGCTGGATGACTCGTCACTTTCAGCAGCAACCATTGCCTTCTTTTTCTTCTCGTTCCTTTCTCTTTCTCCGTACTTCTCCACTTTTGGGTACGGGCACGCTGACTTCCAGTGGCCGGGCTTCCTGCAATTGTAACACAAATAAGATTCAGGAGGAGAGTCACTTACCTGTGGTTTTCCCTTGGATGGCCTTCTGACTGAGTCAGCTTTCTTGAAGAACTTTTTGAACTTCCGGAATTGCTTGACCATCATGGCAAATTCCTCATCGTAGTTCTCCATTTTTGAACTTGACGGCTGGCTGGAGGAGGGTGTGTCACAGTTCCTTGGGCATGTCCCTTCACTTGATGGGACTCTTGGAGTTGTCATCAGTGCCGTGGGGAAGGGAGTGACTTGTTCTTCCTTCTTCTTCTTCAGCTCGTGCTCATAGGTTCTGAGCTCATCAAGAAGACCTTGAATAGTGTAGTTCTCCAGATTTCTTCCTTCTTCCATGGCTGTGGCTTTGGTGTACCACTCAGTTGAAAGAGATCTCAGCAACCTTACATTCTTTTCTTTGGGAGAAAGAACGTGGTTAAGTGATGCAAGATCATTCAAGATTTTGTGGAATCTTTCATCCAGCATATCAAATGATTCTCCGGGAAGCATTTTGAAGCTTTTGAACTTCTCAAGCAGGACTTCTATCTTCTGCTTTCTCAAGTCCTCTGAACCCTCACATAGCTTCCCAAGACCTTGCCATATCTCCATGGCAGTCTTGAGGTGCTTAATTTTGGAGAAGGTGATGGGGTCAAGTGTCTTGAAGATGGCTGCTTTGGCGACGTTATCCAGATTGTGCTTTTTGCAATCTCTATCATCCCATTTTTCCTTGGGCTTTGGAATGTACTGGACTACGTCTGGAGTTGCTGGATTCCTCTCAGGATTCTCCATTTGGATTTTCAAGGGTCCATCCTCAAGCACCATCCACATGCAATCATGTAGAGCGTAAAGGTGTGCTTCCATCATGATCTTCCAATCATCATAACCTAGAAGAGAAAACTTGGGCAAACCGTGATCCATATTGTTCACCATTTTGATCGCTTCTCGTTAATCTAAATGTAGATAGTGAGAAGACTGCTCCGATACCAATTGGCGGTCCCAAAGTGGTGAAATACAAAGTCTAGAGGGGGGGTGAATAGACTTTGTTACAAGTTTAAAATCTTTTTCGTTTCTTTTGAAAACGAGAAAATGAGTGTTAATCTAGAGTCCTTGTGAACTTTAGATTGTGTGCGGAATTTGGTGGGTGGAGTGAGCAGTAATTAATATGGATAGGTTAGTTTTCACAGTTAATATAATTGCAAGTAAGAATAAAGATAAGAGAGAGAGACACGCAAACTTTAACGAGGTTCGAAGGTGGGGTAATCCTTCTACGTCCTCAAAATCCACTATGTAGTTGGTTGTTGAATAATGAACCAACAGTTACACTTGTGTGAATTTCTGCACGGTATATCTTCACAAGACCAATGTTGCTACTGCACTCGTGCTGGCTTTGTTGTTCCTTCGAAGGTCAAGCTTCTTCAACAACTGCAAGATCCGAATAATAGGACTTGCAAGATCAACTTGTAAGAGAGTTGACCTACCCCCTTTTAATCAATAAGTTTGATCAAAAGTAATATCCTTCAACGTGGTGTGGTGCTTGAGGCAAGGAAACCTTCAAGTGTTTACACTATAGCTTTTTGGAAGGAGGAGAAGTTTGCTTCTGGATAAGGAGTTTAGAAATCTCTCTTTATCACGCTTTTTGGGCTAACTGTGAATGAGATAGCTTTAGTGATTGCTTCGTTGTGTTGTTGTATCAACGTATCTCATCATATTCTCTTCAGTCTTCCAAGGATGCTATTTATAGCTGGATTGGATAATCTATCCGTTGAATCATAATGGAGTATCCGTTGCATTTGCTGGCTTCAATTTTGAATGAAGATTGTGATTTGAAGATTCTTCGTTGAAGTGGGTGTTTGGATTTACCCAATTGTTGAGAAAGGATTCCTTTTTCCACAAAATCCGTCTTCTAGCTTTTGTTCAAGAATTCAAGACTGTAGCACTTTACTCTGTTTGTCTTCTAGTGCTTGTTTAGGAATTCCGGGCAGGCTCTTTAATTTTAGAGACCCAGACTTTGTCTTCGAGTAATTTGTTCTTGAATCAGCCTAATTATTTTCATTCTAGCCGTTGAAAATCAAGAGATTGATTTTTCCTTGCCACGGGTAGAATTTCTTCATTCAGGACTTAGATGATTTTCTAAGCTTTTTCTCACTTGTCCGCTTTCTGAGAATTCCGGTCTTTGGTGAGTCTTCCGATTCTTAGCTGACAAATCCGGATGAGTCTTACTTCCGGGTGAGAAGGAGATCCGCGCTAGTCTTCCGATTTGAATGACTTAGCCTTCAGCGGGTTGTAGCGAGACATCCGGTTCTTATGTAGTCTTTCCGGATCTGAGGATTTTTATCTGATTGAGAAATCCTTACTTGTTTCTGACACTTCCGATCAAGATATCCAATTTTCATATCACTGAATTTGATCAAGTCTTCAGGCATCAAAACGCTTAAAGAAATATCACAGTTTTATTGGAGAACTCAAGAACTTGGTTTTAACAATATTTCTAAAAAGAAAAATTACATTGAATATTGGGGGAGACCTAAAGTCCCTATTACATAAATCATCATCAAAATCTATAATATTTTTCCAACAATTTCCCCCTTTTTGATGATGACAAACAAGTGTTTAAGAGTTCCGGTCGCTGTACTGAGAACTAATTTTGTAACTTTCTTTTAGTTTCTCATAACATACAGCTTGTTAACAAAAACTCTTAAACAAATACAATTCAAATTACAATAATTCCTAAACCAAGTTTTTGTCTTGAGATTTTGTGATTTCTTCCGCCTTGACTGTTTTCAGCTTCAGCAGATTCTGCTTGGCTGAGCAGTTGGCGTTGCGTTTGATAGATCTTTAATATCCAAAGTGGATATTCAAGATCTTGGAAGCAACACATCTCTCAAAAAAGATAGAGAGAGTGTTGTTCCAGAGAAGGTGTATGGTCTAATACTGAAAAATACGAGATTTCCACCATAGACCTTTTCTACTGCCGAGATTCTCACCATAGACCTTAAAAGTCTTTTCTTCTCAATAGGCTTCTTCCATTGCCGTCTATGAGGGTGAGAAAGAAAAGTTTCTCCATTGAGGCTATTTTTCTTGGTGTATTCCTTAGACAGTGAGTTTGAAGACTTTTCATATTGGGAGAGTTGTTTGTGATGAAAGTGGATTGAGATACCTTGATTTAAACAGGGGAGGAGGAGTTTCACGGGTTCCATTAAGTGGGTAGTTGGAACGGTGAGAGTAAAGGAGTTTCAACTTCCAAGAAGTTGAAAAGTAGAAGGAATCTTTTACCAGTTACCAAGGAACTGAAACTGTTTTAATTAGAAAATCAGTTTCGATTGGTTTGAGAAACGTAACTGTTCTGGTTTGGCTAAGCCCAAAAGAGTGGCCCAAAAAGAAAAGAAAGCTATGTACTAGAGGGAAATTATTCCTATTGGGTTCTCAAGGCCCAAAAAAAATAAGACTATCATTTTTCATTCCCTATAGTTCTAATTTCTACTTAGGACGAGGTAGTACCAAAACAAATATGAATATTTAAAAGAAAAGAGGTACTATTTTTCCAAAGTCCTGTACATTTTTAAACATCCTAGGGACCAGTATTTTTAGAGCTGGTTGGAAATGAATTAAGGATTAAAGCTTAGTTTAAGAAGGCAGATTTTGTAAGGTACCTGAATCGGAGATTTCCAATTTTAGTACCAAAACTGAGATATCCGTCTTCCATTGCTTTGAGCTTATCAATAATTCATTGCCAAAAATAATTGTTAGCCAAAACTAGGTAAGTTCCCCCTGAATTACATTCCCCCTGAATGTATGCGCTTCAGAAAAATAATTAAGACAAAATCATACTTGAGATAAGCATAATCAAGCATAATAAGCACAATTAAGGCATACTTAAGCAATGTTTAAACCAATCAAGCAATGGTTAAACAAGAAGGTGTTTTCATCAAAACAAATGTTTTCACATACTTTCCCCTGGTTTGATGAAAAGAACCTTCAGTTCCTTTTGCGTTTTGAAGATCCGGCAACTTCACTGATGCCCTGCATGTTCCCACACAGTTCTTTGATGCGCCTTAAGTTTTCAGGCCTTTCCTCTGTTTGAGCAGCATCTGAGAAGTGGTCAGCAACTGCACCTATAAATTCTGTTCCATCCAGTCCTGAGCTGGATAGGTGCTGTGCTGAGTTTTCCGGATTTCTTTGCTGTGCTTCAAGGATCAGATTAGTCATGTGCAGATGAGAAGGGACATAAGATGCTTCTCCTTCGTTGACTGCAATAGGGAGCTGTGGTATTGGAGATGGACTGTGTTGTTGGAGAATTACTTCCATCTTGCGGTTCCCAGAATGTGCACCAATAAGTCTGAACAGCTTGTATGCTTCCTTTTGATTGTCAATGATCACCTTCAAGTAGTCTTTGGTTACTACTTGATTTGCTGAAGCTATAGCTAGGGCTGATCTGATGTCCATTTGGAGAAGGGACATCTGTTTTTGCAGACCAATTGTGACATTTGCTATTTGCTCCTTGACTTTGTTGAATTCATTGAATTGCAGTTGACTGTCAGAGGTGTATATTTCCATCGTATTGCTCACAGTTTTACTCAATAGAGAGATGATCTCTAGAGTCTTTTCTACTGATTTACTTATCTCCTTGAGATCAGCGCTGTGTTTCTTTTCAGATTTCTCTATCAGCTCAGTGTGTTTTGGCTTCCATTAGCTCTATCTCTTGCCTAAAGGAGGCATGTTGAGATGCTAGGGCTGACTCAATCAGCCCTTGGACCTTCCTTGTCCAGGTTTCCGGTATCTCATCCGGAAGAGTAGGAGTGGAAGAGCTATGGAAGGGAAATTGGTTACCTGATGAGGAGATGATGTCCTTTGAAAGAGTTGCAAAGGAAGAGATTCAGCATCTTCTTGCACATCTTCTTCATCAGTGATCTTTAGTGTCCTCTCAGATTCTCCTTCTGCTTCATCAAGTGCAAAATTTGATATGTATCTTGAGAGTGAGTCACTATCTTCAGCTTCATTTGGTTCTTCAAAATGGCTATTGGATTTGAGAGACCTCCTCTTCTGCCATCTGAGATTCCTTCTCAGCTTTTCCAGAGTGCCTTTGGACTTCTACTTCTTTCTCCATAATTTCTGGAATAGCTGACTGTTCCGGAATTTCTGCTGACTTTTCCAGAATCTCAAGTTGTGTCTGATTGGAGATCTCACAAGGAGTTGTGAGGATCTCGAGCACTTGAGATTGGATCAGTCGCTGAAATTCTTCTTCTTCAGTTGCTTCCTGGTTCTGCTCTTGTGGGGAGACACTGCCTTCTCTTGAACAGTTTCAGTCAGAACCATTTCGAACGCAGGTGAGGTTTCCGTAAAGATAGGGAAATCCTCAGCTGTTGTTTCCAAAACAACTATTTCTTCAGAAGTGGGAGCCATTTGATCTTCTGTGGCTTTTGAGAAGACTGGCTTGTAGACTGCAGTATCTTCATCATCTGCTTCAAAGTCTGAAACTGGTGTAGTGGCCAAGTGTTCCAGATGCAGATCCTCATTGTTCCTTTGCCATACCAGTAGTCATCCAAGATGTCTTCACAGCAGTGGTTGACTGGTAGTCCTAGGCATTTCTTGATAATCTTTTCATTCTTCAGCTGTTGGTCCCAATCCAACAGTTGCTCTTCTGAATTTCCAACTTTCCAAGCTCTCCAATTATAGTAGAGCTGCCAGAATTTGTTGTCAGCATCATCTGTATGAGGCTGAGATGAGGTTGGAAGGCTTTGGACTGGAGGGATTTCTTCTTCAAATTGTTGAGGGCTCTGGTTTTGAATAGAGGTTTCCTCAGCAGTTTCCTTCTCCTTCAACTCATCCGAATCGACATCTTTGGATGTTGATGAAGAGTTGATCTTTCTCTTCTTCTTCCTTTGAAGTTCTCCATGGTCAGAGACTTCTTCTTCTTCTTCCAAACATACCAAGGCAAGATTCTGTGGTGCTTCAATGGAGGGAGAGGGGACACCACTTGTCTTTTTGGCAGTCTTTGCCATATGGATGAGTAGGACATTATCTGATGAGCTATCTTCTGCAGTGGTACTAGCACTGGCTCTGTTTTCTCCTTTGGAGGATAAGTAGTATAGCCAGTATCTTTCTCCATACTTCTTTCCTTTAGAAGCAATACCATAGACTCCAAGATATGTCCAAGGTATAGTCCTTGACAAAGATATTTCTGGTTGGGCTTTCCAAATGCTTTGAGATGGAATTGAAAAAGTGTGCAGCCCAGTTTACCTTAGTTTTGGTAATGAGAGCGTTGATGATGAAGGCTCTCTCCTGGGTGATGTCATCGGCATGACCTCCACTCCCACATTCGAGGCAGGCGATGATCAGTTCCAAAATCAACTTGTAATCGTTGTTCAGATCTGCTTTCTTTGCTGGGCCAGAAGGAGTTCGCCCAGAAAT